>JAHTLZ010000348.1:5452260-5463309 GCA_023846285.1 Phrynocephalus versicolor
GTGATCACTATGAGTCAATGAGAATTCATCTTTAAGTTTTGTACGACTAGAAAGAGCCAGCAAAATGCTTAAAATCACAGGTAGTTTATAACTTGGTGGGAGTTGAAATTTTGGGATGAGCAACTTCCTGTCTTAGTACATGAGACACTCCTGCACAAAGGGAAGCCATTGACAAGGATGTTTTACTGGGAGAGTAAATCAAAAGTACAGGAACTGTAAAAGTGTGTGAATTGTAACTAGGCCAGCAGTGGAAATAATTTGTATTTGAGCTTTCCAAATTAGCTTCATATGAAAAGACTGCCTAGCATTGTTCCTATGCAGCTTATGAGAGACAATTTGATTGAAGCTTTAATAAAATTAACACTACTTTCTTGACTTATTTTCCTCTTTTCTTCTTAATCTTCTCTTCAAGATTAAACTCATCAGCACTTGACAAAAACTGCAAATAACAGCCAGATGCAGGAGTTGGCTTTATCTTTTTATGCAAGTATGTGGTGCTAATTAGTGCAAATTGATTAAACTTTAATTGCCTGATCCATGGCTAATTAATATTTATAAGATGAATGAGTAAGAAAACCAGACATTTATTAAAACACTTTAATGATTTTTCATATGTTTTGACAAAGCAAAGCAAATAGATGTTAAGAGTCAAAGGGAGGCAGGCATGATGACTTCACTGTATCTCAGCTCTGCTTTTACCACTGGAACTCATTTAAGGGACCGTTCTTCTCTTACCATCAACCTGATCACTATTCACTTACTGCCAACAAGCCCTGTTATGGGCCCTGTTTGCTTATTATTGGTATAGTTATCGCCCCATATGTCACCAAATACAAGGGTGATGTAAAACCTATGCACAGATCTCAATGTTTAAAAAACTTTGGACATACTCCCACAGTTTAAGGGGAGGAGGAAGTTTTCTGTTTTCTTGGGTTTGCTTTTGGTTACAAATAGGATAGTCTCATGCTTGCTCAAATTCTAAGGTAAAGATTGCACCGTGTAGAACAAAGATGCCCCTGGAATATCCCATAAACTTCAAGAGAATTTATCCCCTGTAAAAGCAGGTAAGCTTGTTTATTTACTCAATTATTGTTTCTTCTGGAGAGGAGACATTTTGAAAAATAATAGAGTGTGTATTCTCAAAGGCTTTCACAGCCAGGATCTGATAGCTGTTGTAAATTCTTTTGGGGGGGGGCACTGTTTGGTCATGTTCTGGAACATGGCCAAACAGCCTGAAAAACTCACAACAGCTATCAATACAGAGTGTATTTGTAATTACCATGGAGGTAAATATTGTAGTGTTATATAACATAATTCCTGTGTTTATTCTGACCAACTATGAAAGGAAATGCAGTGTAATAGTTGAGAAGGTCTTCATGGCTCACTTAAGCGCTGCTTAGTCTGCTACACACCAAATCTCCTTGCTTTTTTAGCCATTGTCCTCACTGATATTTCTGAGGGTAAGTAAAATAAATATTTTGTTGATAACAACATGGGAATTGCTTAAGGGCACATCTTTGTCTTGAATCCGGAGACAGCACATAAGGGCTGGTATCCTATTTCTGATACAAGGAATGGAACAGCACAAGCACCCCTCAAGACCCTTCTGGTACAGGCTCTCTCTCAATTGTCTGTTTTCACATCGATTGCAAGGGTGGGCACAAAACTTACCATGCAGTGGAGAATGTGCTAGTGTGTGAAGCGCTTACACTAGAGGTGTCCAAACTTTTTGTAAGGAGGGCCGGAATTGGTGGCTGAGAATGTATGGGGGGCTGGATGCTCCCCAAATCTGCCCCCCACTGCAAGCCCCACACACTGACCCCTTGCAAAACGCACCCAGTGACCCCTTGAGCTCAATGGTGGGAGTGGGCTCAAACAACCCACTCCGAGGTCACAATTTAAAGAGCAACAACTGTCATCCTGTAGAACTCACAGGCTGGGTGGGAAAAAGTGGGTACCATTCTGGGCTGGAGAGTAGTTGATGGGTTTTCCCCCCTTTCCTCGAGTGTACTAGGAGGGAGCCCCTTGCATGTAAAACTCCCATCAACATGCCCAAGAGTTTGCCACCCAAACTCCCCTACTGCAGCCTCCACCTTTCTGACAAACGGCAATGCCAGTGATGGCCACACCCGCCTTCCTCCATCCCCTTCCCAGGTCACCCATGGGTTCTCCCGCCTTGGCCCAAGACTTCCAGATTTTTAGTTTCTGGTGGTTGACACAAGTGGCAAGCAACTTGATGGAGTGATGGAGTTGGCTGCTGCAGCACCCCAAGCAGTCCACTTGGCTCTGGATGCCGCTGAAGGGGTTGGAGCTGCCAGGAAACCAGTGAGTATGAGCAGACCTCCTCCAAGGAGCCGAAGAGTAGCCCCTGTGCACCACCTAGCCTGGTGTGCCTCTAGCTGATGCTCAGGGCCCCAGGATCCTGAGACGGCCAGCACCATCCTCGTCAGACTCCTTGGCCCCGCCGAGCCTGCTGACCAGGCTGCTGCTGAGCGCTCCTGCTGCTGAGGCCGCCGAACCCGAGCCCAGCAGCAGCAGCAGCAGCAGCAGCAGCAGCAGCAGCAGCAGCGCCACTATGTAGGTGGGGAAGACGGCCACCGCGGCCCAGGGCTGCCACCCCTGCTCCTCCAGGGGGGGTCCCCCCGCCCTTCTTGCTCCTGCTCCGGCTGCTGCCACCTGTCCCACCGGTCCATCGCCCAAGGAGGAGGAGGAGGAAGGCTGAGGGAAGGCACCTGCTGCGAGCTTTGTGCTCGAGCCCAGCAAGGGAAGGACAGATGGTGGCTGGCAAGGGGTTCCTGTGGCCAGGCAGATGGAAGGGCGGGTGGCGACCCTGGGGGTGCAATGGTAGCCAGTGAGGACCAAGCTTCACTCGCTTGCAATCAACCCTTAGGTTGAGAACCGAGCTGCTAAACTTTAGCCATTAAAGCGTGGGGAGGGCAAAGGAGGGAGGGGGAGGGAGGAGGCAGCAGGCCATCCACAGGCCAATCAAAATGGCCTGGCAGGCCGCATTTGGACCACGGGCCAGACTTTGGACATGACTGGCTTACACAGTTTTCCTTCCACACCACCTTTAGACAACAGGGTGCTAGCTCACTATTCATAAGTTATTTTCTGTATAAATCATGTCAAATCCAGGGCTGCCACTTACTGGACATTTGACAGTGGGGCAGCCTGTGTTGTCTTGGGCAAGCCACACAATCCCAGGGCGCGTAGTACCTGAGTGTATACCACCAAGAAGGGAATGGTAAACTCCTTCTGCGTATTCTCTACTTGAAAAAACCTGATTAAGGATTGTCGTAAGTGAAAATTGACTTGATGACAAGCATTTGTCATCCCAACACAGTGTTGTTTAGCATAAACTTTCTAATACTGCTATCTGCTTTACATGTTTGGTTAAGTTATTTAATTTTAGAGATTAAATTGCTTAATTTTAGAGATTAAATTTTAATTGCTATTTTATACTGTTTGTTATATTTAATATTGTATCATTGTTTATTTTTTGTTTCTGTTTTGCTTTGTCCTTATTTGTCTTGTTTTAAACCACCCAGAGTAGCCTTGTTGCCAGCCAGGCAGTATGTGAATCAAATAAATAAATAAATATCATTTTTATTTTATACCATTAGCTATGTGCCATCAAGTGGGATACCTAGCTAACTGTATGACAAGTCTTTCCAAAGAAAAGTTTGTCATACTCACATTTCTATATAGACTTTTATAAAACATAGGTGCAGAATTCAAATACTGTATAGTATGGTTTGTATGAATGGGATAATCTTGTCCTGCATTTTTAAATTAAACATGGGTTCTCCTCCTTCCCACTATATCAGATTTTCTGCCTATACCAACAATCTAACCTGATGGCTTAGACACAGAGAAAGTGAATTTCCCAAACTACCCAATGAAAATGGAAAAAATGAAGAGTATCCTATTCATGCTGATGTAACAAAAAAATTGTGCCAGTATAAACTGGCAACAGATTGTGCAATGCAACTACAGTATCATTTTGACATCCTCAGGATGACCAATTGCACAATACACTCCCTGAAGTGCCTTAAGGATCATCCTTCCAGCAAAACGATTGCAAAACTACCATGAGCACAGCATCAGGTTGTGCATGTGTAGTTCCACAACAGGATTTTGACCTGTGTTTTATTGGATACTTTTATCCAGCATATACCTAAAGAGTATGAGGATAAATAATGTGAACCTGATTCAAAAAAGGTCAATTTCTAAATCATCAATGCCTTAAAATTTTCAAAGATTTGATTAGGTGAAGCGACAATATTAATGCTAACCAGCAATGTCTTGTGTTCATAATCCCCCATTCTTTCCTGGATATACAGTACAACATGGACACATTTTATAGGCCATAGACAAGCTATAATGGTGATATATAAGTATTGGCATTTAAGTATTGATATTTCAATTTTTATAAAAGGGATCTATGTTATACAAGGCACCTGCACCTAAAGAGGTTTGTGATGGCACCACACTTGATATACTGCACACAGTTTTGGTTATCACTAGAGATGGGCACGACTCAGAAAAATTGTTCGTTTTCGTTTTCATTCTCGTCTAGGGGTCCGTTTCGGCTCGTTTCCGTTTTCGTGAGCTAATTTTCAAATTTTTTTGTTTTCGTTTCGTTGCGTAATGAAAACGACAAACGAAAACGAAAACAAAAATTTTTTCGTTTCTTCCCATTTAGCTCCATTAAGTGCTTTTCCAGTAACGAAAAACGAAAATTGGCTCGAAATTAGTCGTTTCGTTTCCGTTTCCGTTCCAGTTTTGAGCCGTTTTTCGTTTTTCGTTTCGTTACGTAACAGAAACGAAAAACGAAAATGGAAACGAAAATTCCGCTAAGTCGTGCCCATCTCTAGTTATCACATCTGGAAAAGGATGTTGAAGAAGTGGAAAGGATGCTGAGAAGGATAATCATATTGAGTCTCTTATGAGTCTCCTGTAAGGGGGGATGCCCATATTTGTGGCTGTTCAGGTTGCAAAAATAGATAGTAAATATGGGGACAGGACACAAATGTTTATAAAATTATGTATGGTGTGGCAAAAGTACAATCCTGAACTCTTATGCCTGAGGTGAGATTTTTCATTTGTGCCATGGCATCACATAAATGCCTCAAAAAGGCCCTACCAGGTGCTACCACCACCCCACCACAAATTGCAGGCAACGCACTATTTCCTTGTTCAGGATTGGCACAGCAGCCACGGATGCTGACTTTGGCTATGAGGCCATTGGAATAAAGAAAGTACTTCTTTAGGAGGGGCGATGCAATCTGAACTCTGTTCATGTATTGTGGTGGGTCCCCTTTAATGAAATATCAATTCTGGAAAATCACATCCCAAGCCTTATACAAGGTCAGGATCCAGATTTACAGATTTGGGACCCATTCATTCAGGACTGGCACAGCATCCACTGCTGCTGCCCTTCGCTGTGATGCTATTTGAATATGGAATGTACCTTGCTAGGAGGGGCGATGCAACGGGATCTCTTTTCATGCATTGTGATTCGTGATGGGTCCCCCTTTAACTTAATATCGAATCTGGAAAATTATATCCCAAACCTTTTGCAAGGTTGGGATGCAGAATTACCGATTTGGGACTCATTCATTTAGGATTGGCGCAGTGTCCTGGGCTGCTGCCCTTGGCTATGTTGCCATTGAATTACAGAACAAACATCACTAGAAATGGCAATGCAATGGGAATTCTGTTCATGCATCATGACAGGTCCCCTTTAGCTAAATATCATTTCTAGAAAAGTATATCTCAAACCTTACAGGTATGCAAGGTCGGGATCTAGAACTATTATATTTGGGACACATTCTTCATGGATTGGTGCAGCAGCCATGGCTGCTGCCATGGACTATGAGACCACTGGAATAGATATCACTTGTATGTTCAGCCAGGAGGGAACAGAATTCTTTTTGCAATATACAGTACTTGAGCATTGCAAAGATTAATACTTTCTAAGCCAAATGATTGTAAATTTTGATAATGTTATCCTTAAAGCCCACATTGGTTGGGAAGGTGGTTTTTTTTAAGAAGGCATCTGTCCTGCCTTATGAAAGAAAAAACACAAAAACAGTTAGGGAAACACCTTCATAAAGAGTAGATAAAATAAATGTAAGCTTTTTAGATTTCCCAGAACTCTTCATGAAGGTTGCATGTGGCAGGTACATTCAAATTACATTTGGTTTACCGTGTCTTGAGTAGGGTTTGCAAGATCTGTGAGATATTTCAGGAGCCTTTTTATGACTCCCAAACCCCAGTGAGCTTATATGGGAAGTGGGAATTTGCACCCAGACTTCCTGAATCCTAGCTCATCACTCTATGTACTACATCCAGACTCACCTTTATCAGGGAAGGTGGTACAAATATTAGAGGATAGATAAGAAACAGAGGTGCCAAAATTTGGCCCAACCAAGAGCCATAAGGTCTGTTATTGTCCTGAGCTGGACAATCAAGAATAAATAGATAACTAGTAAATTGGTAGCTATCAGGTCACATCTCCTAGTGTAGAAGGGAATTATGGGTCCAGTTTTCAAACCATGAATGCTAGTTGTATCTCATGGATTGCTCTGCTGCCTTGGATTTCATTCTCAGAGTTGAGAAACATTACAGACTTTGTATAAGCAAACTTGGAATGCTAATTTGAAGTTATCTATTAACTGAAAGTGTAAGGCAGCCGTTATGAGACGCACTAGACTGTGCTGCACAAGAAACAACAGTAATGAGATTAAATAAGTTTGTCAATGAAACAAGGAAAACAATGGCTACCATATTTACAAGGAGGTGGGAAATGTGTGGTAGAGATGGCAGGAAGCAGAAATGCCCTGCCCAGCCCTTATCTTAAAAAATAGAATAACAGATTACAGAATTTCGTTCTAGTCTTTGAGAACCAGCCATCGCTTTGTGTATGCTGCATCTATTAATTTTTATTTTCCCTCACTGTAACAATTAAATAGATCTATGGAGAATGGGATATGGGCCCCTTGAGGCCACAGTGGATGTGTTTCTCCTGTTTGCAATGCTATGTTTAAAAAAAAAACTGTTCTCAATGCCAGCAGCTGCAAAAAGAAAATGCATTAAAGGTGGGGTGGAGGGAAATCTTCAATGCCTGTAGATTTATGAGAAGTGCATCACAAAGACAAATATTTCAGCCCTGCAATTCTGTTCGGCCTTTTCAGCTATGTGTCCATAGCAAGTCAACGGCTAAATTGAAAAATCAATTCCAATTTAAATTATTGGAATAAAGAACACCACGAGTCAGAGATAAAATGGCTTTGTTCTCAGAGATCCTTTTTAATTGGAAAGTTATTTCTTCAGGGTATTCTAATGGTTCTGAGGGAAGGCTGCAAAATAAAGTTGATCAGCTGGGGGAAGGTTAATAGCTAATGTGCATTTCTAGCTACTCAGTGGGTTCTGGTCTTTACGACAGCCCCCACCACCACCATCAAAATGTGTAAAAATCCACAATAGTAAATCATCTTGATACATGCAGCCTAGACTACATTTTCTTCTGACTTCCAAGAAATCATTTAGGGACATAATCATGGCATATTCATAATTCCTTGGCAGGCATAACAAAGGACTACAATGACATGCCTACAGTTTTCACAGAGGGCATCTGCCTAAAATCCTGAAGGTTTGGAGCTAAAAGGAAACATTTGGAGCCAATACGGCAGTTCGTCGGTTGTTCGTAAAAAGACAAAATACGATGGAAACCTTTCCTTCACTGGTAAACAGAAAGAAGAAAAATATGGCCTAGAAAGAACTTCATTTAAAAGCCAGTTTTAGGAAATCTTATGCAGGGATCAAAAAATACCTGAAGGGCTACAGTGATGCCGTCACTGGCCTACCGCTTCTCCTTCCCCATGACCTTCCAAGCTGATCTGGAAGTTATGAAGAAACACCGCAACCTCAGTAAACATGGTAATAGCCCTGGATGGAGCTGGTAACCCTGTGCAGTCGGAATTTCCAGTTGCTCTGACAAATGTCACCATATCTCTGTCCCATGGAATAAAATAAAGCCATCCTGGTGGTAGTGATCCAAAACTGCTGGACAGCTCAGTGGTTAAGGTCTCTGGTTAATGGATCCAGAGATTGGGACTTGACAGGGACTGGACTTAATGAATGATCCGCTGGGTTCCTTCCAGCTCTGCTATTCGATGATGATGATGATGATGATGATGATGATGATGATGATGATGATGATGATGATGATGATGATGATGATGATGATGATGATGATGATGATGATGGGTGCTTAAATATATAACCATTCCATCTTGAAGCCCATGTATTCCGAATGTAAAGGATTATTTGTGACTTGTGGAGCGGCAGGAGATGGGAGGTGAAAACATTTCATTTCCAAACAATTCTACCACTGATGATATTATCAGCTTTATACCATGGAACTTACATGAACAGGATTTCAGCCACTGACTCATGACATATGACTCATGGCAGTGATAGTCTTGAAATGATTAATTTTAGGCAAAAAAAAAAGATGAAAATTAACAATGTGAATAATGAAATGTGCTAGCAAGCATGGCAAAATAACCCTGTGGTTATGTGTTGGTAACAGTTTTCTGTAATAGTGTGTTCTGTTTGACTTTCCACCACCCATTCCAGGATGTGGTTCCTTTCCCCAGTAGAAATCAGAAGTGCTGAAGATCATCTCTGTATGAACTGGGGAAGGAAATACATTTGACCATAGGAAACATTTATTGCAGAATAAAGTAACTGCTTTCAGCAGAACATGCAGCTTGATACTAACCACTTGAAAGAACCTTGCACTATAGTCAGTAGAACTTGCTTCTTGGTGTATACCTGTAAGTAGAGATGGGCACGACCAGAAAAAATGATGTTTTGATTTTTTATTTGTCAGAACGGATCCGTTTCGTTCCATTTCCATTCGTCGCGAATTTTTTCAAAAATTTGTCGTTTTGACGTTTCGTTCGTCGTTTGTCGTTTCTACCGCGATTTAGCGTGATTTGACTTCCCAAAGCATGGCAGCGTTCCGCAATGACCCCGAGCAGGCGGAAAACACTTTAAACTGGGTGATGAATAATATATTTAATAAATATATCATAGCATAAGACTGCATCCTATGCAATAAAGCAAACAAAGTGGGCAGAATGCAATATTCTTTTTATTCTCTTGGTCAAGGCTGACTGAACCGGCCACCCTACTTGGTCTGGCTGCCTGTTATACTTTTTGTTTTGTTTTGTTTTGAAGCCTTTATCCATCCCATTTCCCCTCCACCTCTCAGAGGCAGCAGGAGACACAGTATTCCGTTCCTCCCCCAAATCTGGATGAGGGTCTACTCTACTCTCAATGTCCCCTCCCCATGACACTCCTTGTAAAGCCAAGCAAATGCCACCCTGGTCAACTAGCGGTCAGAGATTCAGATGCTTCCCCCACACACACAATCATCCGGATGAGTGCCCCTCAACCTCTTGGGGAATCATCACCAGCTGAAGTATCCAAAGGAGCTAACTGGCAGAATCTCCAAGGATTAAATTCAGGACAGAGCAGAGGGAGCGCCTGGTGGGAACACCCTGGAAACGCCATACCAGCGCGGCCCAGCCGAGCTGCCTGCCTAGCCTTTGCCTGGGCAGATTTGTCCTTTGCCTCAGAATCAGATTCTTGGCCCCAGAGCAAGGACCGAGGAGCCCGGTTCGCTCATGGAGCGAACAGACCTTCTCTCTCCTTGACCAGGTTGTGCATTTCCAGGCCCATCGCCAGGGCAGAGACCCTCCGCTGCCCTCCACCCCATCCGGCTTCCCTGCCATGTCCCTGGAAGTGGCCTAACACTAACACTAACACTAACACTAACACTAACACTAACACTAACACTAACACTAACACTAACACTAACACTAACACTGTAACTGTTTTCATTGGGGGGCGACTTGCAAGAAGTGCTGCCTGGGAAGAAAAGGACCCCCCACAGGACTGCCAGCCAAAGGGACCACTGGTTTTTCAAGAACTGATTGGCAAAGGCAGCCATTCAGACAGCAGGAATGACGGGTGGTGGGGTTGGACCTGCTGCCTTGAACAGTTGGGGTGCAGGCAGCTTAGCCCAATTTGTGACAGTCCACGCAGCAAAGCCACTAAGCCAGAGCGCCAGGGAATTTTTCTTGGTTCGGGAGGGATTGTTTCAGCGGCCTCCTTTGGAGGCCACAAGGCCAGAGTTCTGCCTACCCAGTGGAGACACAGTCTACGCACGCACGCAGCAAAGCCACAAAGCCAGAACGGTGGGGAAGAACGGGGAGGGATTGTTTCAGTTGCCTACTTTGGAGGCCAGTTTTTCAAAAACAGGAGACCAGTTCCACCAACCCATTGGAGACAGAGCCCACGCACGTGGCAAGGCCACGAAGCCAGAACGGCGGGGAAGAACGGGGAGGGATTGTTTCAGCCGCCTACTTTGGAGGCCAGTTTTTCCAAACCAGGAGACCAGTTCCACCAACCCAGTGGAGACAGAGTCCACACACGCACGCGGCAAAGCCACGAAGCCAGAACGTCAGGGAAGAACGGGGAGGGATTCTTTCAGCCACCTACTTTGGAGGCCAGTTTTTCAAAAACAGGGGACCAGTTCCACCAACCCATTGGAGACAGAGCCCATGCACACGGCAAAGCCACGAAGCCAGAACGGTGGGGAAGAATGGGGAGGGATTCTTTCAGCCACCTACTTTGGAGGCCACCAAGCCAGAGTTTTGACTGCCCGGTGGAGACACAGTCCACCAAGGAAAGCCACAAAGCCAGAGCGCCAGGGAACTTGAGGGAGGGATTGTTTCCGGCCTGGTACTTTTATCTCTCAACAAAGCTTCCAGGAATGAAGCCAGAGTTTTGGAGGCCACAAAGCCAGAATTTTGGAGCCCAAGAAGCCAGAGTTTTGGAGGCCACTACGCCAGAGTTTTGCCTACCCAGTGGAGATACAGTCCACCCAGGAAAGCCACGAAGCCAGAATTTTGGAGGCCACTAGGCCAGAGTTTTGGAGGCCACTAGGCCAGAGTTTTGCCTACCCAGTGG
>JAHTLZ010000348.1:5470386-5605817 GCA_023846285.1 Phrynocephalus versicolor
TTCTAAATTCTTCTGATCCACTTCAATGGAATGTGTCTGTGTGTTCAAGTGCACACACAACACAACAAGTTTAAAAACAAACAATGAAGTAAGTAATTAGTAAACTAAATAATATTGTAAAATCTTCTCCACTTAGGATAGAGGTTCTGTTCTTGGCTTGCACTCCAAATATGTGTGTGTGCAAGCAAATTGAAGTTGGGAAAAATAGAAAATAAATGGTAGTATATAATATATTTTTAAAAAATTCCACACCTCCCACTCACAGTCGACCCTCCCCCTTCATCCAATATCAGAAAAATCCTCTCCCCACAAACAGCCAGAGAAGAGATTGAGAACAAAGAAAAAACTCTAACTGCTTCCCTTCGCCAGAAAAAGCTGCAGGGAATCAAAGAAATTATTTTCTAATAAAATCAATTCCCTCCCTGCCTGCCTAAAGCCTAAAGCCTCCAGGCCTCCCTCTTCGAATAATCTCTGGCTCGATCGCACAAGCACCACCAGCACAGCCCTCCTCCCTCCACATCCAAGACCCGACTGCGATTTCTGGAAGGTGCCTCGGCTTTTTATGCCCTCCGAGACATGCAGAAGTGTCAGTCAAAACCTGGCCATGCCATTGGTGGAATTGTTCAAAAAATTTGCATGGTCCCATCCCATGCCCAGCCCAAATGAGCAGGTCTAAAAAATAAAATAAAATAAAATAAAATAAAATAAAATAAAATAAAATCAATGTGACGTTTTATTGCTATAAAAAACCCACTGCTGCTACTATTAAAATTCAGGCATTTAAAATAAATAAATTTCACATGTTTCTGTGGTGCTTTTGTGTGTTTTTTCACCACAATTTCAAAAGAAAAATTGCGGTCACCATTTTGGATCCCCCCCACCGCATGGCATGGCGAAACGACGAGGATGCCCCCCCCCCCCAGCCTGGTGCAATCAGCCCAGGACAGGAGAGGGGGGAAAGGCTGGGGACACACACCCCCAGAAACCACCCCTCTGGTAGGTGGCAAAGCCTCATGCAGGCATATTTTCGCCTGCTTTTTCGGCCAGGAGTCAGGGTTTTTTTAAAAAACTTTTTCTGTGCTTTGCGTCGCGCGATTGCCATGATGCCACAAATGGAAACGAAAAACCCAACCAAATTTTTCTTTTTTTGGTTCGAGTTCGAGTTGTAACGGCTTAATTACCGTTACCATTACCGTTACTTCCGGAAACGAAAAACCGAAAACGGAAACGAAGATTTGGCCGCTCTGTGCCCATGTCTACCTGTAAGTATGCAAATACTACTTTATTTGAGGTTTCATTCCATGATGCATTGACTGGGATTTACCTGTTGTGTTTAAGCTGTGCTGTAAGGGATCTACAAGATCTAAGCACAGCTTTTAAAAAAAACTGCAAGTTCAAGAATGCAAATCTGATGCAGTATGCATAATGTTCCAACCGTAGATGTCTTAAGATCATGATAACTTTGCCCCATGCGGGGGGGGGGGAGGCAGAATCCCTTTAAAATCTATTTGGGGCAGCTGTAGATTAGAAGATTTAAATGGGCATTTAATTTGAAATTAATAAAACAGTTATGGTATGTGTTAAGAAAAGTTACTGAGGTTTGCTTAGTATATTTAATTAGTGTAAAAGAGATAAATCTCGTTGCCATGTAATGAACTCAGAAGTGCAGATACAGTAAGTGTGTGCTTACGTTCCTATTATTAATGCATTAAACTTGTAAGAATGTTTAGGAATTTAATTAGCATTTAATAAGATAGCTATAGCAAATTACAGTAGTTAGATGTTAAATGTAAATTAATATTTTTAGTATTTAATTGATATTAACTAATTAATTACTGTTTATTACATGGCAACTAGATTTATCTTTTTATAGAGTTATTAAATCTAAATTAAAAAGTGCAATTTTAAGTGGGCGCCACTCAATTAAAATAAATATATGCTAAGTTTGGACGATCCATTAGTTCTGTCCATAGTGATGTTCAGGATCATCTGAAATATTTCAGTCAAGTTCATGTCATGCCTTTAGAAATTGATTCTGAATGGTGTTACTAACATCATGTGCCTCTGGATTAGGCCTGAATTGACATAACAAAACAAAAAAATTCTTCAGAAATATTAAGAAGCACTTTTGTTTCTGAACATAGAGTAAAAATACTCTAAAATAAATAAAATAAATAAATAAATCACATTTTACCGCATGTGAAGTCCTTTGTCAGAAAGACCTGGTGCCTCTGAGAACAATCAGCCAAGTAAGAGGGCCCCAGGTAACCAGCACACAAACGTTTTGTGTGGGGTGTGTGTGTGTAAGTGTGTGTAGGCTGATTTGCAGAATAAGGAGGGTAATTTCCCTCTTCCCAAGCGGCCCAGTAGTTGAATGCCAAGGTGCTGGAAGTGCAATTTAAATGGGGAGGAGCATATATTGGGAAAGTCTTGCAAATTGGCTTCCTTTGACACATGATTAGCCATCAACAGGTAAACATGCAATATCTCTACTCAGAGACATTGCATTTTGCTATGCAGGAAACACTGAAGCATTTGTGAATCTCAGGAACAGAGGAGAGGAATGCAGAAAGACAGGCAGGGAGTGTCTGCAGCGGTCCTTGAAGGAATGCTGTCCTCTCTCTTCATGGCATTACCTATGGCAGTCCTTTAGCCTTCCAGAGCTTTCCTCTGAATCTGGAATGGGGTTGCCCTAAATCTGCAGTGCTCTGAGAGCTTGCCTTTGTTCTATGCATTTTTCTTTTGGCTCTGGGCAGCCCTGCTTTGTGACAGTGCAGGGTGGACCTCTCTAGCTGTCCTCCTGTGTTCAGCTCTGGTTAGGTTACACGGTGAGCTGAACTCTGCACATGCTCTGGAGACACCTTCAACTTTTGACCCATGTAATCATGCCTTACACGAGCAGTAGAATTCTGAGGCTGAAATTGTTGCAGTCTGCCCCAAGATGTGGCTTGCAGGCACTTCCCTGGGCAAATCTTCCCAATGGTTTCTTAATGGCTGTGAAATCTTGTAGCTGAACTGACTCCAGAGCTTGCTGTACAGCCCTCTGGAGTTGGGTTTTCAGCCCTTTCTGAGGCAAATTTTCTGGCATGGCATGATTTCCCCCCCTCTCATTCTCTACTTAGGGGTGGCCTTGGTTTAGACCCGCCTTGGCTGGGGAGTCTGATGTTGGCCCTTTCACTTCCCTTTCAAATTCCTGGCCTTTCTTCCCATCTCTCTGTAGTTTCCCACATGCTTTCTGTTCCTGTGCTGCAGGGTATCGAGTCCTTGAGGCACACCGGGGGTGGGGGAGGTCTCAGAGGAGGACGTCAGTGAACTGGTGGAAGGACATGATGTCAAACTGTTCACAGAGGACCTGTTGGAACTTCATCAGGAAATGCAGGAGGAGCAGGTCACCTTTGCTGAGGAGGGCACATCAAAGGAACCTGTCTCCACCAGCGAACTGAGGGAGGTTTGCCAAAAGTGGGATGAGGTTAGGACTTTTGCAGAGCATCACCACAGCGACCCATCTTTGGCTTTTGAGTTCTCAAAGTACTATGAGAACTTCATCATGTCTCAATTCAAAGAGACAATGAGGAAGTGCATGAAGCAGCAGTCATTGGACAGCTTCCTTGTTAAAAGGCCCAGGCAAGATCCTTCTGCTGATGATGACCAGCCTTCTACCTCATCCTCCTCTTAGATTTTTTTTTTTTAGGAATAGTGCTATAAATAAAAAGGAGTCATTTCATGTTTTAAGCACTCATTTGTGGTTTTTAAAGCTTTAAGTTATAGGTTTGTAATGTTACTGATGTGTACTGTACTGTACTGTATCATTTCTAAAAAATATTTTTTAATTTTCAACATTTATTCCTAATAAATAATGTTCTTGCACAATGTTTTGGTCTTTAAAAAGCACTTTAATAAGTATTTTTTTGCAAAAAAAAAGGAAATTTGTGTCATTTTTCTATGCATTGGAACAGATTAATCCATTCTTGATGTATTCCTATGGGAAATCGCAGGTTGTACAAAGGAAAATTTGCTTAACAGAATTTCATTTGGAACAAATTAATTCCTTTATACAAGGTACACACCCAAAAGATTTTTTCATTTGTTGCATACCTAAAACAGCCATTTAGGTTACACCTCCACTGGATAACCTGAGTTTATGTTTATCTATCCTGTGTGTGTGTGTGTGTGTGTGTGTGTGTGTGTGTGTGAGAGAGAGAGAGAGAGAGAGAGAGAGAGAGAGAGGAAACTACAGGTGATTAACATCATATGTACTCCAAGATGTTTACAACACTTACAGCAATGGAAAAAGCCTGATAAAAGGCCCAGCAGTGTTGCTCGAATTGAAAATGCCCTGGCAAGCATTGTAATTAACGTGTTTCTAGAACCTGACATGTTCTCCAAGTGTCATTCCCTAGGTTATTGCAGATGGAATTAGAGTGTCCTTTCACTGTCAAACTGATATATACTGCTGCAGCCATGCTAAAGTAGAAGTACCGCTCTCCCTGTCTTTACAGGATTTAAACATCTGCTGAATCCCATTTATTTCTCCCCTTGGCATCTGGAAAGAGCTGTGCATCTCAAAAGATATTAGACTGACGTGAATGGTCTCCATTTAATACTGCAATGTTTTGGTCTTCTGTGCTGTAAATTCTGTGTTTACTTTTTCTCAGCTAAAGGATAATTAACTCCTATGCATCCAGTATTCCTGGAATGATGGTCCCACATTTGTGGGGCCTACTCCTTCCCAATTTTATCTATGCAGATGAACATGTATGCATACATTTGTACCATTCTGTGATGTATCATTCATTGGAAAAAAAAACATTGTAAGATTAGTAGAAATCCAGCACAATAATGCAATCTGCAATGTAAAATGCAAATGTAAATCCCACTAAATTCAGTGTGGTCCAATCTCAAGTAACTGTGCATGGAATTATATCCAGAGATACCTACATCGCAGACCTTCCATCCGTTTGTATACCTACAAGACCAAGTGCTAGTGCTGGTGACTTCCAGGAGCAGCATTTTACTTCTTGATTTTTGTTGTCTTGATTTCCTCTGATGCCATCAAGACCCAAAGAGTTCCTGGAAGCAGTGTAGTCACTACCTTAAAAGCAATAAAATTGAAAATTATCAAATTATCAAATCCCCAAATTCAATTGGAAATAAAACCAAAAAACAACCAACTATCATTATCCATGATAAAACAGCAATGAAAGGCTGATAGCCAAATAGGATAGGCCTTCACCTGAGGGATAATAACCCACATATCTTCAAAATTACTGATTAGCCAGAAGTTGAAGCAGCCTTCTGCTCAGTCTCTGATGGTTGTTGCCTGCTCTTTGCTGCCTGCATGTTGTAACAATTGCAACTGCAGCTTTAGCTCCATCAAGTGGACAAAAACAGCCATTCAGGTGTGCTGGGAGCTTGGGGGATTAGTCAGGCAAGAAAAACTAGGGCCAGGCATTTGCTGCTTGTCCCCCATTCTGATCCCTCAGCTCACTGCCATGTACCAGGGAGCCATTCTGTCAGCGCCTACAACCTGTCCTGCCTCCTGGTCAATGCCAGGTCAGTCCACAACAAAATCCCTGTCCTTTATGATGCCATCTTGGACGGGCAGGCTGACCTGGCTTGTTTTACTGAGACCTGGGTGGGGGCAGAGGGAGGAGCATCCGTCTCCTAGCTGTGCCCTCCCGGGTTTCAGCACCAGCACGTGGGCAGATTGGGGGGGGGGGTCAGGGGTGGCCATCATTTATAGGGAATCTCTTTTTGTAAGCAGATCTGTGACGTTGGTGTGTCCTGGGTTAGAATGCCTTCCTCTATTGGTGGCACAGTGAGACAGGTTTGGCATTGTGTTGGGGGTACCATGCTCCCCGCAACCCAGCACAATCCCTCCCAGAGCTCACTGGGTTCATCTTGGTGGCTCTCATGAGGTCTCCCTGAATTTTGGTGGTAGGGGACTTCAACGTGCATGCCAAGGATGGGCTTTCAGGAGTGACTCTGGATTTCATGGAGTCCATAGCGTCCATGAATCTGTCCCAGTATGCTGTTTGTCCCACCCATAGAGCAGGGCCTGTTTTTTTCCTCCACGTTGGCGGATCATAATCTGAGGGTTGGGGACATTGTTTCCCAACCTGTGTCATGGTCAGATCTCCATCTGCTGCCTTTTCCCCTATCAATCACTGCCCCACCCTGCAAAGCGCCTCAGCCCCTTGTTTGGGCCCACCCCTGAAGGCTTCTGGACCCTGAACAGTTCTTGGAGGCCTTTGGGGAGCTTCCTGACTGTCTGGCTGATGATCCGGTGGATGCCCTGGTGGAAAGGTGGCATGAGGATGCCACCAGGGCTGTTGACTGGCTCGCCCCAAGTGTCTTCTTTGCTGTGGTGCTCGCTCCTCACTGTGATATATGGTTGAGCTGCGAGTGATGAAGCAAGAATGAAGAAGGCTTGAGAGCAGATGGAGAAAGGACCAGTCGGTAGTTAATCAGGCTGCAATTTGCTTGCTGACCAGGCGCTATGTTTTTTCTGTCAGGGAGGCTAAAAGATATTATGCCTCCCTGAAAACTGATGCAGTCTCGAACCGCCAGGCGGAATTGTTCCGGGTGGTTCGAGACCTCACCAATCCTGGTCAGCTTAGGCCACCTCCTAGTGATTTCACTAGTGAGTCATTTGCAGCCTATTTTAGATCTAAAATTGAGGCCATCCAAACCAGTCTAGACTCCGGTTGCTCTAACCTCTCCCCAAGTATCACAAGTGCCACACACCCCTGGTCTCCTCATTTGGTTGAGTTTGGGCCTGTTTCTCCAGCTGGCGCCTCTAGGGCAATTGGCCCACTGTAGGCCGGCAACATCTTCAATCCTTGCCCATCTTGGCTTATTAAATCTGTGGGAGGGAGCATACCAGAGTGGGCTTCTGTTATTTATACTGAATCCTTTAGGGAAGGGATTTTTCCCTCTCACCTGAAAGAGACAGTGGTGAATCCCACTCTAAAGAAACCTGGCATGGCACAAGACAATCTGTCCAACTCTCGTCTAATTGCCAATGTTCCTTTCCTGGGCAAGGTTATCGAGAGGTTTGCCACCATTTGCCTCCAGACTTTTCTGGAGGAGGATCAAGTCCTGGATCCATTCCAGTCTCAGTTCAGGCCACGTCGGGGGACTGAGACTGCCCTAGTCACACTGCACGATGACATCCTCAGAGGGGCTGACAGGGATGCTCTACCTTGTTAGTCATCCTGCATTTGTCTGCGGCCTTTGATACCGTCAACCACGGTATCTTGCTGGGTCGGCTTTCCGAGGTGCGGATTGGAGGTACAGCATTTAGCTGGCTCTGATCCTTCCTTGGTGGCCGTTCCCATTATGTTAAACTGGGGAAAGAGTTGTCAGCCCCTTGGACACTCTCTTGTGGGGTGCCCCAGGGGTTGGCAATCTCCCCCATGCTTTTCAACATCTATATGAGGCCACTGTTTGAGGTCATTAGGGGATTTAGAGTGTGCTGTCACCAGTATGATGATGACACACAGCTCTATCTCTCCTTTTACCACCTTTGCAGTGGAGGCAGTGCAGACCCTCATCTCCTGCCTGGATGCAATCATGGAATGGACCAGGACTAACAGGCTCAGACTCAATCCAGAGAAGACTGAGGTCCTGTTCTTTGGGGCATCCTCTACTGGGTACATTGGCCCTCTCCTCAGTCTGGAGTCTTCAGCTGGCTGATAGAGTAAGGAATCTGGGTGTGGTCTTAGATCTGGCCTTATCCCTGGAAGCCCAGGTGATGGCCGTCTCAAGGGCTGCCTTTTTCCATCGTCAGCAGATCACCCAGATTTTCCCGTACCTGGGTGAGGGCTCCCTGAAGACAGTTGTGCAGGTGCTTGTGATATTGAGGATAGATTATTGTAATGCTCTCTATGTGGGGTTGCCCTTGACTCTTATTCAGACACTACAGCGGATACAAAATGCAGCGGCTAGACTGGTGGTTGGTGCTGGTAAATATGACCTCATCACCCCAGTTCTGGCTCGTCTGCATTGGATGCCTGTTGCATTCCAAAAAAGGTTCAAGATACTGGTTTTGACTTACAAAATCCTCCACGGCTTGGGACCTGAATACCTGCCAGAGCGGATCTCCCAGAGGTCAACTGAGTCCTGTCCCACCAGAATATTGCAGGCACTCTCACTTCGAGTGGCCATGCCCAGGGAGGCCTGGAAATCGATTACCCGAAACTGGGCCTTCTCTGTGGCTGGCGCCTCACGAGCTCTGGGAGGGATTGTGCTGGCCTTCAAAAAAGCTCTTAAAACATTGCTTTTTAGAGAGGCATTTGGTGACCATCAGTGTGTGTAGGGTGTTTTTTTGTGTGTGAAATATTAGCCATCTTCTTTGCTGCCTTTTATTTTTATTTTATTCTTTTTATTTTGTTTTGTTTTGTTTTGTTTTGTTTTGTTTTTTTATTATAACTGTTATGAACCGCCCGGAGTTCCATTGGAAGACAGGAGGTGTGGAAATAAATAAATAAATAAATAAATACCAACCTTCACACCTAGATAGCTTGTAACCAAGGTAGGAAATGTCCCCCATTTTGTACCACTGCTATTTCTACTTATACTCTGCCTCTAACTTCAAAAGTAGGACTCTCTCCGGATGACAGCCTGGAAATTCACTTTGTGTTTTTTTCATGGGCAGGGCTGGTTGGTATACCTTTCCTACAATTATAGAATTAAAAATCAAAGAATTAAACTAAAGAATTAAAAGACAATTTCTCCTTATATGTCAAAAAAGAAAAAAGAAAAAAATACCACAGCAACCAGACAAGGTTAGGTTCTATAGGTAAACCAATGGGAGGGGGCTACATGGTAGTATGACGGAAATCTTTTCATGTTATTTAATGCAATTTACTTAATGCATGACATCTAGCTATTGATTAAATGTATTTCCTGCTTTTGGAAAATTATTATTAAGATAATGGAGATAGGTAATCATGTGATATTAGCCTAGTAGGCAGGTGCTTTATTGGAAACTGTATTACTACATTTATCTCAGTGTTTTGTGAAATCCCCACCCTATGCTATCTTAAGTCTGTTTTTGCAATCAGATTAAAGAGATGAAGGAGGATGCTATTCAAAGGCTCAATTAGACTGTATCAGTGACTGTAAAACCTAAATTTCATTTTAAAAATTAACTTAGTTAAATACAGAGTTAGATACAAAGTGATGACCAACATTAACTCAAAAAACCAAAATAGATGCAAAATGGAGCTATTGCTGTCTAAGTAACTGGTATAGTAACATTACTGTATTTCTGTGATGAATAGACATGGGCACGGAACGACTAAATTACCATTTCCGTTACCGTTCTTCGTTTCCATTATGTAACGGAATGAAGAATGACAATTTGTATGGGTCAGGCTCGAACCGAACAGAACCAACAAAAATTTGTTCGGTGCTGTTCGTTTCCATTAGTGGCAGCGTGCGATAAAATGGACTGGAGCTGTGGGGGGAAAACGGTGCAGGAAACCGCAGCTTTTTTTTGGCAGAGCCCCAAACACCGATCAGCTGTAGTGCAGGGGGCTTGGGGCTTGGCAAAAAATAGTTTTAAAAGCCCCTGCTTTCCTGGCGCCGATTGGGCACATTGGGGAAGGGAAGCTCCCCGGCATATTTTTAAACCTCCTTTGCTTTTTAAAGAACAAGAAGATAATTTCTCCGCCTCCCACTGCCACCTCCGGAACTCTGGGTCAAGCATGCCTAAATAAATCAAGCAATTTATTCCTAGCCAAGGTTTGGATGCTCGCTTTCTTACATTCTCCTCCCCCCCCTTTGCCGTGTCATCGTAAAAAAGGAAAATATTAATGAGCGAGCTCAGCGAAGTACACCCCCTTGGCCTCACCTTTCCTCCGGATCTCCCGGGCTTGCCTCCTCCGCCCTCATGGTCATGCCCTCCGTGCTGTGTGTGTTTATGTGCGCGCCGTGCATGTGTATGGAGAAGAGGGGGAAGCTGGTGGGGATTCTGGGAACAATGCTGTGTTCCTTAAAGGGGCGGGTTGTCTTTCCGCATCCGTTTGGCAATGAGGGTGAGGGACCATGAGGCAGAGGAGGCAGCAACCCCAGGAGGAGATCCTGAATCAAGGTGGGGGTAAAAGAGGGTGTATTTCGTTGAGCTCGTTATGTTGCTATTTTACTTTTTTGTGACAGTATGGTAAAGAGCAGTGTGGGGGAGGGGAGAGAATTCGGGAAAGCGAGCACCTGTTCTGGAGTTTGGGAGGCGGTGGCGGTGGCAGAAGACGGCGAGAATTATTCTTGTTCTTTTAAAAACAAAGGTGAAGAGCCTCGTGGCGCAGTGGTTAAATGCCTGTACTGCAGGTAAAACTGTGCTCACGACCTGGGTTCAATCCCCGGTAGCAGGCTCAAGGTTCACTCAGCCTTCCATCCTTCCGAGGTCGGTAAAATGAGTACCCAGCTTGCTGGGGGGGGCAATGTGTAGCCTGCACACTGTAATAAAAATTGTAAACCGCCCAGAGATCACTTGTAGTGGTATGGGGCGGTATATAAGCAGAACACTTTGCTTTTGCTTTTGAGATTTAAAAATAAGCCAGGGCACTTCTGCCCCAATGCACCCGGAAAGCACGAGCTTTAGAAACTTTTTTTTTTTTTGCTGAATTCCAAGCCCGTGCTACAGCTGATTGGCGCTTGGGGCTGTTCCAAAAAAAATTGCTGCGGTTTCCGTGCTTGCTTTTCCCCATAGGAATGCATTGCTTTCCTATGGGAAAACGACGACCGAACCAAAACGACAAACGGAACGAAGTTTTTCTAGAAAAATCCATTTCAACGGAACCGAACCAAAATGAAAAGGGCCCGAACCAAAACGGAAATGGAACGCCATTTTTGCGTTTCATGCCCATCTCTAGTGATGAAATATGACGTAATAAATACAGCTATGGGTCTCATCAGGGGCGTGACAGCTTGCTTGTCCTCCTGAATATGAAATGTGTTTATTACAGAAACATGGTATTGTAGCAATGCAAGCTGTGTGCCCGTTATGCCAGCATACTGCTATTCAGATTTGTCCCCTTCTCCCCATGTACACACACTCACCATGTGAACAAATTAATGCAAATTTCCAGCTTGGGTCATTTAAAGGAGAAAGGTGGGATAAAAACATTCTTAATCAAATTAAATAAATGGCAGAGCGGACCTTCCAAAGGCCAGCATTGGCCCGATCCACCAGATCATCTTTGGCACTTTCGCTCCATGTGGCCACCCCCTAGGAGTCCCATGAGGCTGTCACCCATAACTGGGCCTTCTCAGTGGGTGGTTCCACATTGTGGAACATTTAGTTGCAGGTGAGTGATAAAATTGAAGATATTAATTCCAATGTGATTCCTTTTGAGTTCCCTGGAGAAAAAGTATATAAACCTAGGCATCAGATCCCAAGGAAGTCCTTGTGCATCAGTTATGAGTAGAGATGGGCATGAATCGCTTCAGCCAGGTCATTCTAAGTCATTAGCACAGCACCCCAAGTGCCACATATTCTCTCACCCCTCACTCACCAGCCGGAGCACACTGTTCATTCCTTTCTTGCCATACCATGTTCCAGTCCCTGAAGGAGCCCGGGCTTCCCTTCTCTATCTCCTCCAACATGTGAGGGAGATACCTGCAGCCTTGCCTTTGAGTGGCCAGCTGGTGGAGGAGGCAAAAAAGGGAAGTCCATGCTCCTGCTTATATTGGAAGACTCTGCAATGAGAACAGAATCAGCACTGCACACCAGTTAATGAGTGAGGGGAGGATGGCGGGAGGTGGAGGAAGGAAACATGGGTCAACATAGAATGACCCATCACAAAGCAATTCATGCCCATCTCTAGTTATGGGCAAAAAGTGAATATTAAGATGTTGCTGGATTTATCTCCCAGGATGATGAAGATGATGATGATGATGATGACGATGACAATGACAACCACCAGCACCGCCACCATTGAACTGCAGAGCTGGAAGGGGCCCTATGGATCATCAAGTGCAGCCCTCCTCAAGGAGGTAAAGTGGGCAACTGAACTCCCAACCTCGAGGTCAGTAGTGCCTCACCAATGGCTCTGACAACTAGCTGAGATATGAATTGGTGCCCATTGATATCTGCAGCATTGCATTCTGGCCACCCTGTCACCATTCTTCTTTTGGTACAGTCAGGGTTTGTTGCTAGAGTCTGTTAAGATTATTGCAAAACTCCAGAAAGGAAAATATATCAGATATGTTCAAAAGGCACATGAGGCAAATTTCAGATTTGCCACAATTGCATCAAATCTAGTATGATGGTATTTTTCCTTCAGTGTTTACTGTAATAGCCATGTACTTATCAGTCGAAGACGACTGAGTTATTCTTATGTCCCATTGAAAACAATAAATCAGGCTCATAAAAATTAAAAAAGTATAATGAATGATTGGCAAGTGTGGTGGGGAGATACATCCTCAGGCAGTGTGACACCACATTTGCGTATTGAGGATCCACGGCCAACAGTCATCATTTGAGAATCATAAATACATTCAATCTTAATAGTGAAATAATATTTTAGTCAAGTTTAGTAAAGTGTGCTAATTTCCTCTGCTGCCCTCAGCCAGTAGAAGCTCCTCTGGAAAATGATTATGGAAGAGGCCATTTCATGGAAACTTATAATGCTGTTTGTCTTCTTTGTTCACTGGACAATTATATTGTATGTTCTTTTTACCTCATTTTAGAAAACAAAACAAAATATAAACACTGACGTTTTTATTCTACAAATAATCCATGGATTGCATTTAGAAACCTTTCTCTTCCCTTCTCCACAAAATATTATTATCCACCAAGGAAACAGGAGATCCTGGAGGTGTGTGGCACTCCATTCCAAATTACACCCCACTTTATTCTGTAAACAGATAATGGAACCTGTGAGTGTAGCCTTAATCACATATGTAATCTGGATGAAATATTTTCATGCCATTAATCATTTAAGTGTTTAAAAATAAAAAAATGCACTAGGCAGAAATATTTCTTTGTTGAACTGTGATAAATGTGTATAAGGTGTTAATGTTGACAGGTTCTGGCTTAGTATAGCAAATCATTTTTGTTCTCATATTCTTGAAGGGAACAGATATTTTTAACAAAAAAAATCAGGATCTATGACAGCTTGGTGACATATTGAAATTAGTACTGAGATGAATTGGACATTTTGAATTCACACACTGAATTTGGCTGCTTGTGACAAAGAAAGATCTCCCACAACCCTTGTGAAGGCATTGGATCACATCACATTATGTTTCTGATCCACAACCGTGCATGATTCTGAGATGTAGACTTTTTCAGAGTATGTGTTGAACTTCAATGTTCACTTTTAAACATTTGCTGTCTTCTGAGTGGTTTCAGAACTATGTCAGGCCTCCATGAAACAAGCAGTTCTTAAAGCAGTTGCATTATGGATGTTTTATGTAATGTCACCTATTTGAATCAACTGCATTTTACTTTCAAAAATCCACCTCTAGGTCATAGCATCTAATCTGTTTACACTTGCAAGATCCTTCAAACCCTTTTCCAATGATGTTCTACACCAGCACTAACTGCACAACTGTACTTTAAAGGCCTCTGATTGAGTGTCCTGGGATCAAACTAGGAAATCCAACCAAAGTAAATTCATTGGCTAAAATCCTGTTGCTTAGTGTAGAATAGACCCCTTGAATCAATGAAATTTAGTGAGTCAACTCTTCCATAAGTTCAGTTGATTCAAATAAACCTACTCTAACTGCAACTCAGTCAGTTGGAATTACAAGTAGATCTATTGACTCATGAAACCTATTGACTCAACGAAACCTGACTCACTAAATCCCTGTTGATTGTGTGATTTACTATGCTAAGCAACAGGATTTGGGCTACTGAATCAACCAATCCAACATAAATAGTTAAACCTGTCCATTGCAAGGGATTGGCTGACCTTATTTATAATAACAATTCATTTTATTCTGATACATTAGGATGGTGGCAGAAGCAGGATTGTTTTTCCTCCCTTTTCAACTATAGGAATGACTGAGGTTGGTATGCAACATGGGACCTGAGGCCTTAATGTTCCTTTAACCATGTTATCAGCCTCTTTGCTGACTTGGGTCAACATGCCCACTTACTATGTGGATCCAGTTTTCCAGCTATGACTCCGGGGTTAAATAGGGATTTTTGGCCAAATTTACCGAACTGGGATATTAAACAAAAATGTACTCACTATGTATTCAACTGTTCTCCACCAAATGCATGTGAGTACAGTTAAAAGATAAATAAATCACGACTGGAAGATAGTGTGGGGGATTTTAAGGGAGGTGGTAAGATCCCAAATGTACCTTTGGTGAAAATTGACAACTCATAGTCATGCCTTCTCAGTGATCTGCCCTTTCTTGTGGAATCAGCTACCGAGCGAGCTGTGCCTTGCATCGTCCCTGCCTGCCTTCAAAAAGGCTCTAAAAACCTTGCTCTTTAAGGAGGCTTATGGCAAACTTGTTTCTACTTAGTTTCTTCTTTCTCCTTTTTTTTTCTTTTCCCCCTTCGCCCGCTGCCTTTATTGAGGATTTTTTATTGACTAGTGCCCTATCGCTGTTCTTCCGCCAGTGCTTTTACTATTCGTTTTAATAATTGTATTTTACTGGTCTTTTTTGTAAACCGCCCAGAGTCCTCCGGGAAATTCCGCAGCATATAAGTGCAGGAAATAAATAAATAAATAAATAAATAAATAAATAAATAAAGCCAGTCCTCTGGAGGGCCATCTGAAATCCCAGTATTCTCAGGATTAAATATTTTGCTTGACATATACTCTTTGGGGTTAAAAGGGACCACAATCTGCCTAAAGACAGAAGACTTGGGCAGAAATAGACCTAAGAACATATCCCGGAATGTTGATCGGTAGTGCTGTGCTGTAGGCAGGCAGCCTAGCATAAGGGTTGAGAAGGATTCACTCTTTAATGGCAAGATAGGTGACCAAGGATAATTTGGGCTACTGTCTTAGGCTCTGCACTTCAGGAGGTCCCACTGCAACACATGTCAGTTTAAATTGTTAAAGAAAGTTGTGATACTAGTTTAAACCCACCACCAGTGCCTAGCTTCTTTATTCCTAGGATTAGAAAGAAAATGTTACTCAATGTCACATCAGATGGCTAATTTCCATTTTGATCCTTATTGCAACTCATTGCATCTTTCCAACTCTTCTCAAGCATCCAGGCTTGAATGCTGTTGAAGCACACGTGTGCCACAAAACAAGTGAATCACTTAGATCTCACTGAGTGGCAGGAATTTATTTATTTTTACCATTGCGTTAATATCTCTTCTCAAATTTTGCCACATAATTCAAGTTAGCACACATATAGTCTGATGTGTGACACTGGTGAGCTTCTTACAGAATTACTTCAAGATTGGTGTTACATGTGCCCTTGCACCAGGTGCCAAAAAATGAAAGGCTAGCAAGTCCTCTCAGCTGAAAGGGAAATTCAGTTATTCAAAACAACAACAATCCACCAACTCTACAGTTTATGGATGTGGGGCACCCTAAACAGATACCTTGGAAAACTTTTGAAAAAGAGGTCTGACAATTGCTTTGTGTTGGGGCAAGAAGTAATTAAGTGGTGAAAAAGGAGTCAGCTTCTGGGATTTCGCCCTGAACACAAGAAGGTATCTGATAGACCATACTGACTGCTGGCATGAGTTGTCTCTCATTGAGGCTGGCCTTTGGTTTATAAGGTTTCACATCTTTTGTCTTGCTGGCAATGGGCATGATATTATGCAACAAGGCTGAGCCATTTCCTGGCATTTTGAATCATGAATACAGAAACACAATAGTTCACATTCATGAATTGCAGGGTTTTTGAAGAATTGAATTCCTGATTTTTAAAAATGGAAATTAAACATAAACTACATGCAAATTCCAACAACATATTTCCTTGTGTAGAATTATGCACTGCTAGAGGATCCCAGAAGATGAGCACATGATCTGAAATATGACTGGTGGAGGAGGGCATCACCCATGACAGCTGGGATGTGGCTGCACTCCTGCTATATTCCAAAGGTCTCTTTTGGACTTAATGAATTTGTGAAGCAAATGCATTTGAGTGTGTAAAACACCTAAAACTGAGAGCATGTGCAACTTTTAACCTCTTAGGCAAACTGCAATTGTCATGCCCATTCCACAGAATGCAGATTAGAAAGCTATCTTCCAATTTTCAAACCATTCTCTTCCTACTGCTCCTATGCATCCCACTTTCCCCAGGTTGTCTCATGTTTTTCCAAAAGATGGTCTATCACCTTTTGAAATAAAAAAGGGGAGAACTGGGAATTAGCAAAGATTAGCACTTGAAGCGAATGTCAGAATCATCCATAGTATGTTAAAGATGGACAGTGAAAAAAGATGAGTAGGGGAACCATCTCATTTGAAATGTAGTGTTGGAATGAAGCCTTATAGATAACCACAGCTAGCCAGAAAGGCAATTCAGTGGGTGCACAATCATGTCAGGTCTGAACTCTCAGTAGAGCAAAAAAATGACTACGTTGAGACTACATTGAATATCTAAGGAGAGTACAGCACTGACCGGAAAAGACAATATTGCTGGGGAAAGTGGGATGCATAGGAGCAGTAGGAAGAGAAGAAGACCTAACATGGATAAATTGTTTTGATAAAGGAAACCACAGCTGTTAGTTTGCAAGACCTGAACTGAAGGTATTGGAAAAGACAACATTGTTAGGAAGTGCAGTGGGGGATGGGGACAGTAGGAAAAGAGAGCAACCTAACATGAGATGCTGTTGATTTGCATGCTCTCAGCAGAGTTGTGCATGATACAACATCTTGGAGATCATTGAGTCATTTAGTTAGCATATATCAGAAGTGACTTGATGGCAGATAACATCCTTAGAGGTGTTTGTTTTTCAATTATCAAACAACTGTATAATGACAAGACGTGGAATGGTTTAAAATGTGGTAAGATATAGGTAGCAAAGCTCTGCTAACTTTGATAAAGACCATCCTCAACCATAATACAAAAAACCCCAAACCAGTTATTTCACAGCTGAAATGAGTGAGCTTCTGAATATTATTCTGTATTCCTTTCCATGCATGCATGTACACATAATATTATTAATCTATATTTTTAAATTATAGCTATTAAATTTTGAAATTCTAGATATTAATATTTTTTAAAAATATTATTCTTCAAAAATATATTCTACAATTTTTACAGCCAGACACAGAATCCTCTTGCAAGCATGATTCTGATAAGTCTGTTTGGCCAGAAATTTTAAGAAAGGGGAAACTGCTTTCTCTATATAGCCTATCTGGAAGGTGAGTCATGGGAACTGGGCTTCTTTTTCTTGAGAGATTGAAATGTTTCACTGTTCATCCAAACAGCTTTGTCAGTCTGAAGAAAGCTAGTTGTGAGTCCTCCATTTTATAGTTCACTTGACCTCATGTCACCCTGGTCTGAAATAGGCTCATAAGATGAACAATGGCCTGAATAGGCTTGTTAGGTAGACAACAATCTCAATTGCCTAAGATGCTGAAGCCCATAAAGACAAACATAGATAGAAGACTTTTAGCTTTAATCCAGCAGCTACACTCCAATACTCATCTCAGGATAAGACTGGGGGCAAATGGGCTCTTGTCAGAATCTATACCCACGGACAGAGGGGTCAGGCAAGGTTGTCTTCTGGCCCCTTTTCTGTTTAATTTCTATATTAATGATATTGTCCAAGAACTGAGTGGTCCAGTATTTTTTCCCCTTCTATAGCAGATGCTAAGATCTCTGCCCTTCTTTATGCAGATGACATTGCAATTATTTCTACAGCACAAGTCGGTATGCAAAGACTTTTGGTTAAGCTGAGTAACTTTTGTACTAGAGAACATTTGTCCATTAACTACTCTAAAAACCAAAGTAGTCGTCTTTGGGAGGAAAAGAACTAGACATAGGTGGACACTTGACAACAAACCTATTGAGCAGCTAAGAAACTTTAGATATCTTGGTCTTTATTTTAATGCCCTGCTCTCTCGGAAACATCATCTGAAAGCAACAGTTTTGAAAGCCTCCCACTCCACTCAATCCCTTTTGAGATTCTTTTCAACTCAAGGTGGTAAACTGGTTGCTCCTGCAGCCGAGGTGTTTTCAAGAAAGATAGTCCCCCAATTAACATATGGGGCCGAAATCTGGGGGTATACTAAAATACCACACCTCAAAGTGGTTCAAAATTCTTTTATCCGATCTCTCCTTGCTGTACTCCGTGGCACACCCTCTGCATATGTAAGAGCTGAAGTAGGGCTAACTCCTATTGAAACAGACATACACATTGCCTTGGCAATGTACTGGTTGAAGCTGGCTGCCATGAGCAACTCCCGCTTGCCAAAGAAATGCTATATAGAACAACTCCAGCACCCCTTGCGGGAGTCCTGGGCAAAGCTTGTCAGACCCATATTACACCTTTATGGGATCAATACTGAATCTATGCCCTCTTTTGTCTCCCCCAGTATCAAAAATTGGTCAAAGACAAGATTTATTTATGCTCCAAATGGAAGGAATTCGCTGTGGTTTCACTATCGCCATTCTCCCTTTATTATCCTTTGTTTAAAACATCTTTCGGGCTAGAAAGCTATTTTCACAATTTAACCTCTGCTCCCTTGAGGAAAGCTTTCACAGACCATGCCTTCTGCTTCTTTAGAGGGGAGACGTGACAACATCCCTGTTTCGGACAGACTTTGCCCTTGTGGCTCAGGTGAAGTCGATGACGTGCCCCATTACGTGGTCAGGTGCTCCCTTCACGACCAACCCAGAGGCAAATTCCTTGGTGGGATTATTGGTTCACTGGCCGACAGGTCCCCTGGAGCCCAACTTAGTATGCTACTTGTTGGTACAGACAGGTTTGTTACACAGCAAGTTGCAAAGTTTGCGCTGGCAGCTAAGAAAATCCGGGTCAACCTCTAACTTTGGGAGGACCATACTGCTCTGCAAGTGTCACACGGTTTTTAAAAAAAGTTTTAATTATATTTGTCGCAGATGTAACCTTATAAGTTTTTTTCTTTGTTGTAAATCAAGATTGCGATGACCAATGGTTTTTAGCAATAAACTATTACCAACCTACCAACCTACCTACCTACCTACCTACCCACCTACCTACCTACCTACCTACCAACCAACCATAAAGTATGGGTTGTTAGCTATGACCTTGGTGGTGCAGGGTTGAAGTATTTTTGATTTGTCTGAGTGTTGTTGAAATCACAGCCTGAGAAGTGACAGATAGACTGTGCCTGAGTCCCCCACCTCTGTTGGGAGAGCTCACGTGAATGGCTGCCCTGACCCCTCTCTCAGGCCAACTATCCTCTTTGTCTAATATGTGTACATCCTCATCTTTGAATGAGTGCCCTTTGTCTTTCAAATGGAGGTATATTGCTGATTCTGGTCCAGAGCTGTTACCTCCCCCCTCCCATGTTGGGCCATCCTTCTGTTTAATGGCTGTTTAGTTTCTCCACTGTAGAGGTCTGCACACTCCTCACTGCACTGGACCGCATATACTATATTACTCCTTTTGTGTTTTGGTGTTTGGTGCTTTGGATGGATGAGTCTCTGCCTTAGTGTGTTAGTGGGGTTTGAAATAAACAGGGATGTGGTGTTTGCCAAAAATCCTTTTAAGCTTCTCAGACACTCCAGCCATGTAGGGAATGACCAGGTACTTCCATCGGGTCTGGATTTCATGCTGGTCCATTGTTCTTCTGGGTCGGCACACTGCTTTGCTGAAGGCAAATCTCTCAAGAAAAAGAAATCCAGTCCACTCAACTCACCTAGATGACTGAGAATCTTCACACAGATATATAGCCTATATTTGGAGTTCTGCCCTAAGTGGAGAGGATACTCAGATCGGTCAACTTCCTGATCTTCAGAAAAGAGAGGCTCTGTTTCATGTCATAAATGTTCTTTCAGGATTTTAGAAAAGAAATGATCCATCCGTAACAGAAAGTACCATGTCTGAAGAAGATGGATTCTTGTCTACATTGGAGGCAATGTCCCACCCAAACATGGGGTTCTCCTTCTCAATCACACTATTTTCCATGGAAGGATAGCAAAGGGTTCTGAACAGGGCGATCTAATATTTATATATTAGAAAAACGAAAAATGAATTATGTCTGTGATGATTCTCAGTCATCCAGGCGAGTTTATCTGGAAGTTGAATCATGGCAACTGGACTTATTTTTCTTGGAAGTTTGAAATGTTTTGCTGCTCATCCAAACAGCTTTGTCAGTCGGAGGAAGTATTTGTCAGTCTTCATCAGACTTACGAAGCTGTTTGGATGAGCAGCAAAACGTTTGAAACTCTCAAGAAGAGAAGTCCAGTTGCCATGACTTAGTGATGTTTCAATATATCACCCTGTCACCGAAAGACTGATAGTGGAGTCACTGTGGATTCACAAGTGGATGCTGACCTTCCTGATGCAATTTGTGGACCTTTCATCTTCACTGATGGTAGAACTTTACTATAATCCTGTCAACCTTCAGATTCTGCAGTTTTTAAAAAGAACACAAAAATAGCAGAAAGAGTATATGGAGTATTTTCCAGAATCCAAGTAGATATTTATGTCTGTGCAAATGCTTTAGTATAACACGGATCTGTAAATATCAATCAATTAACAGATTCCAGTCAAAATCCTAGTTGCATGCTGAGAAAAGCAACTGGCCTCTTCCAGGAATTCAGTTAGGGAACTGTTAATTAGCAGCTATCCACCAATCCAAGTTATGCCACTGCAATTATGCAAACGCAAATATTCACTTGGATTCTGGACAGTATTTCTAAAATGAAACTTTTTGCATTATGCATTGCTTCTCAACAACCAGTTTGCTATTAGTAGTACCAGGGCTCCCATTTCACAAGTAATGTATTGTATGGTGCCACCTGAGACTGTGCAGCTTGCTAAAGCTGCACAGGCTAGCTCTCCTACAGGAAAGCACAGTAGGAATTGAACTCCTTACCTCCAGCTCCACAATGAAATACCCTACTTCCTGAGCTCTCCGGCCAGGTAAACGTGACTTAGAACAGCCTGCAGTGAGTAGGACAGATTTCATTCTGCCCTTTCCCAAGGTTGTTGGGTTTTTTCCTGTTTTTTAGACACTGATTATGAGGAGATAAAGGACATATTGTAACAATTTTATCATGTCACGCTTTCCCCCCACCACATAGTCCCCCCCCCCCATGAAACTAGCTTTTCAAAAAGGAAATGACAGACACTGACAGAAAATGACAGAAACTGTCCCTTTATATACTCCTCATATACAGTGATACCTTGGTTTAAGTAATTAATTTGTTTTCTGGGTGGTTTTGTATTGCAAAAAACTCTTAAACTGAAACACAGTTTCCCATAGGAATGCACTGAAAACCAAACAATCCATTCAGGCAAACTGGGGCATTCCATTTAAAATTTTCTTAAACTGAGGCATCCCCATTCTTTTCATCATGTGAACATCCAACTTTTAATGCCTTATGAAAAAAAATGTAAACCAGGATATTCCATTGATTTTTTTTCTTAAACCGAAGCATCCTCATTTCCAATAAATTCTTCTCTAAAACTGAGTTTTTCTTTTACCGAGGCATTCTTAAACCGAGCTACCACTGTATTGTTGTAAAACTTTTATCAATGTTGTTGGGCAGTGTTGGTCCAATATATATAACAGGCATATGAGCAGTAACACATTTCAAACAGATATTTCACGATAGTTCTCACCTGTCTGGGGAAACGGTGAAGCTCGATTGAACAAAAGATAAAGTTAATACTACCTAATAAGAACAGACCATTATAGATCAGTGAAACTGCAAAGTAGTATTATATGACAAGGGCCAAGCCACATTATCTAAATTAACATTTTTCCAGCATGAACAAGAAGGGCCAGTGTAGGAAAACGGAGAGCTGTACTGTGGCCTGCATTTAGTCAACCTGAAGTAATTATTAATTTATGGTTGTCTGTGATTTTAATGAAAATGAAAACTGAGAGGAAAAGAATTGAGAGAGATAATGTGCCGTGAAATTGAGTTTCATTTGTTTGGGGGGGCCACCATCTTTGCTCTCTCTTCCCTCCCCCTCCTTTTCTTTCTCTGTCTATATTTTGTTCCCTCCGTTTTCTTTTTTTGGCTCAAAGACCAAGATGTTACCATCTAAAGCATCCTCACTCAGCTCCCTAAACTTACCTATAGGATCCCAATTGGGAAGCAAGTTGGACAAACTACTCAGCCATTTCTGATTGTTTTTTCTCCCAGATCATCTGCAAACCACTCAGTTTTGCCCTATATCTGATGAATGACCATAGACATGGACCAATGTCTTCTACATCCATATAAAATCAATGGGTTAGCTGGTTGCTGTTGAATTGCTGATCTACTGTCAATTCTTGTCAACAGAGGAAGAAGAGGGAAGTATTTCTACTTTTAAATGCCCACAGCAGATGGACTACTATGTAAACTGTGGAAGGGAGACATGGAAGCCTAGTCTACAGAAGTTAACTGTAGAACTGGCTGCCTCCTTGCTTCCTCTCCCCCTTTTCTGTTCCCATTAGGCCCATTCTGGCAGTAGCTTGCCATGCTACTTCCCAGCCATAAGAACCCAATGGAACAAAAATCTGTCTCTTGGCAGCCATGTTTTGAGCCAACTAAGAACCCTAATAAGAAGCATCTAGCTATCAGTTCACCTGGTTATCATTTGACCTAATTTGAGACATTAGTAATAGGCCTTAAAGACAGCTGGCAGTAATTCTTTGATTCATTTGACTTGGATTCAGTTTATGAGAATACCACCCATTGGGGTGAGGGTATGAAAAGTGTCTTTGAACATATAAAGGTTTCAAAGTAGTCTGACAAACGTCATTGTGTCTGTTTGTGAGTACCACCTGCTAGTAGCTAATTTTCATTCTTGCCATATTTGCAGCTGAACAAGTGGTGAACATTAAACAACACTGCCATGAAGAATGAGATTTATTTTTATTTTATTTTATTTTATTTTATTTTTGGATGGCAACATTCCCGTCCTGGGAATTCTTCGGGACAGACAAACAGATACCTAATTGTGGCTCACCTGGGATAAAGGCCTAAACTGGAAGGCTCCACATTCCTTTTCCTACCACAAGCAGAAAACCCAATCCCTGACTGCAGTGATGTGGTGCTTGGCTCCCAATTAAATGAAACACTGTTAATTGACTTTTCTCCACTATGAGTAGTGGAAGAAAAGAGTAGAAGAATAGTTCTATTAAATTGTTCAAGTCCTCATGACTAAAAAACAGGACTATACTTGTCATATTCGGGGTGTCATGTCAAAACAGGGCCTTATCGGCCATTGGCCCCCAACTCTGGAATGCCCTCCCAACAGATATTTGCCTGGCACCAACACGTTTGGCTTTTTGGTGCCAGGCAAAGACCTTCCTGTTCAGCCATCATTTTAATTAGATAGCAGTCTTTTTAGCTTGGATCATGAGCAGAAGGATTTTATTACCGGTATTTATATTGTACATTGATTGTTTTAAATCATTTCGAGTTTTCATTTGTTGGAACGGGTCCGTTTCGGGTCGTTTCCGTTTGTCGCGAAATTTTTCAAAAATTTGTCGTTTTGTCGTTTCGTTTGTTGTTTCCACCGCAATTTAGCGCGATTTGACGTCCCAATGTAATATATTTTTAAAATAAATCCATACCTCCTCCCAGTTGAACCTCCCCCTTTACCCAATATCAGAAAAAAAAATCCTCACAAACTGCCAGAGGAAAAAAAAAGAATAAACTGCTATTCCCTTCAGAAGACAAAGCTGCAGAGAATCAAAGAAATTGTTTTCTAAATTCAATTCCCTCCCTGCCTGCCTAACTTAAATCTAAAGCCTCCAGCCTCCCTCCAATCAGTCAGCAGCAGCCAGCCACACAGCCCTCCACCCTCCTCCACATCCAAGACGCGACTGTGATTTCTGGAAGATGCCTCGGCTTTTTATGCCCTCTGGCACATCCAGAAGTGTCAGTCAAAACCTGGCCATGCCATTGGCAGAATGGTTCAAAAATTTTGCATGGTCCCATCCCATGCCCAGCCCAAATGGGCAGGTCTAAAAAAAAACCAAAAAATAAAATAAAATAAAATAAAATAAAATAAAATAAATGCGACATTTTATTGCTATAAAATACCCACTGCTGCTACTATTAAAAATCAGGCATTTAAAATAAATAAATTTCACATGTTTCTGTGATGATTTGGTGTGTTTATTGACCACGATTTCTAAAGAAAAATTGTGGTCGCCATTTTGGATCCCCCCCCACCGCATGGCATGCGAGACAGACGACGAGGATGACCCCCCGCCGCCTGGTGCAAGCAGCCCAGGACAGGAGGGGGGGAGGTCGGGGAGCCCCCCCCCAGAAACCACCCCTCTGGTAGGTGTCCTCAGGCAGGCATATTTTCGCCTGCTTTTTTGGCCGGGAGTCGGGTTTTTTTTTTTTTTAAACTTTTAAAAACTATTTTTCTGTGCTGTGTGGCATCGCACGATCAACGAAAAACCCAACCCAATTTTTCTTTTTTCGGGTCGGGTTCGAGCTGGAGCGGCGTAATTATCGTTACCGTTTTCGTTATGTAACGGAAATGATAAACGGAAACGGAAACGACAATTTCGCCGCTCCGTGCCCATGTCTAGTGGTGGTAATGGCAGTCCAGTCTCTCTATCCCTTGTCTCCCTTTTTAGCTCTCCTGTCTTCTCCATCACATCTTCTCATTCATTCTCCTTACTGTCCATAATTATTATGGACCCCTCTATGATTGGTTGTCTGCTCTTGGCTAACTCTTTCTCTTTCTCCTCTTTCTCCATTTCGTCAATATCTTTTCCATCTTCTTTCATCCTTAACTTGCTCCTTTCTCTTTCAACACTTTTAACCATAACCTTCCTGCACACAGCTTCTTTCTCATCAGATGGCACACTTTTGTTCAGTTCTGTTTCTTTGTTTTCTTTCTCACACCTGGGTCTTAGCTCTGAGGAACATGACAGAGGTGATACTGTAGTTGTATAGCTAAAGAGAGTCCTTGGCACAAATGGCATCTCTGGGGATGTGTGATTTTGGCTCCCTAGATTTCTTTCAGCTATCATTCACAAACAGAGAGAATATTCAGTGGTTTAGGGTCTAAATTAGTTGATACTTTAAATGTGCAGTAATATTGGCATATCTTAATTTTTGAAAATCAACCAAGGGGACTTTACCAAAATACTGCATGGGACTAGATTAATCTTTTCTCCTGCTCTAGTAAAGAATTAACACACACACCCAAACTACTATTCACTCCAGAAGGAAAGTTGCCGTGGGTGCAATATCTGGGAAAGTAAGGAGACCAAAACTTAATCCCCTGCATCACAATCTGATGTTAAGTAGGGCAACAGTCCTGCCCTAAAGGAGGATTAGTTAAAAAAACACACACAAATAAAGACCCATAAATATTATTTAAAATATTTAGCTTGGCCTGGAAATTTTACAATAGCTATATCATTGCCTCACATATTTCCTTAACCACACTGTCTCATTCTAGTAAAATCAGTTTTTGAAAGTTTTAGGGGCAGTGTCAAGTGATAATCTCATTCATCAGAGAAAGAAATTAGCAGCTTCAGGTCATCATCCTGGAAAAAAGATTTCAATTATCCACAAAATAAAATAAATAAAATAAATATAAATGAAAGCACTTCCCTTTTAAAGAAAAGAGCCAGGCCAAGTGCTTGCCTTCCTGCCTGAAAAAACACAGATATTCTTATTCTTGTAGGTGCGGAGTTTGAAGAACAAGTATGCAGCTGATTTGACTATTCTCCCCCTGCAACCCAGTCTACCATGGCCAATGAAAAAGTCAGCAGTTTTCATTATCCTCTGCTGTTTCCATATTAGCTGCAGTGTTTGCTAACAAATACTGACCTGTATCTCCTCCCATCTGTTGGAGAATTAAATAAAAGATGAACCAAGCAGAGTTCACAGCCTGGAGCCCCGCAACTTTCCAAGCACCCTTAACTACTGCTAATTTCCATGCAGGCTCAGGCATCCTAGAATGGAAAGTATACTGCACTTGACACTGCCATATGGATGATGTTTGTTCTTATTGTTTCCACTTCCTGCTCTCAGCTAACTCAAATGCTTTGGTTAATGGCTTTCCTTTTATTTAAATTTACTGCAAATTATATTCTATAATTACTAAGTTAGTTCTAGGACAGGTCCACACAGCTCTAATTTGGCTGTGCTGTGCTCAGTGAGTTGTTCTGTACTCTCCACTACATTCAGCAGCAGGGAGTTGAGGAAATCGTTTATTTGTTTTTGTTTTTTGTTTTTTTACAGGGGAGGTTTCTTGGTGAAAAGAATGTACTGGAGACTTAACCAAATGTCTGCAGTGTGTGTTTAATGTGCAAAATTAACAGGAGAAAGGGGGCATAATGGGAGGCAGTGCTAGACTTCATGGTAGTGGCAACTGAAACAATTACATTTTGGAATACTAGACTATTGGGCACTTGAGCCCGTTGTTGATCTTCCACTTGCAGCTCCCGCCAGAGCAGTAGCTCTATATCCAGATCTCTGAAATCTATCTGACATTTGATATACAATCAGATAGTTTTACTTTCTCATTCACAAGACTGGGGCGGCAGCATTTTGATCTGGGCTCTGGCTTGTGTTGGAAGTTAAAGTTTCCCACCCCACCCACTGTAAACTCAGTCATGATTACTACGAAGATGTTTGGGGTGAGGAGATGAATGGGAGTAAGAGAAAGTCAAGTCTATTTGCAAAGAAAAAGACGAGAATATAACTCCTAGAGGGCAAGGTCAACCCACAGAGAAGGAAATGCTAGAACAATCTTTGCAGGTTATAAGAAACAAACAATGAAAAGTTTCAGGAAGGCTCCTGTACTTCTTTCCATTGCCTTTTATGATGCACATGCCACTTAATTGTCAAGGAGTTCACCTCATTTCTGGCAGAACCCCAATTTAATTAGAGTGGCAATAAGTGTAAGCTACTGCAGATTCATTGATCAGTACAATTGTTTACCATTTTCTTTTCCTCTGGAGTTCATTGTTCTGCATGCCAACTATGATTTGTTTGAAGTATATATCCTTCATTAGCTATAACATTGTGTGCCAATCTACCAGCTCATTGGACTATATTAATCACATGTCATTTATTTAATATACGTGCTCTAGCACATTAATTCTGAGTGCTAAAGAACTTAGCAGGCACTGTTTGCCTTATTCTTCCTTGTACTGCATTTTCAGTATTTGTAAAATACATTAAATATGTTTTGTTTTGTTTTTGTTCTTCCACTTCACACTGAAAAAAGGTGAGTGTGAGGAGCAGAAAGCTTCCACAAGGAAAACCAAACTTCCTCTTTTTTATTTAAAAATATGCCAAACCACAAAATAGTTATAAATCATCAAGCCCTACATATTAAATATATCAAATGGTATTATTAGCTAACATAACATATCTTCTCATAGATCAGTATGACTGGGCGTGACTGGGCATTGCTAAGAGAATCCATATGAATCAGTGTGAAACCTTCCTTGAAGACCGAGAAATAACACATCAGAAAAATATTAGGCTGAAGCTTTCTTCCTCTTGCAGCATTTTTAAAGCAGAGCACTTTTCCTTCACAGGGAAACATTCACACATGTAAACTGTCTTTCAAGGCTTATTCATTCATTTCCCTTTTCTTTTTCCAAAAGTAAGAAATACTTTCAGGTTGATGTTGTATCATTACAGTTGTGACTGACTCTTCATGACCCCAGGTCCATGGGGTTTTCTTGGCAGGAATACTGGAGTGGCTTGCCAGTTCCTACTCCAGGCGCCTACAGCACCTGGTAGTCCCTGGTGGTCGACCATCCAAGTACTAGCCTGGCCTGACCCTGCTTAGCTTCCGAGATCAGGCAAGATCGGATGTGCTTAGGGCATCTAGGCAGCACTTTCAGGTAGATAGAAAGATGAAACAGAAAATCAGCAAAACCAGTTCCCCCTCATGTGAGAGCTTCAGAATAGAGTAATGATTTAGAGCTCATGGAGTGGATGAAAGTGACTTGACAGCGTGTAATAACAACAACAATAAAGTGGGTTGGGTTCTATTATGTTCCAAAGGGGTAGAGATGAGCACAAACTGCCAGTTTGGTGGTTCATAGCGGCTTTTCTTCAGATGCACAGGTTTTCTGTGGGTGCCCTTGCTTTCCTCTCCCACTTCCTCCTCTAAGTGGATACTCCAGAGGAGGAAGGGGAGGGAAGCCATAGAGCCCATGGGATATCTTCTATGCATCCAAAGATACGAACCTTTACAAACCACCAAACCAGCAGTTTGTGCCCATCTCTGATACATGAAAATGTCTCGTGTCGCCTTTAAGACAATAATTTTATCGTAGGATAAACTTTTTGTTTTGTTTTCAGCTGACAGAATATATAAATAATGCATGACTACATGGAGGAGAAATACAGAGAACATATTTGCGTTATGTAAATGATGTAACTTTTAGAGGCAAATTGCTACAAGTTAAGAAATCTCTGTAGACCTTATCTGTTGCACAATGAGCCACATGACTCAGCAGTGGCATGCAACAGGCAACGTCTACAGAGATTTCTGAACTTACAGCAATTCACTTTCAGAAATTAATCCATCTGCATAACTGCACAACAAGATTTCAGACAATGAGTTGATTCTTGACTTAGTCATGCTTGGAAGATGCCGCTACTGATTTTAGTGGATCTGCTGTAAGCCAGGTCCAACCCACTGCTTACCATGCCCACCCCCCCCTCTTTCTGGATACTGTCCGTTCTACCAAGAGAGGATAACTATTGAGTAGAGATGGGCACGACTTGAAAAATTTTTTTTTCGAGTTGTCGTTAGTCGGGCCGGTTCCGTTTCGGCTCGTTTCCGTTTTTCGCGAAAATTCGCAAAAATTAGTCGATTCGTTTTTTTGTTTTTTCGTTTTCGTTAGTACTGGTTTTTTTGGGGGGGTAGCGGGCTCCTGGAGGCACCTCTGTGGGGTGGGTGCCTCCTCTGGCCCGCTAGGAAGGGAAAGCGGGCTCCTGGAGGCACCCGTGGGTGCCTCCTATCCTCACCCACTAGGAAGGAGAAGCAGCAGGCTCCTCAACATGGGGGTCTCCCCTCCTCACCTGTTGCTGCAAAATGGCATGCATAACCATATGGATATGCATACCACTATCGCAGACAGTGAGACCAGTCCACTGGTACGACCCTCTGTCAAGGACTGGGTCGCACCTGCCATGTCCCACAAAGAAGGGAATCGTACTTGCGTGTAGTGCAATGCAAGTAGATCTGGCTTAGGGTTAAGGTGGGTTAGTTCAAGGGCTAGGGTTAGGCTAGTGACGGGTAAGGTTACAGTGGGCTAGTGGGTTGCACCTCTGGGTGCCTCTCTGACCCACTAAGAAGACAGTCTGTGACGTATGGGTAAGGAGTCAAGGATTAGGGTTAGGGTTAGGGGGCTAGGGCAGGTTTTAGGGGGCTTTTTGGCACATCCCAGAAGTTTCCATGGCCAAGTGGCCATGTGATTGGCGAGATGGCTCCAAAAATTTGCATGGTCGTCCACTCCCACATGGCTGGCCATGGCCACTCGGCCAGCCCATCATTGCGCAGGTGTAAAAAAAAAATAATAAAATAAATGGAGGACAGAGGAGGAGAGGAGAGACATTTTGTTGCAAGAAAAAACCCACTGGTACTGTGAAAAATCTGGCAGTTTATAAATTTCCGCGTGTTTCTGTTGTGCTTGTGTGTTTTTGGACCACAATTTCAAAAACAATATTGCGTTTGCCGCCCCATTTTGGATCCCCCGCCCACACCGCATGGCATGGCGACTCGAGTCCGGCTGCCCAGGACGGGGGGGAGGCGGGACCCCCCCTCCAGAAACAATCCCTCCGGTAGGTGCCCTGCGCCCTTAGTCAAGCAGGCATTTTTCCGCCTGCCTTTTGGCTCGAGAATGGGTGGGGGGGAGACCCGGGAGAGTTTAAAAGTTTTTTCCTGTGCCGCCCGTGCCGCTTGCTTGCGCTTTGGCGGCCGGCGGCGAGACTGGGCCTTTTGCGAGCCTGTGGCGAGTCCCACCAGACCAGAGCAGCCCAGGACGGAGGGGGGGAGGCCGGGACCCCACCTCCAGAAACAAACCACCCCTCCAGTAGGTGCCCTGAGGCACGGCAGGCATTTTTCCGCCTGCTTTTTGGCCCGGGAATGGGTGGGGGGAGAGTTTAAAAGTTTTTTCCTATGCGCCGTCCGTGCCGCTTGCATTTGCGGCAGCCGGCGGCGAGACTGGGCTTTTTGCGAGCCTGCGGCAAGTCCCACCAGACCAGAGCAGCCCAGGACGGAGGGGGGGAGGCCGGGACCCCCCCTCCAGAAACAAACCACCCCTCCAGTAGGTGCCCTGAGGCACGGCAGGCATTTTTCCACCTGCTTTTTGGCCCAGGAATGGGTGGGGGGAGAGTTTAAAAGTTTTTTCCTATGCGCCGTCCATGCCGCTTGCGTTTGCGGCGGCTGGCGGCGAGACTGGGCTTTTTGCGAGCCTGCGGCAAGTCCCACCAGACCAGAGCAGCCCAGGACGGAGGGGGGGAGGCCGGGACCCCCCCTCCAGAAACAAACCACCCCTCCGGTAGGTGCCCTGAGGCACGGCAGGCATTTTTCCGCCTGCTTTTTGGCCCGGGAATAGGTCCGGGGAGAGTTTAAAAGTTTTTTCCTATGCGCCGTCTGTGCCGCTTGTGTTTGCGGCGGCCGGCGGCGAGACTGGGCTTTTTGCGAGCCTGCGGCGAGTCCCACCAGACCAGAGCAGCCCAGGATGGAGGGGGGAGGCCGGGACCCCCCCCTCCAGAAACAAACCATCCCTCCGGTAGGTGCCCTGAGGCACGGCAGGCATTTTTCCGCCTGCTTTTTGGCCGGGAACCGGTTTTTTTTAACTTTTAAAAACTTTTTTTCTGTGCCGCGTGGCATCGCGCGATTGCGCGATGCAAGTAACGAGCACAACAAATCAGACCAAAATTGTTCGTTCGTCAGTTCGAGCTCGAATTCCGGCGGAGTAATTCCCGTTACCGTTCCGTAGAGTAACGGAACTGAGTAACGGAAACGGAAACGGGAATACCGCTAAGTCGTGCCCATCTCTGCTATTGAGACATCATCTGTGACAGAGGGCTCTAGTCTGCTAAAACTGATTCCAAAATAAAATCACTGGTAACAAACTAAGTTAAAGAAAGCATTTGTTGGGACTTGCCTAATGTTCTAATTTGTTCATCCTAAATTATTGTGAAGACTTTTTAATCATACTTTTCTTGGCTGTTGTTTTGTCATCTGCTATGTTCATATACATTCATTGACATCCCCCAAGGGACTATTGATTCATGTACTGATATAATTATGATACAGCTGACAGCCAGCCCATTAACTTCTATGCCCTTTTATAGTCTGGATTAATAAAAAGAGAAACTGGGCTGGTCAGACATAATTCTGCAGATTATTGGCCCTGTTGCTATCATCAATTAAAAAAACCTAACAGACATTTTGTTTTTAATCAAATATCTTAGCCATTTTGAAAACTGAATGCCAATCTGACAGTCAGTCCCAATTTAGCCTCTTGTGATTTTGCTACCTATAGGAAACAGTGGTTTGAGATGACAGTAATGTTACCAACTTTTGTAACTAGTTAGAGGTGCCTGTATATTTACCAGAACAGGAACATGTTACTTTAAAAAAAAGACTAAAACTGTCTGGTGCATTCTGGGAAGTATAATAAAAATGTAGCATCCTAAGCTCTGATTCTTTCCCACTTGAATATTCACCATAATCTTTGAAACCTCTGGTGCCACTGCTATGGTGCTGATATGCAGGTGGGAGCCTTGCCCCATCTGGTAGGCACCCATATGGCTTCCCTGCCCTGCTTCCTCTGGGGTGCTTTCTTTGAGTGGGTGCCTGCTAAGGATGCGATGGGACAGGATTGATTGGAATACTGCCACAACTAAGATGGCATGGGGAATTATATCCTTGTCCTAGGCATAGGGAAATGGTGTCAGAGGAGTCTATAATGGGTTGAATTGTTTGTTTGTTTGTTTGTTTGTTTGTTCAGTTTATATACTGGCCACTCTGGGTCCAGTTTTACCTATTGCTTATAAATAACCAAAGAGCCAAATGTTTCCTCTAGTTTTCATACTTCAGATTTTGAAATATACCACTTTGCCTCCTCTCTTTCCTCTGGAAAGGTGCAGCAACTGTGGTATAACAAGGATCTAATCTTTCCGGAGTGTGAATCTGATTCCTTGAAATACACCTTCTTTAAAAAGAAGTTGAGCAAGTCCCACTTGGAGGTGATTTGTGTGCAAAAGGTTGGCTGTCTATCCTCAGGAGTGCATCTTTAAATAAGACAAGAGGTGGAAATAAAAGGCAAACAGCACCTTGAAGTGAAAAGAACAGGAGCCAATGTCCTTTAGTCCTGTGTTTTATTGATTTATAAACACTCAGTCAGGCTACCCCATCTCTGCAGAGTAATTTAGATATGGGAAAATATCTGTGAAATATATTGATTGCTTTATTGATTGAAAAGCCAATTGCTGTTGCACTCCTGTTTTACCATTTAAGTCCTGACACATTTTGACATATGAGCCAGCTGTGCCTACTGCCTCAATTCTGCAGTGAGATAATGTGAAACCTGTCATCCTCCCCCTCACCTCCTCCTCTGCCAGCCTCAAGAATTTACAGTGGAAGTGTATTCTGCTATTTAGCTTGTGTCTTAGCTAGTGGAATAATTAGGATTCATTAAAGCCACGGGCTTCAGCCTCGTTTGGCTCCATGTGTCTACCAAGGTACTTTTTAAAATATACATTTCTCCACATTAACTGGATTGATATGTCACAAACAAAAGAAATGTAGAAACCGGGCAGTTATTATTCAACACCTGCCCACCTGGGAATGGTTGTGCTCAGATATTTTCCTCCTTTCATTCTCCAGGAGGAATTTGGCTTTTTCAAACATTCCATTGGGGAATTCTCACTTGTTACCAGATCAGTTTGTGCTCAGCAGCTATAAATCAAACAAGGACAGTGTGGAGTGGGGGTGGGAATCCACTACTTCTCTTCAGGGCTCCGTGTTATTTATTTTGAAAATATAAGCTGTGGTAAATTTATTGATTTTTGTTTTATAGAGAGAGCATGCAAAAGCAATTACATACTATTCTGGATCTGAAAGAGAAAACCTCCTAAATTAACATAATAAAGAGGTTTTTGCCTGAAAGGTTGTAAACAATAATAAATTAAAGGTCTTTAGAAAAATGGAGCATGCTGAAGGGAGAACAGACACTGGTGGGGGGAGAAAAAAAGTCTTTTAAAATGCTTTTTAACATAGTACTATTTAAATACCTTTAGTTTTGCTTGTTGCTCCTCATAAAATTGTAACACATCCAGTTAGTTGGCATGCAATTATATGATGGATCCCAGGATATGTTGTACTTCATGGATCCATATGCATCCCTCATGGAAATATGGATGCTAACTATGAGAATCACTTGGTTGAGGAGTTCCCTCTTTAGCCACTCAGTCACACTATCCTATTTGTCACAGGAGAGATCTGTCCAGGAGGGTTATTTGTGGTGAGGGCTGTGCAATCAACCTGGCCCCATGTCTCTGAACACTGCTGGCAGTGCAAAACATCCTCAAAGCTAGGCTAACCCTAACCCAATCCCCCCACCTTGCAAAGTAAAGCTGGCATCCACATCCATTCGAACACCAAAACACCCAAAGCTGAAGCTGCTTTTATATTTTACTAAAGACAGTAAAACATTCAAAAGTTTTCAAAATAGTTTCAAAGAGCAATTGATGCAAAATAGGATTTGAGACAAACCTAAGGCAACCACAAGAACATACTAGAAAATAACCAAGCTAAAGTAATCTACCTGTTACTGACAAATTGGTATAGACTCAGCTTAGGTCTGAACAGATACATACAAGGTGTGTGTGGGGGGGGGGGGGGACAGGGGCTAGTGTCCCAGGGTGAAGCGATCTAAGGGCACCATGAACATTCTCCCCGCATGAGTGCTGGAGGAGCTGGCAGGGCTGAGAGTGCCCAGATCTCCACACACCTTAGGAAAACTAAGGCAATTGGGAGCCATCGGCATTGGTAGGCATGGCTCCCTTTCCCAGCTCTCCTCCCACCAGGCAATGAAAGAAACCGCATTGCTGTGGAGAAAAGAAGCAGCAGACTAGCTGCACCCATGTGGTTCCTGCTGGTTAGGAGATGGGGACATGCTATGGGGAGCCCCCTCACAGGATACAAGCCAGGGAAGGAGTCTTGCAATGGCTAGTAAAACAACCCCAATAGGTTCAAAGGGGAAATGGGAGTCACCTCTCAGAAGTGTCTGCATGAGGGGTGTCTTGTCCCAAAAGCTTGGGCTAGGGGAGTTTACAGGGACTCCTATGCCAGTAGTGAGAGGGGAATTCAAGTCCTTTTGGGATTCCCTGGCCCGCAGGCCTCAGATAGCAACCATGGGAGGGAGGAGGAATGACAAGAGTGACCCCCTAGTGCACAGTCAGAGGCACATCTCTCTTCTGCCCTCTAGGTTGAAGCAAAGAAAGTGCTGACCCTTATCCAAGGGGGAGGAGGAAGAGGAGGAAGAGGAAGAAAGTGACAGGCCACCGCTAAAGCTGGGATGGATGGGCAAGCTGTGTGTGTGTGTGTGTGTGTGTGTGTGCGTGTGTGCGTGCGTGCATGCGCGTGCATGCGTGCATACACATACATGCCCTGATCTTCTCAGATATGTTGTTTCAACTCCTGTGTTAACACCTCCTCCTCTCCTGATCATGCCCAAGACTGCATGGGGCTTCCCTTTTTCCCCACATTGCTTTCAGAACCTCCCTGTGAAGTAGATCAGGCAGACTCAGTCAGCCAGGAAGGTCTCAGGTCTGTTGCTCATTTCATATTTTTCTATAAAATAACTATTACTTCTATTTTGCATTTGCATTTAATTTGGTATTGACCACAGGGCTCACCTTTCTGTCAGCACTCGGTGATGATATTAGTTATGTGTAAATGAGAGCAAACTGTAACATTGCTTCTTGGTCATCAAAAGGGCATTTCAGGAAATGGGAATTCCCACCTGTAATATCTACTCTGTCCCTTAAAAGGGTCTGGGTAAAAGGTGGCTCTTGGAAATCAAGAACAGATCCTCTTGATTTCATATGATTTTTGCATGGGATCCTTACCAAATCACCATCAGTTTATACATCTCATTAATGGCCAAACAATACACAATACTAATCATGGGTTCTCCAGTGCATCACTGTGCAGTGCTGCAAAAACATGGATCCAAGGCACAGATCCTCATGGATCTACCTGATTTTTATCCAGGATCACCCCAAATCACTGTCCCATGCTAGGCTCCATATCTACCCACAGATTGCACACCACAAATCAGAGGTCCATAAGCGCATAACTCCACAGTGGCACAAAAATATGGGTCCAAGGCATGGATCCACACGGATCTACCTACTTTTTCAACAGGATTACCCCCAAAACACTCTCCCATCATAGACCTCATCTCTGCACACAGATTGCACACCAGGAGTCATGGGACCATCAGTGCATTGCACTGCAGTGGTGCAAAAACAAAACTGATTTTATCCAGAATCGTCCCCAAATGACTCTCACATCATAGACCCCATCTTGGTCCACAGACTGCACACCAGGATTCATGGGTCCATCAGCACATAGCTCCACATTTAATAAGGTAGATCACAACCTACTTATGCATAAGATAGAACAAAGTGGGATAGACAGTGCAACTACCAGATGGATTTGCAGCTGGATGACTAATTGCAAACAAGGTGTGTTCCTCAATGGAAACACATCTACATGGAGGGAAGTGTGCAGTGGGGTCCCTCAAGGTTCTGTCTTGGGCCCAGTGCTCTTCAACATCTTCATAAATGACTTTGATGAGGGGATTGAAGGAGAACTCATCAAATTGGCAGATGACACAAATCTGGGGGGAACTGCCATTATTTGGGAAGAAAGACTCAACACTCAGAAGGATCTTGACAGTCTTGTACATTGGGCCTTGTCCAATAATATGCCATTAAATGGCGAGAAAAGTAAGACCCAACACTTAGGCAGGAGAAACCAGATGCACAGGTACAAGATAGGTGATACCCGGGTCAACAGTAGTACCAGTGAGAGGGATTTAGGTGTCCTAGTGGACCACTGCCTAAGGATGAGTGCTAGGCTGCATCAAGAGGGGGATAGCATCAAGATCACACAAAGTGATAATACCTCTCTATAATGCCCTAGTGAGGCCACATTTAGAATACAGTGCCCAGTTCTGGTCCTACAATACAAACAAGACAAAGGGGCCCTTTAAAAAGTACAGAGAAGTGCAACGAAGATAATGAGGAAAGTGGAGGTTAAATCATCTGAAGAATAACTAAAAGAACTAGGCATGTTTAGCCTAACAAAGAGAAGACTGAGGGGAGACATGATAGCAGTCTTTCAATACCTGAAGGGCTGCCACAAAGAAGAGGGCATTGATTTATTCTCAGTTGCATCTGAGGGTATGACAGACCCATGATTTTTGGTGTGCACTCCGTGGGTAGAGATAGGGCCAACAATGGGAGAGTGGTTTGGGGGCAATCCTGCAGAAAAATCAGGTAGATTCATGTGGATCCATGCCTTGGACCCATGCTTTTGCACCACTGCAGAACCATGCACCCATGATTCCTGGAATGCAATCTGTGTGAAGAGATGGGGTCTATGATGGGAGAGTGTTTTGGGGCCAATCCTGTAGAAAAAACTGATCACACACCCATTATCTGGCTGAATCATACACACAGCCACAATCAATATGAACTACAATGGAGTTTCTACATGCAAGATTTCAACTTTGAAGTTCAGCATATCAGAGGCTGTGAAAAAATTGTAGCAGATGAGTTATCTCTGATGTACTTTGGAGAAGTGTGATTGATAAGATTTGAGGAGTGAGTGAGTGGAGATGTTGTTATGGAATGACTCTGGAATATAACTCCTTATGTACTCTGCATGAACCACTTTTCAGATTTCTGCTTCTTACACCTTTAGATTGCCCAGTGTCTTTCAGCATTATTTTCATATTCCATGCTGTTATGCTTCTCTAGAGTAGATAGCTTTCTTGCTTAGGTAAAATACGAATCAACATGGGTAATACAGGTTTTAGAAATAGATATAATAAATGTATTATTTCTAGAAATTACTGTTAAGTTTTAGTTTTGATTTTTTTAATAAGGCCCCACAAGCCAATTCATGGTTCATCTGTTCATGGTGGGAAATTTGTAGTTCATCAACCTTGATAAACCACAAACCAAGACAAACCACTATTTTTACAGTTCATTTCTAGTCCACACAAAACCTTACTTCAAGAACATTGCCAACAGTGCCATGTTTAGGGACAACAGCAAGAGAGGAAGCCTAGGGACTAAAATATGGTTTAGTACAATGGTTTAACCCAATGCCAACAGTTCTTTGATTTCTCATTCAGTTGTCTCCACGTGCTTGTCAGTAGAATGGTAGAGGGGGGTGACTGAATAGATTGATATCTCCTGTGAAGATACAGTGTTGAGCCTGGATGGTTCTAACTGGCCTATCTGAAAACAAGGGCTGATATACTTTTGCATTAACCTATACAGTCTATTTGGTTCTTTCTATATCATCCTTCCAGACTCCTTGACCGCATGAAATAAACCCACAGTCTCCTCCTTTGATTCCTTTTTGCATATTAACTCAGGGTTTTAAAAAAGTTAATCGCCAATATTTGTGTTTTTTGAAAATGTGAAAAAGTTTTTTGAAAATGTGAAAAAGTATGGGTAGTGTATGTCAAGGACTCTAAAAGGGTATCAACTGTAAGTAAGATTTTTATCATTTGGTACTGGGTAATCATATCACACAGAGAGAAAGGGTGCCCGTGTCATGAACCTGGGAAAGGTTTCCCTGAAAACAGTTGTGCAGGGGCTTATGATCTTGAGAATAGATTATTGCAATGCTCTCTATGTGGGGTTGCCCTTGACCCTTATTCGGAGACTTCAGTAGGTACAAAATGTAGCAGGCAGACTGATGGTTGGTGCAGGCAGTATGACCACATCACCCCAGTTCTAGCTCTCTTGCATGGTTTCCCACTGTGTCTTGAATAAGGATCAAGGTATTGGTTTTTATTTACAAAATCCACAGGTCAATTGAGGCCAGACGTGCTGGAATGTCACAGGTGCTCTCACTTCAGGTGGCCACACCTAGGGAGGCTAGGAAATCGATCACCCGAAACCGAGCCTTCTCTGTGGCTGGCCCCTTGCTTTGGGCCCCCGCCGTCTTGCCAAGGATTTTTTCTGTTATATTTCATTTGTTGTATTTTGTGTGTGTGTGTGTGTGTGTGTGTGTTGCTGTTAACCACCCAAAGTTTCTTCAGGAAGATGGGAGGTAAATAAATAAATAAGTAAATGAGGACTTGAATTAACCATTAAAGACTGACCAACACTATCTTTGTAATATCTTTTTTTAAACTTTAGTACTTGAAATGGGTAGAGGCTCAGGCTGCCTATTGAAATGTTATGAAGAAAATGTATAATGAATTTTACAGTTGAATACTCCTGGGTCAAATCAAATATTTACATGAGCATATTCACACTCTGCCATTTTCTTAAAATTGCAGGAGCCTTGGCTGTCTTCTCAGAGGCCATCATTCTGAAATGACAGTGAATTGTAGCTTAACAACAATTAGGATTCCCTGTAGGGCATTAATTGCTGAATAGCACCTGCAACCGTTGTCAGCTGTATGACAACCAACTAGTCTTTCAGGTGGCTGAAGAGATTCTAAATGAATTGTGTACAGATTTTTGTAATCCTTTGAAGTACTTTTTAATGATCTATAGAGGGGAAAAACTGCCTAGATGCCCTAAGCACATCTGATCTCGCCTGATTTTGGAAGTTAAGCAGGGTCAGGCCTGGTTAGTACTCGGATGGGAGACCACCAGGGAATACCAGGTGCCGCAGACGCCTAGAGTAGGAACTAGCAAACCACTCCAGTATGCCTGCCAAGAAAACTCCATGGACATGGAGTCACGGAGAGGGGACATGGGGTCACTCACGACTGTAATGACACAACATACACACACACACACACATACATATAGAGGAAAAAATTCTGAGGAGGCCATTAACACAAATGGTAAATCACTGGAATGAGTAGGAGCTGCAGTGCTTTTGGTCAGCTTCCATGGGGCTTTTGACTGAAAAAATAGATGGATTTTGCTCATGATGTAAAAACGTTTTTTAGCTTCTAAGTACCACTCACTCAGTGTGGTGTTTTGTTTGTCAGTTTAATGTTCATCTATTGATGCTTTCTTTTTTGATGAACTACTGGATCGCTCTGTGGTTTAGGTTTGGTTCAATTCCACCACAGTGTCGCCTTGACAGGGGCTGGGCTTAAAACATGGGGTCCCTCTGAAGTTCTAAGAAGAAAATGGAAGAAGAAGGAGAAGATGGTGGTGGTGGTGATGCCTTTAGAATTGCTAAAGTACATTCCAGGTGTACTTTAAAAACTCCATGAAAAATTATGTAAGGTAGCTTAATGAAGAAGGAGGGAAGATGAGGAAGAATAATATGCACTTTAATAAATCATGCATCCTTGTGCTATTTAAATGTTTCTTCAAGGTTGATTGAAACTTTAACCTCACTCTCAATAAAGAAGAAAAGCTTCAAATTTGCCAGACCTTGAATTTTTACAACAGTATGTTGAATTATGCAGTGATCAGTCAATTATTCATCTCTCCCAGATCGAGATGGCTGCGCTTTGAAAAGCATGCAAAAACGGGGCAACGGAATGTGATGCTGTGTCAACACATTTCACTCAGGATTGCTTACAAGACAAATTTTTGTTTCAACATTGATTCTAGCTCTCTTTTTATTTTTTTATGTTTGCTTCTAATAAGGTACCGGTTACAAATCAATTTCTGTTGGCATGCTTCTGATTGTGGATGAGATCTGTTGGAAATAAATATTATTCTAGTTGTTCCATAGATTCTGAAAACTATTTCAGTGACAGAAGTTTCCAGAAATCCATGCAAAATGCGTAGAAATGAACTGGATGGGAATCTTGGCTTATGGTGGATGGGAATAATCCAAGCTAAATGTAGGGCATACGTGTATCATTCCTCAGCTTAAAAGCAATAAAACCAAAGGTGACGCTTCAGTCAAGGGCCTCAATTGATAGCTCTCCACAAAAGGCAGCATGATTGTGTGTCCTCATGTCCCAGAGTTCTCATGCATGAATGGTGGGGAATGACTGATATTAGAGAGAAGTTTTTCGTCTCTCTGTCAAAGCACTAGAACCTACCCAATGATATTAATCAGTTGGGGCTTCAGGGTTGACAAAATAAAGGGCTCCCTGGCCCCTATGCTCAGTAGCACAAAAAAATCCTGATGTTGTCATGATGGTCACAGTGAGGTGGTGCTGTCTTCTGAGTTCATGCCTAAGGGTTTCCTGGCATCTCTCGATGTAAGACACATCAATTGCTTCTTTTATCTGGAGCTGTCTAACAGGATTTTTTGGGGGGTGAGGGTGGGGGGAGATCATAGCTGCTAGGTGTGCTGAAGAGCAAGCTGCATGACACACTCTGTTAGCTTGATGCCCTCCCTGATGACAGCTCATGGTTCACCAACTTAGCATTAAGCAGCATATCAGTACATATGTGAATGGGTGATCAATCTCATTCCCTATGGAATTGCTCCCCAAAGTGCCATTATTGAAAAATATATCAAGGAAAAGCCATCAAAGGCATTCAGAAGGAAGAGGGGGGATGAAGAAGAAAGGAACAGAGAGATAGAGATATAAATTCTTCATCTTCCTTTCTCTTTTTTTAACCTTCCTTTCTATGCATGATAAGAATACACTCTATAATCTATTACTTATATTTATACAATGTAAAACAGATTCATAACTATTCCAAAATCAAATATGCCCTAGATTTTCATTCCCTTAATCAGTAGATTAATCAACCAAAGTTTTAGATAATTGCTTAGTGAGGGCAAATGTTAATCTGAGCAGTCTGTAAACTCAGAATACTCAAGTATTGTAGATTTTTGGGTAGCTATTTTATTCCCTTCAGTTTTAACTGTTCTAAGGAACGTAAGTATGGGTGACTGTTGAAAATATGTGAACTAATAATTATTGGCATCTTTTGTCTATTTTTTCATGCCTTTGTATTGGGAAAGAAAATAAATACATGCATAAACACTGAGTAAATATCATTGTCCAATGAACTTGCTAGGAAAAAATGATGGGCTCAAAGGGGCTTACTCAAAATTTGGTGAAATGATGTATCAGACAGCTGCAAGAAAAGCAAAATGCATAAACATTCAGTGCATCGCTACACAATGATAATCTTTCTGTAAGCTTTATTGGTCTGAAGTACCTGAAGGGCTGTTGATAAACTAGGAAGGGCTGTTGATAGACTAGGAATAGAGTCGAGTAGCCCTTGTCAGAGATGTCCCTCAGATCAGCTCCTAATCATACCTAGCATGAGGAATCATGGGATATGACTTATCCATCCTGTACAGTGGCTGTTTCACTCATTGCTTCTGAGATGGGGTGAGGAAATTTGCTACATACTTGTGTCAGGTCATGCAGTTTGGGTCACTGCTAGACATTAGCAGGAAGGGGAGGGTGTTTTTGAGTAATTTACTTTGTGAACTTTTAAGAGCCCGGCATTCATTTTGAAAGCAAATTGTCCTTTGATTTCAAGCAGAATAGAATTCCCTGATTATTGACAGATAGAAACAGTTTCCAGGTATTCATGACCCTGCTTAGGGGGAATTTAAGAGGGGGGATGGGAGCCACAGACCACCATCACCCATCATCACCCACCATCCACGAGACAGAAATCATCACTAGTTTTCATTGGACTGTTTCGGCTTCACCCAGGATTCGTCAGATGCAAATTGCACTCTGAACAAATTGCCCAAAGGAACGGATATAAGGCTTTTCATGTTCTAAATGTGCACTTTTATGAAGATCAAAGTAGTCCACTGGAGGATGCTTTGCTGCTCAAAGACTTGCGGTGAGCAGGAAGGAAATGCTGTAGTGCTTCAATAAGCCTCCCAGACTCTGTTGGTAAGACAGCCAGGAGCATGAACCTGTAAGAATGAGACTACTGGCTTACCCACCCACCCCGGTTTCCCTTAGACACCACTCTAACCACATTATGACAAGCCCCACATCATTATAATAACAACCAAATTGCTTGGCTCCCACGGGTGGACTTACAGTCAGGGTGGATTGGAGTTGCAGTCAAACCAGCCACGAATAATCAAGATGAGACTCTCTGTTCAATAATGCAGAACTAGTTTTGCATAAAAGCAAATTGCTCAAGATTAGGGAGGTAAAAAAGAAAGAAAGAATTAATGTGCCTGATAATAATGTGGTATGAATGAGTAAATAAGGGGTCAGTTTTATTTCTCTGAAGGCAACCCACCCCCCACACTTAATTTGTTTTAATATTCATTGTATGCTTAGATGAAATGCACTGGTGCAAATCAGTTGATATGCCAATCTAAAGCAGTAGAGATGAATGCTAAAAGACACTGAAGGCAGGGATGTATTCCAGAATGGAGATATATCTCTTCTGGTGTGCAAGAAATCATTAAGATATGAATTTGACATCTAGGGATACCTCTGGATCAACTCTAAAAAGCAATCATTCTGTCTTTACTAAGTAGAAGATCATATGGAAGCCTTGCAAATGTGGGTATAACTGTAGAGAAAGGAGCAAGTAGCTCTCCTTGACATACAGGGACTGAGTGGAGTTGTAAATATGAACAAGAGTTATGGATGTGCATAACATCCAGACAAATGTGTAGGAAGAACTTGAATCGGATATTTGGGCATTTCCAGTGGGATCACAAAGGACCCAGTGTGTGCACTGATGAGATGGAGCAGCACACCCATGGATTAAATCTGGCATTCATGCGTCATGTTAGAAGTGCTAAAAAGAAAGAAAAATTCAGGAAGGTGAAGGAAAGCATGCCTTGGAAATGAACTTTTCCTAGCCTTTCCTTTAAAACCATAAAATAAGTCTTCTAAGAAAACAGCAACCCTTTGGTTCATTGATGAACAGCATTGGGCTTCTGTACTTACGATTCAACATGCTAGGAAATGGCAGGATATTGGTACACAATAGCATGCCCATGTTGCCAGCAGGGGAAAAAATGGCCCATGTTGAGAATCGCTGGTCTACAGGATGCCCCCTCATGCTCGCTACAATTTACACTTGTTGAAAAACAGCCCTGACAATTGCTTTGTATTTGGGTGATAAGTGGTGAACTAATAAAGAAAAGAGACGGCTTCTGGGATTTTCCCTTGTGTGGTGCCAATGGCAAGGATAGCAGATCTTTCTCAATCTCTACCACATCTGAAATCTCAAATTCTTTACGTTGAACAACTTAAAACCTTCGAGTTTTGGGGAAAGTTTTAATAGATTTGCTTTAGACTAAAAAAATGTAAACAAAATGCAGAGCATCTCAGAAAGAAAACAGAGATGGTAGAACAATCCTCATGTTTAGTGGTTTAGGTTATTTTGACAGCATGACAAGGAATTTCAAAACTGTATGAGGTTAAGCATTAGTATCACTATGCATGTGCCAAGGGAAAACTTCCCATTTGCTTTTTTAAAAAAACTCTTTTAACTCTGGGTTATTTCAGGTACATGTTGTTTCACAAAACCCAAAAAAGGCCTGAATCTTTTGGGGGTTTTCCATTTGAATTTCCGCACTCTGGTTTCTGGAGACAATTAGGCCCTAAATAGCTGTCAAAATTAAGCCAAAACAGGCCAAAATCAAGAGGAAAGCAACAGACAGTTCTCCACTCCAATGGTAGGCAACACCAGCAGTACAGAAATAATGACAAACAAGGAAAGAGAACTTGGTGTCCTGGTGGACAGCTCAATGAAGGTGTCTATCCAGTGTGCCACAGCAGTGAAAAAAAAAGCAAACCCAATGCTAGGGATGATTAGGAAGGGTATAGAAAATAAGTCAGCAAGTGTCAGTTTGCCTCTTTATAAATCTACAGGTATGGTGAGGCCCCATCTGGAATATTGTGTGCAGTCCTGGTCACCATACCTGCAGAAGGATATTATGGAAATGGAAAAAGTGCAGAGGAGGGCAACCAGAATGATTAGACTAGAAGACCTTCCTTACCATCTGAGGCTGCAAAGGCTGGGCCTCTTCACTCTTGAATGACGGCGTCTAAGACGTGACCTGATTGAAATTTATAAAATCAAAAATGGTGTGGACAAAATAGATAAGGAAAATCTGTTTTCCCTATCACACAACACTAGGATTAGGGGGCACACAATGAAACTTTTGGGTCCTAGATCTCAAACAAATAACAGAAAGTACTTTCTCACCCAGAGGATCACTGGTCTATGGAACTCCCTGCCAGAAGAAGTGGTGACAGCTGTCAGCCTTGACAGTTTTAAGAAAGGATTAGACTATTTCATGGAGAACAAGGGTATCAATCAATGGATATCATTCTGGATGCCTAAGGACAACCTCCTGGCTGGAGAGATAGGCAGGATATCTCTTAATGACATTTGCAGGGAATTAAAGCAGGTGAAGACATTTGTTTGGAAACATCCTGAAGCAAATGGTGAGCTGCTGTGTGAGACAGAATGCTGGACTGGATGGGCTGTGGCCTGTTCCAGCAAGGCTGTCCTTATGAGTGCATCTACCCCGATCTGGAAATGGAAAACATACGGACACCTGTATCTATTCCTCAAAGGGCCACCTAAGACTATCCATTTAGTTTTGTTAAGAACTGTAACTATAAGACCTAGCACAATTGAAGCAGGAGGGGAAATGTGCTTATTTGTTTTTATGTAACCTTGCTTTCCCCTTCTTTGATGGACACCTTAATGTGCTGAAGGAGTTTGATCGGGTTACTGAAACTGGGAGCAGTGCCATCAAGATGGCAGACTCCAATACGAGCCTGGACTCCAAGAAGGTTCACCCAAGGTGAAATAATAGCAAGAACATGGCAACAAATATGGAAAACAAAGCAATCACCCACAGACTGGTAACATTCAAGATATATTCCAATCTCCAAGAAAGGAGATGTCAAGGAGTGCAAGCAATACCAGACCATTGCTTGAATGTAAATAGGTCTCCCTTATATCCATGTTTTCAACTATCCATGTTTGTGGAACCAACTCGCTGCAGAGTCTTAATATATTTCCAGTCATCATCTATGGGTGAAAAGGAAAGAAAGCTGGGAAAAAATCCATCTGTTTCAAATATAGTGCTGAAGAAGAGCTTCGTGGATACCCTGGACTACCAGAAAGATGAACACATGGCAGGTAGGTAGGTAGTAGTTTTATTGCTAAAAACCATTGGTCATCGCAATCTTGATAAAAAGAAGAAAAACTTATAAAATTACATCCGCAACAAATATAATTAAAACTTTAAAATACTGTGTGACATTTGCAGTGCAATATAGTCCTCCCAAGGTTAGAAACTGACCCGAATTTTCATAGCTGCCAGCACAAACTTTGCTACTTGCTGTGTAACAAACCTGTCTGTACCGACAAGTAGCACACTAAGTTGGGCTCCAGGGGACCTATCGGCCAGGGAACTAATAATCCCACTAAGGAATTTGCATCTAGGTTGGTCATGAAGGGAGCACGATGAACACATGGTTCCTAGAACTAAACAAGTCTGAATTATCTCTGCAGAGAAAACAGATGAAACTAAGGCTGTCCTGTTTTGGGGCACATCATGAGAAAGCAAGATACATTGGAAAAGACATTAATGCTGAGAAAAGTTGAAATTGCAATAACAGGAAAAGAGACCAAATATGAGATGGATTAACTCCCCAAAGAAAGCCAAAGACTTGCATTTACAAAAGCTACGCAGAGCTATTGAGGACAGAACATTTTGAAGAATGCTTATCCATAGGGTCATCATAAATCAGAGGCAACTTGACAGCATGTAACATCATCATCATCAACAACAACAAATTCACTTCAACCTGCCTTTGACAAATTAGCCTGCCTTTGTTTTGTAATTGATAAAGTCTAAGACAGCATGGCTTCATTTCCTTGTCTGATGTCTCTGACATAGCACGGAAAGATTTGCATGTCTGAAGGCATAAGATTATGAGTTAAAATAATGCACATTTGACTTCATGTGTGATCTAGTTTAGAAGTTAAATATTGTTTGTAAAATTTCACTGAAACAGATATTGAGCTCACTGACCATTCCTTAACTTTTATCAACCAATCTTTGCTCCTCCACTGTGCTTCATAGAGGATGATGCTGGGTGGTAATACATCCATCATAGCTTTGGGTGTGTAAGGAGACATCCAGACTCATCCACTTATATGTGTACATTTTACACAGTCATTGCTTCAGGTCACTTATTTTAAAGATTTTGAAGCTTGGCCCAATGTAATTCTTGTGTCCAGCTTCACAAATGAACATCCCTGAATAACACTGAATATGACATTGTTTTCCATATTATATTAGCCATGACATGATCTTTAGGCTTAAAAACAGGCTGCTTCAAAGGCCAGATTCAGGGGAGTGGTATCAGGAGAATGATATCTAGTCTTGTGTGCTCCCAGAGGCCTTTGGTGGACTAGATGGGCCCATGGCCTGATCCGGAATGGCTCTTCTTATGTTCTTATGTTCTTATGACATGCTGAAATGAACCTCCACCTTTGAAGATGTTGAGCCAACCATATATTTTAAAAGAAGTGGGTGCATGGCACCAATGAATAATATCACTTGAAATTAAATCAATACAAAAACAAAATTGCCCTTTATTGTAACAATCTGTTTAATAAGCTATTTGCCATATGTGAATATATTTTTATTAAGAGTGGAAGAACATCTGTTCTATTGATCTAGTAAGGTGATTGATTGATATGGTACAAATGTGTTGCAATTGCTGTACCCATGAAAAACTACTAAAATATAATTAATATGGTGTGATGTGAAGTATATCTTGCCCAAATGAGGCTATGAAAACTTCACAAACTCTGTAAAAACAAATGTAACAGATGTGAAGAATGGAAGTGAAACAAGTGCTAAAAACATTTCTTGAAGCATGTCAGAAGCACAAAATTGGTGAGGACGATAGCCAAACAATGGTGTAGTTGGGGAGGGCAAGGAGGGGCATCTGTCCCCAGGGTGCCAAATTATGGTTCCCTGCCCAGCAGCCATGGAAAAGTGCATCACAGGCAACCTGACAGGACCACCATGGAGGAATCCCCAGCTGTCGCTGTCACCTTCTCCATGGTGACTTAGCACCTCCCCATCCCTTGGGGGGGTACGAAAACTGACTTTGTCCCTGGGCACTGAAAACCCTAACTACGCCTCTGTAGCCAAACAGCAAGAAAGTGAAAGATGTAAGGAAGACGTGTCATAAAATTGCAAAGAATTAATTCTTTGCACCTGTCTTCTTTGTAGCGATTGTAGGTGATCTGTGCCTGTCACCTTACTTGTGACAAGAGCAGGAGGTGTCCCATGCTAGTCTATGAGCAATCCACACTGCTCCTGAACTGACTTGTCTAGGAAGAGAATCTGAGATAATTTGTTCAATAGGGAGTAAATGGAGATCAAGATCAAGATCTAGATGTGCCAACAATTTGCAAATTACAAAAATGCTGTATCATTATATAATTGTCATCAAAAGAGTTCTAAACATTGCCCCAGGTTTTAGCCAGGAGCTATGTACAACTTTTAAAAACTCAAACAGTAGCAACAAGTGAACAGCAGGGTCACCTTTTGTGTGCCCAGTGGTTGTGAGATCATTTGTATGGCTGCTTATGTAACGGGGCCAGAGGAGAATGTTTACATGATTGCCTTCTGCTTCAGATTGGACTCTGGTCAATTTTTACATGTGTTTTACTATTTCATTAATATGTGGTGATCCAGGAAATTTCAGTCAACTAAGATTAGCATTGTTTCACAGTCCACTGGTAGTCGAACATATCACAAGGCAAAAATCAACAGGGCTTTAGGCTGAAATCTTATTGAAAATTTCAGGATGTAACTCAGATGTCTGCGTAGGCAAGTACTGCATTCCACTGTTAGAATTCTTTGAGAATGGCTGCCCCGCACCACCTTGTGTGGCGCAGGGGATGGCTTTGCCGGCTGGCTGGAGGCAGGCGGTGATTGGCTACGCTCGTGGTGTAGCTCACGCCAGGGAGCGCAGCATTTAAAGGTCTGCTGCGCTCCCTCACCGCCTGCCTGTTGAGCTGACGATCCAGAGGAGGACGAGGACGCCTCATCGCTTCGCTGGATCAGGCAGTTTAAGGGGACTGTCCCGGGGGAACTGGGAGGAGGGAGGTTTCCCTCGCCAGGCTCCTGTGAGCTTGCGGTGGTCGCGGGTGGCGGGAGGCTTCTTGGGACTGGAGGTGGTGGGCTAAAAGGACTTCTCCCCATGCGCCTTTACAGTTGCTGCTGCGCTACTGCGCGCAACAGCTGATGGTCGGGGATTGATTCCCGACCCCGGCTGCTGTTGCCGCGCTGCCACGCGCATCAGCTGGTTGTCGAGGCGATATTCCCCAACCCGGGCTCGCCGGCTGGCGGGCCCGCGCGGAGCCCCGGCGCCACAATCCTTGAAGGGGTCGGCGCGGGTGGGGGGGGAGGTCGGAAGCCACCTTGCCAACTCGTTCAGCCCGCGCCCAGTTCCCTGGGTTCAGGGGTGGCCACGGGTGGGGCCCTGGCCTAGGCTCCTACCGGGTGAACCGGGGTGATTCCGGTACCTGGGCCATGAGCCAGGGCTGGGTGGTTGATTCACTGCTGGGCACTGTATCGGAGGCGGGACATTAAGGCCTCCGATTGCCAGTTAGCGGCGGCCATTTTGGGTGGGCCCAACATCAATCCACCCCAATCCGGCCTCCACGGGGGCCATCCGGGCGGGGGTCAGGACCCAATCCAACCCCCCATCCCGGGGCTGAGCGGGGAGACACTCATTTTTGGGGTGTCATACCCGGATTAGCAGGAGCAGCTTAGTTTTTCCGTGGCCAGCCGGGCTTATACCCGGTGGCCATTTTGTGGCTTCCACGTGCCCCAGGCGAGGTCCAAAAGTCATCAGGCAACATCGGTGGGGGTGTCATTGTCGTTACCGGGTCCCCTACAATTATCACTCCCAACTTGCATAGCTCCCCTTATGCACCATTATTTTCATCCGGGCGCTAATCATGCCATCTAAAAAGGCGCCCAGCAAGGGCAAGGCCCCTCCAAAGAAGCGGCCTATGCCTCAGCCACCCCCCCCCCCCGGATTAGCCCACATCGTCAGATGACGAGTGGCCGCGACTAGCAGCGGCCTGGAAGAAACTGTCTCACTTGGAGCGTGACAATGCCAAGCGGCAAGGCATGGCCTCCTCCTACGGGGGTGGGCCGGCCCCCGGGGAGGCCAGGAGCCATGGCAGTTCAGCACTAAAATTAATGGGTGATCTAATGTGGTCTCGCATCAATTCCCTCGAGGCTGCATTAGCCGGACCTTCGGGCCAGGCTACTGCAGCTCCTTTCTCTAGGACGCCTGATGCCACGACCTATGCTGAGGAACCCCGGGCACCCAGCCGGCCGGCTGAGCCACTGGCTCTCTGCACTACACCCAGGCTCGCCACTGAGGATGTTCAGCATCAGGCTATGGATCTATCGAGTGCCGTCGGGGCAAGGGGGGCACTTCCGATCACGTCTACAAACCGGCTGGAGTTTGGTGAGTCAATTCCAGTTTACACACCCACACCCAGACGCGTCACCTGGCCTTGGCCCAGTGGTACGAGGGAGACGCAGGAACCAGTTGAACCCCCACTGCCCGTACAACATCCGATCCCCAGGCAGCTCGGAGGCTGTGGTAACCCGTCTAGGGCTGAGGTGGCTGCACAAACAGACCCGGTTCTAGACCTGTCAGTGACCACAGCATCAAAAAATGGGAAAGGTCAGGAGGCACCCCGGCCGCGGCAAACAGAGCCGCCGCTGACCAAGGAGGACAATTCCACACAACCTGGGATCGACGAGCTTCCCGAAGGTGATGAGTCCCTCCCATTGAGGGATTGCCTTTCGGAAGCCATGGTAGAAAAGATAGTCTCTGGCAAGTACATAGACATCTTTGACCTATTAAATAGAGAGATAGACACAAAGGAATTAGAGAAATTGGATGACAAGGAGAAGGAACTGATCCGGAAACGCAAGCCGGACCGTTCCTGGAATAATTGGTTGAATGCCTTCATGATGTACGCGGGCATTTATTCAAAAGTGCACCCCCAAAAAGGAGCTGACCTCTGGCATTACTTAGATCTAATAATTAGGGCTCGACTTGATTTCCCAAACACGGCCTGGCTAATGTACGACGAGGGGTTCCGTAAGCGTATTGCTAAGGACCCCACCTTGCGCTGGGATCGACCCCATAGCTACCTCTGGTTAAGGGTAATCAGCTCCAACCGCTCCGAGTGGTTCGATAGTGGCCACCCTGTTTTGCGTTCCGGCCCCCCAGTAAATTCCCACGCCCAGGCGAGCCAGTCGGTTCAGCCCCGGCTGGTCTGCTTCGATTACAACAGCAGAGGTTCCTGCGGGTGCCGGCAATGCAAATTTCGCCACCTCTGCTCCACCTGCGGGGCAAATCACCTGGCCTCCACCTGCCCACGGGGAAAGCCCGGGGGGATGGGGGCAGGGACCCCGGAGGAAAGCAACAACAGCCTGGCCCTAACCCGCCCCCTAAAGGGACCTAGCCCTATAAAGACTGAAGTCCTGAGGGCATGGCTACGTAGCTACCCCTCGCAAGCGGACGCTTGCTATCTGATGGAAGGGTTTCAGTATGGGTTCCGGATCCCAGCCCAAGGGAAAAGGAGGCCTTATACGGCCCCCAACCTCAAATCAGTGATTGGGATGGAGGACACTGTATGGGAAAAAAATTGCTGCCAAACTGCGGGCAGGCTGTATATTGGGTCCCTTCGTACAGCCACCTACCCCCGGGTTTCAAGTGTCCCCATTGGGCATAGTTCCAAAAAAAAGCCCTGGGAGAATATCGTTTAATCCACCACCTTTCCTACCCGGCTGGCCAGTCTGTTAATGATAGTATCCCCCACAAATTATCTAGTGTCCACTACACATCTTTGATTCGGCCGTTAGGATGGTGCGTGGCTGCGGCATTGGGGCTGAAATTAGAAAGTGTGATGTTAAGTCAGCTTTCCGTTTATTGCCCGTACACCCCGACGATTGTGAGCTATTGGGCTTCGCATTCGACGGCGTGTATTACATGGATAGGGCCATGCCGTTTGGCTGTTCGATTTCCTGTTCTGCGTTTGAACATTTCAGTTCCTTTATCGAATGGGCCATTAGGCAACGCACTAGAGACACCCATGTCATTCACTACCTCGATGATTTTCTATTTGCGGGGGTGGCAGGCACTGATCGGTGCCGGCAGCTCATGGCCTCCTTTAAGACCATGGCTGCAGAACTCGGGCTACCCCTTGCAGATGATAAAACGGAGAGCCCGGCCACAGTGTTAACTTTCCTGGGTATTGAACTGGACACCATGCCCCAGACCTGCCATTTGCCCCAACAAAAACTCCAGGACCTCTGCAGGCACATTACGCTGATGAGGGCATGTAACAAGGCCACCCTGCGTGAATTACAACAACTCATTGGGCATCTGAATTTCGCTTGCAGGGTGGTAGCTCCTGGGCGGCCATTCCTGCGCCGGTTGTGCGATAGCATAGCGGGCCTCCGTAGCCCCCACCACAGACACCGCATTTCAGCTGCTATTAGGGAGGACCTGGATCTCTGGATTGAATTCGTATCCAAATTTAATGGGGTATACTTTTGGCATTCGGAAGCAATCGCTGCAGCAAATTTACAGGTTCAGACGGATGCATCCGGATCGTTTGGCTTCGGGCTATTTTTCCAGGGCCGCTGGTGCGCTGGTTTATGGCCCCAGGAATGGCACCACACTGGGCTGACAAGGGACCTCACTTTCCTGGAGTTGTTCCCCATTGTTGGAGCACTCTTCCTTTGGGCTGACCTATGGGCTAATTCGGCAATCCAATTTCAGTGCGACAACTTAGCAGTTGTGCACATCATTAATAATTTGATGTCTAAATCAAAGAGGGTGATGCGCCTGGTTCGTGCTCTTACCCTCCGTTGTCTCCAATTCAATATTTTGTTCCGCGCGCTCCATGTGCCGGGCATCCGGAACAATATTGCTGACGCTCTGTCCCGCCAACAGATGGAGCGGTTCAGAGCGTTAGCTCCCTATGCAATGATGGATCCCGACCGGCTCCCAGCAGAGGTATGGAGGCTTGGCGGGTAGAGGCCAACAGGGCAATGGGATTGGCATTGGCGCCGAGCACCCGTCGGGCATATTCCGCAGCTTGCACGGAGTATGCGCGATTTGGTGCTGGGGTTGGGCTTCAGCGGCTCTGGCCCACGACAGCTGACCAGCTTGTTCAGTTTGCGGTACATTTACATTTTAAGGGATTGGCCCCTCATACCATTCAGGGCAAGATGTCGGCCCTGTATTATTACGCCAAGGCGCAAGGACTGGAGATTCCCGATTGCCAATTCCGAATAGCCAAAATGATTGAAGGGTGGTCCAGGGAGCGGGGTAGGCCACGGGACACTAGGACGCCCATTTCTCCCCTTATGTTGGCCAGGCTGGCTGAAGCATGGCCCCAGGTTTGTGTAGACAGTTTCGAGGTTACCCTGTTTCAGGCGGCCGCGCTGGTCGCATTCTTCGCAGCCCTCCGCATCAGCGAGCTGGTCGCCTTTTCTAAAACCGACACATCGGGCACGGCCTTACTGTGGACCGATATGGCCCTGGAGACCGATCAGGTTTTTCTACGTATTCGCAGATCTAAAACGGACCAGCTGGGCCGGGGCAGCACGATACACCTACGTAGGTGTTTGGTGCCGCAAATTTGTCCCATATTAGCCCTTCAGAAGTATGCCCTATTGATTGGCAATCGCCAAGGCTACTTGTTTCAACACAGGGATGGATCACCATTGACCCGATACCAATTCTGGAAAATTTCACTGAAGGCTCTCCAGGTCGCTGGTATACAGGGCTTGCACTTCGGCACCCACTTGTTTCGTATAGGAGCCGCCTCCACCGCGGAGGCCATCGGTGTAGACCCCGCTGCCATACAGCGTATCGGGCGTTGGAGGTCGAAGCGATTTAAGGCCTACGTGCGACCGTTAAGGGACCCGTGAGCTCGGGCCAGTTGTTTTGTTTTCTCGTTGCAGGTTCGGTTGAGCGATGGCGCACATGGATTACCCTGTATGGCCACAGTTTTGTTTACTGGGCTGCCAAGTTTGCCATCAAATCTGGACGTGGCCGCGATCTTGGCCTGGGGCAGTGGGCTGACCTGGTTTGGAAGGGGAAGCAGGGGATGTGTTGGAATGCATTCTTATCGATGGCTCTATCTGAACCCCCTGACCCCACGCCTTCTATCGTGGTGATTCACCTTGGCGGTAATGACTTGACTCATATGTCGGGCAAGTCGCTGATCCTCAAGGTCATTGATGTCCTGAGAGTGTTTAAAACCAGGCGGCCTAATACGCGGATTATGTGGTCAGCAATTATCCCTAGATTGGTCTGGGGTGCACAACACCACCCTCAAAAAATGCATAAAGCCCGCAAGGGCGTGAACAGGGAAATTGCCCGTGTCGTTAATACTGAGATGGGTGCCATTATTTGGCACCCGTCCATCACGGCCCGAGACCTGAGCTTATTTCGGCCTGACAGGGTGCATCTATCTGATAAGGGCCTCGATATCTTCCTCTTGGACATCAAGGAGGGTCTGTGCGCTGAGTTGTTCAGCCGGTTGGAGTGAAGAGACAGCAGTGCGTCCCTTTGTGGCAGGTAGCGCAATATGTAATATCGATAAAACAGTCCCTCATTCGAATTAATAGCCTCAAGGTCCTCGGCAGCCCTCAGTTAATAAATTAGATTAGGAAGTAGATAGGGACAAATTAAGAACAACCCACATGATCATGAGGGCTGCCAATATATTGGCAATTTGGGGGATGCTCAAAGATACTCAAGGCATCCCCCTTGCGGCAACATAACAGGCCGCACTTAAATTTTGCAGCAAGAGAACCTAATAATAAAGAATGACGTCACCACTGTTGCGCTATGTCACAGACCCTCCAAAGTTACTGTTCAGTTGAATAAAGTTTAAAGTACAGTTCTGAGTTAATAAATTGTGGCCCTGTTTAACCAAGACAAACGTGTGTCGCCTCGTTATTCAGTCTAGCCTGGCAAAGGAGAAGTATGTGGATAGCACAATGTTGTAGGGATTGTAGTTTAGGATTTTGACAAAGCTGTTTACTAAACAGTAAATGAAACACACAAACTACTGGAAGGTTCATAATTATTCAAAGAATGGGTAGCAGAAACTAGAACTAAATGGATGATTTTTACACTGGAGAAAAGTTGAATTTGGGCCCGCCAAAAGATTAAAATTAGTGAGGGATAAGTGATGTTTCAAAATCACATCAATATGGCAAACATGATTCAATGTAAGTAATAATAAAAAGTGCATATCTGAGTTAAAATTAAAAAATCTAAAGATTCATGCCACTCATGGACTATCATAGGAAATACAAAAATGGCAATATCTTTTGGTCTCACTGTCAGAAATGGGTGAAAATACAACACTTCATAATAAGGTTGTACAACTGATTCTGCTGAATCCTGAAATGATTAGTCCAATTTAGGGGGATCTGAATTATATCAGAACAAATTGAGTAGACAGACCATCTTGCAATCTAGACATTAAAAGAGTGTCCCTAACAGTGTAAAGTTCCACTACAGGAGGAAAATATGAAGTTGTGGAGGGAGATGTGAAGCTGCAATCTGTCCATAGACCTCTAGCTTCCAGGTTGGGGCAAAAGTGGTGTCACCTTTATTCTCCAATCACAACACTTCAGGGGAAAAGATGGAGACCTTGTCTTCCCCTCTGACATTATTTGCTAGTTGTCTGTTAGCGGCAGGAACATTTTTGAGTAAGCTTTGCTGGAGTCTGGTGTTTCCTGTAGGTTGTACAGTACTTTTTCTTGTCCAGTTCCTAATCCCACTTTCCTAATCTAGCCTGACCCTTCCTCCTGTTTGAATATATACTGTATTTTATACTCCTTTTTAGTGGAAATTTTAATAGGCAGGAGCATTTCCCTTTCTCTTCCATGTTTTAGGCCTAGTGTTTTTAGGTTAAGGCTGATCATAATTGCAGAATAGAGATGGGCACGACTCAGCGAAATTTTTGTTTTCGTTTTTTCATTTAGTTTCGTAACGAAAACGAAAATGAAAAATTTTTCAGAAGCAAAACGATAACGGAAACGAAACGAAAAAATTCGCCGTGTTTTTCGTTTTCATTACGGCAGACACGTTGCATTGAAAAGAATGCTAACGAAATGAAAAATTTTCGTTTTCGTTTTCGTTTTTTCATTTCGTTTCATAACGAAAACGAAAATGAAAAATGTGCAACCCTCCCAAAAAACGAAAATGAACCGAAACGGACCCCTAAATGACAAACGAAAAACGAAAAATCTTTTTTTTTTTTAGTCGTGCCCATCTCTATTGCAGAATACTGCTTGTTTGGTATGTTTATACTGCCCTTATATTTTCTGTTCTGACTGTTTGGCTGTGCCTTTATCAATTACATCTATGCTGCCATAATAGAGAAAAGCAGCACACATACCAATGAATTTTACTTTGTAGAAAACATCAAGTTTCTTTAATATAAAATAATTAATTAAATACATTAAAATGTATCAGTAAAATAAAATAATTTAAGATAAAATAAAGTTGGTACAGTAACGCAAAAGCCCATGGATCTCTGTTTGAAACTGGGCAGGAATAAGCCTGTCCGGGAGGATACCCCATCTCCAGATTGCAGTCATAATGTGAAAAGTCAAAAATGTTGCAGCCACTTTTGTTTCTCATTATACATCAATGGGAAACCCAAAGATGTTGATGCCAGAATACTTAGTCGAAGTCAATGGCCATGCAACAAAGATGTATCAGCTCCCTAGCCCTCTATAACTGTACACCAATGATATTGTGCTTCTCTCTATTTCCAGGCTGGGCCTTCTGCATCTTTTCTGTTTTCTCAGAGTTTTGTCCAAAAATGACTTCACTATGAACACCAAGTTAACCAAGATTTTTATATTCTCTAAAACTTAGAAACCCACTTCATGGAAAGTAGATGGGAAACCTGTTGCACGAGTGTCGGGCGTCCTGTGTTGGGGGTTCCTGAATGGCAGGGTTTGGATTAGGTGGCCCTTGAGGTCTCTTCCAACTCTATGATTCTATGACATCCTTAGGTATTTGGGCCTTCCTTTTCACCATCAACTCAGTTGGTCTCCCCATCAGAAAGCAGCTACAACAGGTGTTAGGAACCATCTCCTTGCTGTTTCTTGGTTCCACTTCCACAAGGGAAAACAGTACATACCAGCCACTCTTCAGATCTTCCAGATGAAAAATTTAAACCACCTTTTCCTATATGGGATTCCAATTTGGATTGTGGCTGCTAACCTAGAAGCAGACTGGTCTGCAATCATTTTTCTACATTGCATTCTGGGTGTCCCAAATATGATTAATCTTTTTAAAATTGTCAACAAACTTGGCCTTCACTTGCTAATGCTATCAACCATACCCTGGGCACTTACTATTAAGTATTGGTTGCACTTTCAGTTATGTGCTGACTCTAATTCCTTATGATACGATCTATTAGGGGATCCCTACATCTCCAACTGGTATCAATACATCAAGCTCAATATTGACTATATTGGAATTAACTTAGATTCCTTAATTAATTGTGAAGAATTCCAACTATTTAATATTATTCACTGAAGAATCTGGGATATCAAGAGCCAGACCATTGCTGCAGGTCTTAACTTGACCTGTTCCCCTCACTTTTATGGTCTGCTGCCCACTCCAGGGCGAATGCCAATTATATGGAAAATCTCAGTAATCTCTAGCATTGACAAACATTCTTGCTTGCCAGATTAAGTATCTTTCCCTCGGCCAACTCAGGTAGATACCAGAACATACAATTTGAGAGCAGACTATGTCAATACTGTCTACTGGAACCTGATTCAACCTCTCACATTCTTCATGCCTGTCCACCCCTTCTGCAAGCTTCACCAACAAATTCTGGTGCCAGTCATGTCTAACCTTTCTGGATTTTCAGAGAGTATCATTCAACATCTACTTCCAGACAAATTTACCAACTTGACTGACTCAGTGGCCGAATACCTCACCAGAGTGCTATATATCACCCACGATACTCTTTAGGACTAATGCTGGAGATTAACCTGTTCCCTTGCAACATCTTTTATTTATCTTTTATTTTGCTATTCCATCATTTGATGCTTTTGTACTCAATTTATTTTATGCCATTAAAGGTTTCTCAAACTTGAAACTTGAATTTCTGATTTTTTTTATCCTTCTCTTGTAACACCAGAACCTGGGACCATCTAATGAAACCAGAATGGATAAAAAAGAGTGCTTCTTCCTACAGTACAGTTCAACTGTAACATTTGCTTCCACAAGATACAGGAACCAGTGTCAACTTGAGTAGGGCTTAAAATAAATAATATGAAATAACTGAAGATAGGAGAAGGCTTCACAAGGCACCTTGAAATGGTGGCTATGTGGGACTTTTGCTTCAGTGAAAGTATGGCACTGAAGCTACTTGGATGAGTAGTGAAACATTTCGATCTCACAAGAAGTCCAGTTGCCATGACTCAGCTTCCGGATATGGCACTGAATGAACATTCTTTCCTGTTCAGCAACATCAACAAGTGGCTATTGGCTTTTTGCTCTAGTTGTCAGAATATCCAGAGATTCAAGATCCATTTTCTTATGATGTCTGCCCTTTATATTTTTTATATTTCCAGAGTTCTTTGTTTTATGTCCCCTCCTTTTTGTGCCTGTTTGACTATTTTTCCTAATCCCTGGATGCTTTCCTGCTTCTGTATGCTTCTGCTCTTTACCTTGGACAAGTTCATTTGTCCATCTCAGATTAGAACCTGAATCATATTTTGGCATATCCTTGTAAGTGTACTTATCAATTCCTTGAATTCAAATAGGTAGGATTTGATTAAATGACTGTCCATAGGTATAAAGAATAACCAATTTTCAGCCATAGAATTGTCCCTGTTCCTTGTCTTGCTTTGACAGAAAATACTGCTCTCCTTTAGTTTTGCATGTGATGAGCTATGAGTTAATTTGAGAAGTTGCTTTGATATTATCTCATTCAATCTATTAATATTTTCTGGATTGTTCAGGCTCTGATGTTAAGGTCAACATGATGCAGCTCTGACATGAGTTTGTCAAGGACAAATTCCCTCATGGAGCTTTTGAGATCTTGTGTGCAGCCTTTGAGATCCAGGATACAGTCTGAGTCTGCAGAGTACTTCCAGAGGCCTTTGATGTTATGAAGGTTCCATGAATTGACTTCTGGAGGTCCTGGCATGTTGCCAGCTACATGAGAGGCATGAGATGATACCTTAAAGTATCTATTATGGGATGTCCAGAAATACCTTATCACAATACTTTGGTGGGGGGAAAGGTTACTCTTCTCAATCTAGGCTCATGAAGCCCCACAGACAGGTGTGAGGATACCGTAGGCATTGCTCTTAGATTATGCAGCCCAATGATCTACAGAGAAAGGGGGAATGCAAGTATGATGAATTAATTGGGCCCATTGATGAAATGTTTCAAGATTTAATTATTTTCTAAATAAGGGCATTTCCTACTAAACAGGCCAATGTTATTTCATGGCAAGCTTCCCTAGCTGCTATGCCATGGTATTGGATAATGTTTCATTTCTGTTAATGTACTTGAGAAAGATAAATATATCAGACTCTGGTAACTGAATGTATTATTCATAGTGGCATAGTTAGCAATAAAACTCACAGGCTGATTATGTGTAAAGTGAATGAATCATACAGTTAAATATTTTCAAGTCACATTATGAATGTTAGCTGTAATCAATAACACACTCAGGAAAGAGTTACACTCGCCTGACAACATTCTTACAATTTCTGACATTAAGTTCAGGCCATTGTAGAATGGGTTGGTTTCTTATGAGAAGGTCATGTTATTTATTTCAGACATTTATATACCACTCAACTTATTGCTAGACACAACTCTAAGCAGCTTAGAACAAAACAAAAATCCTTCAACCCTGGGGAAAAAAAATCACAATCTTACCAACCACAAATAAGACATATACCATAATGAAAAACCCAGATGATTTCAGAATCGGGGGCTACAAATATGAATTAACTTTAACAAAGATGCTCTTGAGCCCTCCTGAAAAAGTGTGGTCTTTATCGTCCTTTCAAATGATGGGAGGTAGGAGGCTTGAAACACTTCTAGCAGGAGCACCTTGCACAGGGATGGGGCCAGGACCAAGAAGGCATTGTTTCTAGTAATCTTCTTTGCCTCTCTCAGCATGGCATTTGAAAGATGTATATCTCTGGATGGCTTCTCCCAGGGTCCTCACATAGGTATTTAAGAGCATTATGGAAATGCTTGAGGTGCCCCACAATCTAGGTCCCATGGAGCCAATTCCTCTCCAAGCCAGATTCTCTGGAACTGGCCTTCAAGAAAGGACCAAAACTAGCTAGGATCCAACTCTCAGGCCATCCAGTCCTCAAAAATGTCCAGGATACTATGGCCAATGGCTACCAAAATATCAAGGAGCACCCACATGGTCATGCCTCTTGTTGGCCTCCTTTAACGGGTCATCCTGCAGCGCAACCACTGCTGTCTCATTGCCATGGCATAGACTGAACTTGGACTACAATGGATACAGTGACTCCTCCTCTAGGAGCTGCTCTGCCACCACTTGCTGCGCCAACTTGCCCATAAAAGGAGATATGGGTGACAGGCCTAGAGTTACTTAAATTGTCCATCACTAAGTTAGAACATTTTAGGAAGGGACATAGGATGGTTTCTTTCATGAGAAAGGGCACAGACCCCTCTCTCAATGATGCATTTATAATGCTCTCCACCAATCCCCCGCTGCTTATCTTCAAGAAACATCTGAGGATGTGGCTGTATAGAAAAACTTTCCCCAGTTATTAGTTTATCTGCTATGATTTGCTATTATTTATCCTGTACTGCTTCATTTTTAGCTGAAATTTGCCCTCTGCTTTGAATTCATGAGTCTGATTTAGATATGTTTACTATGATTTATTATGTCATGTTTATTTATTATGTAGTGTTTATGTTTATGCTTGTATTTTTATGTTTGTTTGATTTCTGTAAACCACCCAAAGTGGCCTTGTTGCTAGATTGCGTAGTATATTAAATAATCCCATTTGACATTTTCAATAGCCAGTATAGGCAAGGATCAACAGCAAGGTGGTGGGTTTACAATGGCCCAGACAATGTATTCTGGTGTTATGGGCTGAAACAGATCTACTGGTAGTTCCAGACCAATCTACTGAAACATTAGAGGTGTCTAGGTCCTATTAGATGGCCTCAATTTCCAGTTTTAAAAAGAGCTGTGAATTTTACACAAGTTTATTTGAAATACTCAGAGATTTTGAATACCTTGGCTCAATCATCAATCAAAATGAAGACTGCAGCCAAGAAATCAGAAGAAGACAGACTTGGAAGGCCAGCAATAACAAAATTGTGAAAGATCATAGTGCAAGGTTGTGTCAGTGGAGTCTAAGACAAAGGTCATTCACACTATGGTATTTCCAATCACCATGTATTGGCGTGAAAGTTCGAGAGTTAAAAAAGCTTACAAGGAAAGCAAATGTTTGAAATGTGGTAAAAATGAGAGTTTTGCTTTTATTCTGGGCTGGCAGAAAGACAAACAAGTGGGTCCTAGATCAAAACAAGTCTGAGCTATCTCTGGAAGCACACACAATGTCTTGTTTTGGATACACCATGAGAAGGCAAGGTTCTCGGGAAAAGGCAATAATACTGGAAAACATAGAAGGCTGCAGGAAAAGGGGGAAGATAAAATGCAAGATGGAGTGACTACCTAAAACGGGGGTGGGGAACCTTTGGCCCTCCCAATGTTTTGGACTACACTTCCCAGAATTCAGAGCCTTCATGGTCAATGATAAAGGATTGTGGGAGTTGTGGTCCAAAATATCAGGATGGCCAAAGGTTCCCCACCCCTGCCCTAATGGAATTGCAGGCTTGCGTTTTCAAGAGCAAGGAGGAGTTTTGAAGACTTTTTGGTGATCTCTCATTCATGTGCTTGCCACAAGTCAAGGGCCACTTAATGGCAATAAGAAAAAAAACCCACCAAATTGAGGCCTCTGCTGACCACGGTCAGTTAGGCCACAGACCATCTAACAGAGCTCCACCTACTGGTGCATCACCTCACTGGTTCGGTTATCTTAATGTTAAAGGTCTTTTTCTCTGACTTGACAGCATTGGAATATCAGTTCTGGTCAGCTGACTTACTTCAGCTAACTTAATATCCATCTGTTCCCTCCTCCATCTCCCCCAGCTGTCTCTTAAATAACTTCATAGCCCAAATCTACTCTGTAAATCAGGAGATGACTGGACTTTGGAGCAGAGAAGGTATTTTGTTATGATTCTGTCAAGCACCCAGGCCACCTCATGACTCAGCTGGGTGCCCTCCCATTGCTTCCAAAAACCCAGAAAATGGTTTCCTGAGGGTGAACTATTTTCACAGGTCCAGTCTCCTGGACTCTTTGTTTGTTTGTGAGTATGATATGCTCACAAAAGTCTCCTTGAATCCTATCTCTGGCCTCCCAATATGCCCCACACTGGCCATGTTGGTTGAACCCTTGTGGAGTTCATTCACTTTACACACAATTAGCCTGTGGAAAGTGTAGATGCCTGGTGAGAGATTCAGGCTGAGATCTTTACAACATGAACAAGGGCGTAATCCTGCTTTAACACAATGCAGCATGCTTCCAAATAAACATACATACAGTTGCACTGTACAGTATTCAAAATGACCTCAGATACAGTGAATGAAATCCAGTCCTGAGTTGTAACAAAAGTAGGTCTATTGGAATCTGTGTAACTTACAGAGGAGTTGGCTCGCCAGATTCTCACTAATTCAATAGACCTGTTGTAGGTTGCAAATTGCTACTAGATTTCAGACAGGTTTTGATCAAAGTTTTCAATTTGTTTTCTAAGATCATAGAAACATGTGCAATGCATGTTGTTGTGGGGTGTTAGGGATAGCTGTGTGATGTGCACCTAAAGAATTCATCATTCCATTCCTGCAGTTACTGTATGCATATGAGTACGTGTGCTCTGATGAAAGGGAAGGCAGAAGGTATACTAATACAGTGGAACCTTGACTTACATGCTGCTTGACTTACATCATATTTGACTTGCAGCAAGAAGGGGCCTGTTTGATTTGAGTCGCAGGCTTTGACTTACATCTCGGAGCCCCGGCGCAAGGCCCTGGAATCAGGCGGCAGCCATGACCCAGCATCGTGACTGCCGCCTCCAAACTGCTCCTGCCTTCTTCCTCTCTTTCAGCAGCGGTGGCTTCAGTGAGGCCAGCTCCAAGCACCTGGAGCTGGTCCTTGGCCTCGCTGAAGCTGCCGCTGCTTCTGGAGGAGAAGAAGCGCCGGGAGCTCGGGGCTGGCCTCACTGGTTAGACAGTCGGCTCAGTCATGTAAAAAATCTGGCTGCAGAAATCTGGTCCACAATGGAAGCATTTTAGTTGGGGAGCTGTACAGTTATGGTACTCTAATAGTAAGCATAGGGTTGTTCAGAACTTGGAACATCAGGTTCAAAATCAGTAAAACTTAAATAGTTTTAATAGTTTAAATTGACATTGTTGCTATGAACATTAAAAAGTGGAGGCATATAACTTGTGGACTATAATTCCACTGCCTCCTCCTCACTTTGAAGAGACATTTCATTTACATCCCCGGAAGGATTCTCCTATCCCAGTCAAATTTGTGTTAAACTGCTGTTTTCACGGGTCTTTTTCATCATCTGGAACGGATTAATCCACTTTCCCATTAATTTCTATGGGGAAAGTTTGTTTGACTTAAGGCATGTTTGACTTATGTCTAGACCTCCGGAACGGATTAATGACGTAAGTCAAGGTTCCACTGTACTAGGATGTCCATCAAGTTTGGAAGAGTGAGTGGAGAAAGCTGCTCCACTGCCTTTTGGTGTTCCATATGAAGTTATTCTGATTAGGTATGTGAGAGAAATGGGACCAGCCTAATGATGGGTCCAATCACTCTTATTCTTCTGTTGACTGCTGCTAATAGCAGCAATAATGCTTTCCTACGAATTATTATAATGGTAGTCTGCCATGTTGCACTTTCCTCTATATACACATTCTATATTAGTTATTATTATTCAGTTATTATTATTCAAGTGAGATACATGTCCTTTCTTTCAAATGAATGAAGCTAATAGTTTCCAAAGAAAAAATAAACAAGATTAATAAAAATTAAGCAAGGGTTTGTTAACAGGAATGCAGATGTACATGTACTGTTAAGTTTCTGTGATGCACACTAATTCTGGCATTTATCCAGAGCTTGGAAAAATATTTATTATTTATCTTTTTCTCTTTTAAAACACAATTAATCTACAATTCTACATGCTGCAATTATAACAGTGATCCTGGCAGAGTAATTTCAATGGTGTTAACCATTGATAGAGTTGTAAACAGAAGCAGCTGGACTGGAATTTCTTCAAGGAAATATTTACATGCCAACAGTTTATCAAACTGAAAGTCTGCCGATAAATCTACACATGGGTATTATGTTAAGGAGAAGAGCAGCAATGATTCATATGCTTTTTTTGGAACAGCCTTGTAATTCTCCAGCTGTAAGAGAATAAAAGCAGGAAGGAAAAATGGCCAACTTGATCTCCATTCTCATGCCTTTGTTCAAAGTAACTATAGTACGTGTCATATCATTATTATTTAAACTGACCACAGCTAATATGGAAGGGGGGGAGATGCTTATTTCAGTTACACATAAATCGTATCACTTCAGACAATTGGTCTACTCCTATGGGAGGCTAGGGGAATTTTGTCCCTCTGGGTGTATTGGCCTCTAACTCCCAGCTGCTAACAGAAAAGGAGCTTAGAAGCTGTAGATACAATTGTATGAAGGGCCAAAAGTTCTTCACCATTTGTCAGGGTTATGACCAGATCAGAGAGGCCCACATACTAACCAATCAGCCACACTTTCTAGCAGGGCACAATGTGCTAATGGCTGTGAGCATGTGAAGCTGTTTGGATGATCAGCGAAACAATGGCTGTGAGCATGTGAAGCTGTTTGGATGATCAGTGAAACATTTCTATCTGTCAAGAAAAAGAAGTCCAGTAGCCATGACCCAACTTCCAGATAAACTCACCTGGATGACTGAGAATCTTCACAGCCATATGCCATGAAGAAGACTGGGTTCAATCTGAGCTGGAGCAGATAGTTCTGTATTAACGTGAAGGACAAATGGGACAAATATGGGCTAGCCTTGATTTAAGAACGTAGGAAGTCATGAGAGATATAAAGGCTGTTCCAGTGTATCATTTGGTTCCAGAATTTATTTATTCTTCTCATTTGTAGACCATTTGTAGTCCTAGCAATGGATTGGGATGCTGGAGAACAGGTTTTGAATCCCCGCTTGGCCACAGACACTCACTAGGGAAGCAGAACTTGGTAAAACCATGCCTTAAATAACTATAACTCATCTTGAATGCCCTGTAAGTGTTGCTGTCAGTTCTGACTCAACAGCACAGAACACACATACACACATCAAGTAATTAAACATTTTAAAAGAAAACTTAGAAAAGCAAAAACAAAAAATTGAGATTACTTCCATCAACATTTTACAGAAGACATGAATAGCCCAAACGAAGCGTCATCTCATAGGAGAGTTCTCCTGTAGAGAGCAAACAAATTAAATCACCTTCTTTTGTTTTTATGCTAAAAGGAATGATCACTGGGAAAGCAAGAAGACTACAATGGTCTGCCCATCTTCCTGTTTAATACAAGCTCCCTTCTCTATCTATTGTTCTGGGATTTGCCAGGTGGGAAGATAATGATTAAAGCAAGACAAGACACGTGACCCAGCAAGCAACTAGCGGCTTCATTTCCAAATCCTGATTCAATTAGATTTTTTCCTAAGAGCACCCCCTTTGGAGCTTAATAGCACAGCCCCCTGACCTCCAAACCTCTACAAATTTCGGGGGATTACAAGGAAGAGCTTGAGGAAGCTCCCCTGCCATTTTGGTGCCTCTAGGACCCAGGGGAGCATAGTGTTTGGTTTCATTTCATTTTGCCTCATAACAAAACTGCTTTAACAATTTGTTACAAATAAAACAAAACTACCAAAGAAACAAAACACTATATTTCCATTTTGTACCCATCTCTAGTGGGAACCATGCACTAAATCCAAAGCTCAACTCATTCCAGTGTGTTCGCTGTAGTCAGGGTAGCAATTAGGCTTGGGCCCATTTGCTCACAAATATTCATACAACTTTAAATGTAACAACATATGTAAAATCAGGCTTGGGGCTTTCATCTGTTGAACTGTGTTCAATCCTGCAAACAATTTGCCACCAAGATCCTGCCTCTCTAAAAGAATGAATGAATACATTAAATAAAAAACATTAAGTAGCTCTGTAAAAAAGGATGTACACAAAAATGTATTGTAGATAAACAATATGTATAACATTTTTATTCTTTAGGAAATCACATTATTGTGCAATAATGAAGTGTAAAAATGGGCATGAAAATACATACAGACATTCTTAGAGATTAAAAAGACCCAGTGGCTAACATACTGCAATGCAGAATAAGGACAGAATATGCTAAGCACTGGGTAATGTGGGCTTTATTGAAATCAGACTTGACAGGTCACCCATTCCTAGCTGACGGCGCACCCTTACATCTGTCATTATGATGCTTTGCAATCAACAGATAGCTGAAATGTCATGCCATGTGTTGTGGGCTTGGATGGCATAGACCGCATTGGGCATCTTCTACTGAATGGCAGTAGACAAACAGTGATATTCTTATATGAAATGAAGTTCTGTAGGGACAAAATGGCCACCAAAGCTACATTGGTTAGTTTTACAGAAATGAAGAAACAAAGAAAACTGCTGTGCTATGTCACAAAAGTTTTAATAGGCAAGGGGTGGTGGTGGTTCTTAAAAAATGCACGTTGGTAAATAACTTGTGAGGCATTATGGACCACAGATACCATTTGTGGTAATGTTAAGGATAATAAGCAAGTTGCAATGAAAACAGGAAAAATGTACTTGTTGCACCTTCTGAGCTCCTTTCTCACATGATATGAACAGAACAGGTTTTGGGCTAAGAATCTGTAAATATCATGAATTACTATTCACTTTAAATACCCTTTGCCTGAATCACTTTGACCATGAGTGCTTTACACATGGTTTGCTCAGTTGCCCCACAGTTTTGAAGGTGGCATAAACAATCCTCCAAATTGCTGGTTCTCTTTCTTTCTCTTTCTCATGCACTATTCACACCTCCTAATGGGTGAAGTTGACCAGGAATTGTTCCCTTCCTCCCACCCGCCAGCCTGCCTGTCCTGTGAGGGTGCATTTGAGCCAACCTGTCAACAGAGGGCATGTAAGAGACAATATACATATCAAAAGACACTTACTTGTGTGTGTTCATTTCTTGTATGATTTGGGCTTTCTCCTGATCAGTGTGAGAAGTATTAGCATGCCAGAGCAGGATATGTATGTGTAAGTCAGATGAGCACAGCTCACACAATGCTGACTGCCCTGAATGCGGCATTAATAGTCTTTTTTCTTACCACTTAAATTTGTTCAGAGAAAAAGATTGAACACACAAACACACACACACATGCGCGGGCACCCCCCCCCCTGTACACTTTTCTGATGTCTAGAATACTGGACTGACAGCATGAATTAATAAATAAGAACAATCTGTTTAATTCAGTAATCGAATTCAGAGGCCAAATGCTTTCTGATACTAATAGAATAACCTTGCCAATGATTTACACAATTAATTTCAAATGAAATTTAAATGAAGCATTGTCAGTTTGGATTAGGGAAGAAAGCTCTTTACAAGCCATAGAATTGGAGCACCCAAGTACACATATGGGTGTGAGCATGTTTCCCTTACAGTCCCACATACATCTTCCCCCCTCCACACCCTCAACAAAAAGAGAGCAAAAATAGTTTTTGGGAGTAATTTGATACATTGAATGCATGTCTGTCCTACCAGCATGAATACACAGTACCAGCTTGAATACACAGCTAAGGCCTAATCAGGCTTGCAGTCTGAGAATGTTTACAGCAAAAAGACATGGACCAGCAGGTAGATTCTACCCCGACATTCCTGTTTCACTTGGAGGTTCTACAGATCATTGTGTGTCCAGCAGTCAGGTCTGCATAGGTGCTCTTAATACAGAGTTACTGATCACAGATTCCAGGTGTTCAACTGAATGTGCTTGCCACAGTCATTAATGTCAAATGTGCAGAACTTGGCAGGACTTCCAAATAGAGTGGGGAACCCCATCCCCTCCTGCCTTTAAGCTCTGCATGCTTTTAGGCTGAAAGCCTGAATATCACTCTAGACTATATATATAGGGCAACATGACTTAGTCACATGTCTGCTGAACCTCTCAAGAGCTTTGCAGTGTTCACAACTATACTGCAGGTAGGGAAAAAAGCACACCAGCCCACTTCTAGTTTTCTAGTTACAGGGAGTTTTTGTTTGTTGTAATGCAACATACCCAATGTGATGCATTGGATTGAGTGATGGGGATGTACAACTGGTAAAACCATGGTAATATCTCTTTTACCTTGAAAGTCCAGTGAGGGCTACTATAAGTTAATTTGGACTAGCCAGCACATAGGAGCAGCAGATATAGCATTTTGAAATAGTCACAGTGCCCTGCCTTCTGAAGCTGTACGATCCTTCCCATCCACTCATTCTGCAGACTGTGTAGACCCTGCCCTCTGCTAATTCCCCTTTTCAGACATAGATTGGCCTACAGGATCCCTTCAGACAGGAGCAGAGTGTGGGATGCAAAAATTACAAGAATGGTGCACTTCCTACCTCTTGGCACTGTCTCCAACATTTCTTTGATCCCAATCCTGGCAGGGGAGGGGATCAAAATCAGCTCCCCAAGGCCATACTTGACTTTTGAGTCCACTCATGATGATCTCCACACAAAGGCCATACCCAGTTTTTCTGAGGCCATGCACAAACTGCCTCCCTCTGGGGTAATGCTGTGTTGCATGAGTATCTGTACCAAAGTAACTGCAAGGGAAGAATCCATTCCGATGCTTCCTCCTCTTCCGAGTTGAAGGATTGGATTAACGGCTTGCCTGAATGGCAGTCAGCACCGAGGGCAGCTCATTGTTGTATTTTGAACAAAAGAGGACATTTCTCAAATTAATTTGGTTAACAGTTGTGGTATTTTCCAATTCAGCTCTGAGGCTTAGTACATCTCACTGCTGAAAACAGCCTGTGATGACTGATGGGTTGCATCCCATTTCTTGCCTTTCTTACTATTTGAAGATTCCCTGATCTGTTGGCCTCTGGTTCAAATGTATGCAGGAGTGTACACTTCTCATTTTGACATTGAGCAGAAACTGTACAGAAACTGTACTTTTGCATGCGATAGAGAAAAAGGTGCATAAAAGCTGCCTGCATATGGATGGAGGGGTTTGGCTGTTTTCTTATAACATTTCCTCCCTCTCCCATTAGCAATAGCAGTAGTAAATTGTATAGAAACCATTGGTTGTTTAAAGCAACAGCAATATAATAGCTGCATGAAGCGGATATAAAATAGGGCTGGGAACGTAGAGATACAGGAGTACAATTTTCATTCCTCCTAACCATAGGTGTTGCTGGCCATGGGTTAGGGAACTAGAGATCATCTGTGACTGAAGATATGCCATAATATCTAGTTAATGGGGATGACGAAAGCATCGAGGAAAGGGTAGTATGGAAGTTGTCCTCAAGTTGTCTATTAGTGTCTTTTCTGGTAACTTGACCTCTTCTGCCTCAAAGTACAGTAATCCCCCATTTATGAAGGGGGTTAGGGACCTGGCCCCACCTGTGATAAAGGAAAATCTGCTATATGCAGAGTAACACAGTGCTGGCACTAGGTGACATAGTTCAGCATATGTTGAAACCCATGTTGAGAGCCAGTCTCCTGCTGATAATCCCCATCTAAGACAGGGTTTCCTACCAACCTTCCTCAGACTGAAGAAGCTACTTGGATGAGTAGTGAAATATTTCAACCTCACAAGAAAGAAGTCCAGCTGCCATGACTATACTTCTGGACTGTTCGTAATGGTGATAATTTTGTTTTGCTTATCCATTGTACAGCTGTATGTTTTACAGACCATTTTCACACAATAAAACATATGGATATTGAGATTCCAGATTTTAATTCAAGATACAGAAGGACTGCCTTATCTACAGAATTGCTATTTGTGGTTTTACTGATCTGAGGCTTGCCACAGTCCTATATGCAACCTACAACAGTGGCCCCTATATGCAGTACAGCATTTCTCCACTTATCACAGGGATTAGGGAACCGATGCAACCCACAATAAAGGAAAATCCATGATATGCAGATGGTGGGTTGGGTTGGACTGGCATGGCTGTCTGGGGCCTCCTACACTTACCTTAGGCCTGGTGCTGCCCCAAACGAACCTCTGACGGGCTTCCTGGGCCGAAGTGGTTTCAGGCGATTTGGAAGGCACTTCAGGTTTTTTGGAAGCCATTTCCAGTTCACCAGAAACCACTTCTGAAGCCACCAACAGACCTGGAAAGCCTGTCGGAGGCCCACTCAGGGCAACACCAGGCCTGGGGTAGGTGTATGAGGCCTCAAATGGTTCCACACAGCTTGCCCCAGGGGCCCTTGCCTTCATATACTATGGTCCCACAATATGGCAGGACTACAGTATATGAACCGCAAAATGGCGGGGATGACTGTACAGTAATACCATGGTTTAAGAGTATCTTGGTGTCTTGCAAGAAAAGCAAACATTTCTTACAAATTTTGACTTGATCAACGGGCAATGTCTTGCAGTACGAGCACTGGAGCAGGTTACATTATCACAAGTGAGCCAATGATGGCTCTCTCTCTCCTTCCGTGCTGGATTGTGAGTTTGAACTCATGTTAGCTTGGTTGATTCACTTAAAAATACTGAGAAAAAGGAAAGAAAATATTACATTTTTCCATATTTGGAAACTTCACATAAGTTTGCTGACTCTTCTGCCATGTTACTTTTCTGAGACTAGACCAAGAGGCTGTCCTATGAAAACTGCATCTATTAGCAAATATAACAAGAAATATAAATATATGACCCTTTATACTACTATGATTTTCTGATTTGGTTCACAGCAGAACCTGGCTAGCAATGATTTTGAAAAAAGCTACTTTAAGGTTCTTGGATTTTAAATAAAAGTGACCTGTCATGACAGTAACACAGCTTTACGCACATGTTAGCAGGTTAACCTTATGATAAAATGCAATAGGATTTATGGCAAATGTTATGGTAAAAACATATTTCCCTACATGGGCAATGGCTCCATAAAGGCCAAATTAACATTTGAAGTAGCCTTCTGAGACTCTTAATGCAGTGTTCCTTTCTTAAAAAAAACCAAGCATAACAGTTAGAGGGATGAAAAATTGGCATTCACATTCGGTTTCAACAATCTTACAATATTATGAACAAGTAGCACAAGAGAAACAGTGAGTCACATTTACAGAAGGGTGTGAATTAGGGGAAGAATGCCCTGTTTCACTGTGTAATTTATTTTTAAAAAATCCATTTAAAATAGGAAACTAATCTTATGAAAATGAGATCCATCTCTATCTAATTCACACAGCATTAAAAAATGGCAGTGCTATGTTGTTTTGAAATCCCTTTTTAATGTTTAAAATGCTTTCTGTTTAAGCAAGAACATGCATTAAGATTTTAAAACTTTCTAAATACTTAGTGGACCTCCAAAAGGGATTTGTCAAAGGAAACGGGGAGCTGAAGTGGGTAGGTGGGAGAGACTCTGAGCGCAGAAAAGTGGGTTACGACAACAAATCGCCCACACTCTTGTAGTTATGGAAATAACATGTTTTGTTCCATCAATGTGTCCATTTTACATTATTCAGCACAAAGCTTTGTAAAAATAAGAATCTTGGGAATATCACAATATAAAGGGGGAAAAGGTACAAATAACAGCTTCATAAACTGAGAAATGTACATAAATAAATCATGCAGATGGGGGCAGTTTGCTTAGCTGGCAGGAAACAAAATATGGAAAATCTGCTTGTTAAACAATAACCACAGAGTGTGCTTTTATTATGTGTTTCCCCCCCTTCACTACAGTAATTCATATTAGAGGTAGGAGCAGTTGCATGTTAAACAAAATCATTCAGCATTGTCTCTCCTTGCATCGCAAAGAGCTGACTTGTGTTGTTTTAAGATGCCTCCCATTAGAAAGTAAATATTTCTCTGATGTAACGCATTTCACAAAATTTAATAAAGATGAACGGTAAATAAAGTCACAGGCAGATTTCAGACAGTTTTATTAGCAGATTGTTGAAAAGGAGGAGGGGAAAAAAAGAAAATTAAATACAATACCAGTAAACGTGGTTCTCACATTGAAACCAGGCTCAAATAACTAGGCTACCATAGAAAAATTTTCCAATTCTTGCATTATGATGTAAAAACAGATTTTTTGTACAGATTTTGTACAACAAAATTCATAATAACCTTTTTTTCTCATTTTTAGAAAACTTTAAATATATAGATAAAAATAGACAATTTTCATAGGTCCTACATGAAGATGAGAATGTTCTGTTCCAAGGATTTGCATAGAGCGCAAAGGTGGTTATAATATAGAACAACTAGACATTAATATCTTTAAGATTACAAAAAGCATTTAAACAGTAACATAAACACGTTTCTTCATAATCTAGGCAAAAGGAGGGAAAAAAACCTTTTTTGTAACTAAAGAGAAACAAAGAAACCCAAATTCATCATACGGTAGCATTTCATGAACGTAATATTTACACTTGTTTTAATAAGATATACTTCTTTTCCTCATTATTCTCAGCATTTCCATTTACGTATGTAGCAAACCAAACAAAGATGCATACCCAAAGAGTATGGAAAGCATACACTGTCAAAACGATTAACATACTTACAGGTGATTCTCTGCAAGAAGCAAGAGCAATGGTAGATGCTACTGTAAATTTCATTTGTAATCCAATTTTTTAAAAAACTTCTCTCATTTAAATAATATAACAGTTTGTCACAAAGTCCATCTAATGACAGCTGTTAACCCATTAAAGATTGCACTGGAAAGGAATATGGATTTAGCACAATTTAAAAAAAAAGGAAGAAATATGACACAATCTGTTATGAGGCTTCAGGCAATAATTTCTCAATGATAAAATAGGTTTTTCTAAAATAATTCTGTGAAATGAAACTTTTAAACACATTTGCAGATTTAAGATTACCGCAGGCCAAACAGAAGCCATGAATAAATTCAGCTCTGAAACTCTGTGGAGGTGGTTGTGGTGGTGGAGTAGACACCCCATTTTTGACTTGCTAAAATAGAATTATTTTAATTTGGATACAGATATTATTTTGGCCATCAGAATTACTAAAGGCAAATTATGATTAGTGTTTATGGGTCTGCTTATATATCTCTATAACAGTGCATATCACATAGGCATAACACATGACCCATGGAGGAAGCATAATCATATATGACAATGCTTACCTTCAAAGTAGCCGTTAAATGGGTAACGTGGAGAAATATGCATGGCAAAGAAGAGAATTGAAAACGTAATAAGCTCTGTGTTGCAACTTGCTTCCAGTTATGAGCACAAAAGTGAAGAACAGATATCATATCATTTATAAAGACAGTAAAAATAACACAAAACCAGCCTTGCAGAAGACAAGGGAGGTTGGAAGGACAAAAGACTTCAACTTTATCACTCAGAGCTACATGGTATTGGACTGATACATCAAGTGTCTGTTTAGCCTCCGGGGTTTTTATCCCCTCCTCAGCAACGTTGAAGTAATATGACATTAACATATAAAAATATTTCTGGTAGGGTGACTTGCTCGTGAGCCACAATCCACTCTTAAAAGTGCTATTTCACAGCACTAACCAATATACAAATAAAAGTGGCTGTCATCCCCAAATGCTTACGATCCTGTTCATTAATACTGTGACTTCAGGACAAATATTTACATGCCTGCATGCTTTAAAATTAGAAAGGTGTCATTTGGACCAACAGGGTGACAAAACATATTATCTAAAATTGTTGTTTTCCTAAAAGCTAGTATTCTACTGCATACATAATACCTTCTGTGTGTGGTTTGTGGTTATATACTGTACATCTGACCAACAGGTTCAGTAAGAAGCAACACTTTGTCACCATTCCCCTTCCCAAACTATTGCCCCTTTAGAGTGAAAAATTATATGAGATGGTTCGTCATATTTATTTCAAGAAAGAGAATGCAGACAGTATTGTCATGTCATTTAAATTCTGTACTTATTCTGCCCCAAATACAAATTTGCTTTTATTTCTTTAATGTACCACTGCATTGGCTTCTTTGAATGTATGTGAGGAAAATAGGTCTTCAAGGGAAACAAGACCTTCTTTAGTATCTGGGGAAAAACACTGGCTTGTTGATTTGTCTATTCCTATTCTCAGTTTTTCGTAAAGGAATCTTCTTGGGCCTCTTTCAGAAATCTTAACTTCTCCAGTGTCTTGCTGGTTTGTATATGATATTCTAGTCATTCAGTACAGAAGTGGACATTGTGGAAGGTTTGCTTGATGTGCTCAAAGAATCAGAGGAGGACACAGTTTTCATTCCTTCAAAAAGGGAATGGAAGGCCTTTCTCTGCCTGGTCTGTACAAAGAAGTGTCCAACAACAGAATTCTCACTTGGCTGTGAAACGGGGTGCTACATAAGCGGTAGAACCATTCTCTGCAACACAGGGAGAAGCCCCAGGGAACTAGGGGAGGACGCTCTTGCAGAAAGCTCAGAACCTTTGCAGAAACACATGAACTGGCCGAGTTGACTGGAAAGCACCTTTGTTTTTGCAGAACTTCCAATATGTGAATATCTTCCCTGCTGAGTTCTTTGAACTGTAGCACACATTTCTTCAGCTGAAGGGGTTCAGTACATGACAGTGGTTTTCAAATAAAGTCTTCCATCTGAAATACAAAAGGTGAGGAAAACATCTGAAAAAAAGCTTTGCAAGTATTAATATTGAAGAAAACTCCCCTCTAAAAAATAAAAAAAAATGATGAAAGCATATTTCACCCAGCAATGATAGTACATTTCCAGTTAACAATCTGAAATCCAGCAAGGCTACCTAGATCTTCTACAATACTTCCTAAGTGACTCAAACATTTTAAAGGATGGTGCACTCCTTGCACTGTTATAGACTGAAGATGTCTACAGGGACCCACATAGATAAGATAAACATTGCTTTCATTGGTGGAGAATGTTAACTGCTAAGGAACATGTTTTGGTTATGTTGGCTGGAAAAATTATAGCAACCATATAGAGCTCATTTCTGGTCACTAAGTTGTTCTCCTGTTTGGCGGACATGAGGGTCATTAAGTGCCTCCAAGGCAGAGTGGATGGTGAGGAACCATAATTAAGATGGAATAAGGAGAAAATGCAGGGAAGAGCTCCTTTCCCCCTCTTTTCCGCCTCTTCCCAGTTCTATTCAGGCACTCACATCTTAATGGGTTCTTATCCTCTGTATATGCAAGGTTGCCACACATCTGACTCATTCATTTAATTTTAAGAGTTTGTAATCTGGACTTTTATCCAAAAGTTGATTTTTAATATAACCCAACATTTAAAATCAATTTTGTTTGCTTTGGTAAATATATAGGTTTTACTCCCTTGCACCAAATGGGATAAATATTGATGTCAGACATATCTCATTTGCCAGGTTATTTTATATTGAAGGTGCCATTGGAGAGAACAGCCTTTTGCTTTTGTCTTTGTTTTGCTATATGCACAACTTCATTTTTAACGGACGGAAAAGGAATCCTCATCTATCTTGGTGGAAACAGGTTGACCACTCAAATATTGATGTTTAAGTGCTAGGGGTTTTAAAGCTCACATGCCAAAGCACTGAATGGGCCTCTGCCATGACCAGTTCTGCATCTTTCCAAATCTGGGGCCTATTATACCCAAGGAGCTGCTGACCGGATAACTTCAGCTCAGTTTATATGCCCTCAGTGATCCATGGCAGTTTGGTCCTGTGATCTACAACTACATTTTGGACAGCAAACATGGTATTCTCAACCAACTTAGCATTCAGAAGCAACATTACAAACCCAAGGGCAAGTCAAGAAGGAGGCATAAATTTCCCCACTTAAGGAAGGGGGCAGATAACTCATTTCCTTTCAACTGGCTTATCCAGTGCCATAGTCACGTCAATTTACTCATGACTAATAGAACAGTACACCTGCCATCTGCCCTCAGTGAACTATCAGATATCAAAAATTGCAGTCTTTAAGCCACAAAGCGGAAAGTACCATGCAATAGCAAATTCCAACACAGGTAAAATAAGCAATAAGGTTAAAAAACACAAAACACTAATCCAGTAAAAAGGCAATGAAGTGCCAAAGTGATAAGATATTACATCAAAGAGCAGACTTCAAACCAACACAGATCACAATAACGTAACTACAGAAAAAAATATTGCAGTCTCTGTGACAGTAAATATAAGAATCTTTCCTCCATTTCTCCTTATAATAGAACAATTATGCCCATTTGTAAATGTGGATACTTTACAGACATCACTGAACTACAGAATTTTGCTTTCTCTTAAAAACAGAAGAACTGCCACCTTTACACATTAACCTTAAATGTCTAACTTTGTTAGAAAAATGGAACAATGGTACCTTAACAAATAGCAATGCATTTTTTTCTTGCAGAATGCTACTTTGATTTGCAGGCAGAAAACAAGCAAAAACAACAACAAGGTCTTATGTGTTGTGATCCATCATCAGACAAAAAACAGAGGAGAAGTATGCCAACTGTATTATTTATGTTCAGTACACTAGGCTCTTCTTTGTTATTGTTTGGAGAGGCTTCTCTAGAGAAAACAACCATTGTTTAGCCAATAAAATTATAGAATCAAATCACAGAGGGAGCAAGTAAGAGCTGCCTCAGTGGCATGCCCAGTTGGGCAGTAGTTCTGATTTTACCACTTAGATATCATGTTTTCAACAAGGTGCCCAAGTTGATGTACTGATCTGACAGAAACAAGCTACCAAGTACTGGTAATTAATTAAAAATCTTTTTGAGTATAAACACTGTGAGAGAAATTATTACATGGCCAGACATCTAGAGCAGTGTTGGCGAACCTATGGCATGGGTGCCAACGGTGGCACTTGGAGCCCTTTCTGTGGGCAACCAAAATTGCCCCTTCACAGCCACCTGTGTTCAGGTTAAATTGCTGTATTGGTACTTTGCAAAAAATTAGTGGTTTTTGAATCACAGTTTTTGCACTCAGTTAAAAGGTTTGCCATCACTGATCTAGAGGGATTAATCCATAACAAACGCAGGGCTACTGAAAAGGCTTTGTTTTAAGGCCAAACAGATCTCCCTTCCAAAAAAGATGGGGCATCATATAGTAACACTTTCCCAGATGACCTGAATGTATAAAAAGGTTCAGTTGTAGGGTGGTCAATGTATCCTACTTCACAGATGACTGCTATTTATTTAAAGGTCCATAAAAATCTAATGAAGAAGTCCTTTAGTTGAATGTTTGTTCAGTCTGGAAATAATTGCAACCAGGAAGAGCAAGAAGTTAAAACTTCAGATTTAGCGAGCAAACCAACCAACTTATCACAACCTTGTGCACTATGGTGAGATATAGCATTACTTTCAGTGATGATTTCTAATTGCACATCTGTCTATTTGTTGTATCAGCAGTTGCAAACTCTAAGTAAATTTGTGCATATTCTTTTTCACAGTGTTGTTTGGACTATTTGCCCCGTAATTCTAAAAGAATCCACCCATTCCACTTCTTAGAATTCTGGGAGTTCCAGTCTACAGATGCACACCTTCAGACATCCATATACCACTCACCTGAAGCAGGCCATACTCCTCACCGGCTGTATCACATTCTAGGCCTTCATTTACTGCCACAACAATTCATGGAAGGAAGCTCCCAGGATGCTCTCAGGGTGTTGCAGTTCTTCGGGAGGTGCTGGAATCATCACTCTCAGGAAATATTGTGGGAGTTTCCTCCCATGAAGGAATGGAGCAGAAAATGAAGTCCTAGAATATCGTGCAGTCTCAGACAACTAGGCCCTGCTCAGGTGAGCAGAAGGTAGGTGCTTGAAGGTCCCAGAATTCTGTCTGAGAAATGTTTGGAACATTCTGGGAGTTGAAATCCAAAAAAATCCAGATGGTACATCTTTATTCTTCATGCTGATATTCTGGTTACCTTCTGTGTAACATGTTAATCCCCCCCCCCCCGCTGCCCTCAATGAAGAAGCATTCAGTTACATGACGACATACTTGCATTCTGAAGTGGTGCTTTCAAGGCATGGGACTGTCATTCTAGTCAGAACTGGCTGAATTAAATCCTCAAGTAATTTGATCCTCACAAAATACTCTTATAATTTCAATAATAGTGGAAGGTGGAGGGGAAAATACACACAAGAAAACAAGACACACAACGGGAATATTTACACTGAGCTTGGAAAAGTTAGTTTTCATGGGACCATACTGTAAATGGTTGTGATAGCTGGGGGTTTCTGGGTTGTGGTTCAAAACAAGAACTAATTTTTCTAAGCCCTGGTTTGTCATCTTCTGCATTAATGAACATAAAGATATTATCAGTTAAAACTCATTGGACAGTATCATTATTACAACTCTACAGTGTAACAAAATGCATACAGAGTAAGAGGCGAAACTACAGGTACAACACAGCACACGGGATCTTTAGTTGGATATGGGTTCACACAACTCCTCAAAGGTCAGACCTGCATGCACAATGTCCCATTACAACTGTGATTACTGCCAATGGGATACTAGCCATTAACTGCAGACCAATCACTATTATATATAATATTGTGCATCTCTCTGAGGGCATATCTAAAGTTCACATAGAATTTCATGGTATTAGAAAACAAAAAGACAGAAGGAGTTACTGACTGACATGCAGTTCTTTTGAACACCATTTATTCTTATATGTGTGTATAGTAGGCTGCAAACTGGAAGGGGAACTACAAACATCAATGATCTCCCTGCAATAAATATCACAATCTTACCAATTAATTGTTGAAAAGGTGAGTTTTAAGAATGGGTTGTGTCCCATGCCCCTCTATTCTGCTCACCAGCTGAGTAGTTGAGATCTTACCTTTTGCTGGTTCACAGACAGCACTTATAACAATACGTTTGGAAGACGGAGGCTTTATCACAAGTATACAGCAGCCCTCATCTTTAGTTCCTTGGATAGCGGCTTTAATTGTTTGTTTTTCAACCAACACCTTTAATTTTAACAAACCAAGAGAATGGCAGCTCCTTTCATTAACAGACAAATAGAGAGATAATGCTTCACACTGACAGCTGTGAATTTTTTCATGTAAGATACTTTCATTTTTCTCTAGAATGTACCTGTTTCTTTAAGTGTAGAACATTTCTCCTGTCTTTCCTTGAGTGCTCATGGACACCTCCCTTAGAAATGGATCCAATGGACAGTGCTACAGAGTAGGTTTCATTTATGCCACTCTCTTATCCTGACTCTTTTCTAAAACCCAGTTCCGTACAAAGGCACCTTCATCCATTCTTCTCCTCATGAAAGATCCTTCCAAACTTCTCCCACTAAGTAGACTATCTTCCCTTATTGACTAGATACCATCTTTTCTGAAAGAAGCTCTTTGTTCCCTCTGAGCTTTGTACACTGAAAGCAAAAAGGAAATGGCATAACTTTTAGAAACTCCACAACAAAGAGAAACTGAAGGAGGAAATGTTTTTAGGGATTTCATTGCCTGCCCTCTAGGCAATACTGGAAGCATTGGTACTCCTGTTTCAAAGATGAAACTAAAAGCAAAGGGTGGTTATGAACCACGGAGGGAGTAATATAGGCATCTAGGGCCTATATACCCATAAATATGAATACTCATATGACCCCTCCACATATGCCCTACCACCCTACTGTACGTTTAAGTGGAAAAAAAGAAGAGAGGCTGGCTTGAGCCTCTTTGCGGTAATACATATGGAGCAGCACGGCTGATGACATTAAAGCCTCCTCTCTAACTCAGGGATGTTGCTCAACCTCACCACCATCGCAGAGAAGCTGTGCAAGGGTATCCTGCTGCACCACAGAGTACTAATCTCAGAACTGCAGAATTGGAGGGTACCCTATGGATAACTGAATCAGCTAGTTAAGAAGGCCGAGTTGGGGAACTGAACTTCCAACCAATGATTCTGCAGCTATATGCCTAAACCATGGAGCTATCCAGCAATGCTTGAATTAAAAACTGGCCCATATAGCTTAAATGATACAATCATTCACACTCCCTCTTAGGACAAATCTCAATTTAGAAAAGTGGCAGCTATTTTGTAGGCTCCTATAACCGAATGTTTGCCGTTTCCCAAAGAACAGCTGTGCGTGCATGCCCAAATGCACACAACCTCTTCAACCCAATGTTGATAAAATCATTTCTGATCCATAACTCACACACATTTAAATTACATAACTGGCGAGTTTATTTGTTTTAACAAGATAGGGCAAATATGACTCGCTGTGTAATCCTAACCTTCCATTCAATGCAATGTTTTAATAATTGAAGGAAAAGGAACAAGAACAATAAAGCTGGAGACAAAGGCAAACAAATGGGAGATGATTCATGCAATGTTTGATAAAAACAGCGTCAGGAAATCCAAATAAAAGCAAATATCTTGGAACAGATGGAAGGGATCTTTGACAAAAGGTAGCCCTTATCAAAAGCACTAACAAGGAAATATCTAATTAGGGACAGAATAATTCTCTCCCTGCCTCCTTATATCTCACTTAAGATATTTATGATGCAGACAAAGGAGGTTCTATTTACCACATCACTAACACTATGCTGTTACACTGAGAAGGATGGGTTGCTTATCTAGAACAGTTTTCTTTCTTTCTTTCTTTCCAGACAGATATCTGTGCACTCACACATACTGGGAGTGCCTGTGCCTGTGTAGCATGTTCCAGAACCTTCCAAAGCTAATAATTAAGAGTTTTGGTGGGAGTCTTACCCATTCCGTTGCACAGGCCTGCAGTGATCTCTCAAGTCTTTCTTTCATTTACGTGTCTGGAAATACACCTACACCCAGGAGAGGTTTAGGGTGCATTGTGAATGCATAGATAACAGCTCAAAGAAATGTCATTACTAGTACAGTAACCAATCTGCCTTTCTTCTTCATGTTTTATGGGGAGCTTATCTTGGAGGAAGGAAGGATGCCACTGAAGTATGGAAGATGGGACCACTCTGCCAGAACTTGCATCCTGATGTGCTGTGGTGTCTACTCTTTAATAAGCAACAAAAATGGACGGATGGGCCCAAGAAGCTGCTTCACATGTATCTGGTAGCAAAATGCTTCATAAAAAAGCAATGGAGGTTGCTCTGGTAGAATGTGTTGCACTCCTCATGGGCTGGGCTGGTCAGCAAGTAGGTTGCATAACGCTATGGTTGAGATCTATTTGGTGAGGTTTTGAAGGGGAGAATACTGGGAGTCATTTTTTCTGTGCCCCAAAACAAACAGAGACTGTATTTTGAAAGGAGGCAGGGTGGTTTACAGTTTTTAATTACAGAATGCATGCTACACATTGCCCCCCCCCAGCAAGCTGGGTACTCATTTTACCAACCTTGGAAGGATGGAAGGCTGAGTCAACCTTGAGCAGGCTACCTGGGATTGAACCCCAGGTCGTGAGCACAGTTTTTACCTGCAGTACAGGCATTTAGCCACTGTGCCACGAGGCTTCTACAAAAAAGATAATGTTCTACAGGCATCAGAAGTACAAAGGGATTAGGTTAGAAACCTGAAAGAATTATATTCTACATCTTGGGAAGGAAGAAAAGGTCTGTTTGCAGTATAGCAATCTGTGAAAAATCAAATAAGGAGGGTCAATCCTATCCCTTGTTGTTCTGAGGTTATGGCAACCAGGAAGGCAACCTTCACAAATAGGATATCAAGGTTGGTTGATTACGAGTGGTTCAAATGGTGTGGAAAGCAATTTAGATAGAGCTACTGAGAGGCTCATAGTGGTGTGAATGGTGCTGATGATGGGCAAGTCCTTTAAGGAATTGTCTTACATGACAGTGGGTGAACCACACTAAGTAGTCAGCAAGACCCTCTTCCTTAAGCCTAGGTGAAAGTCAAAGATGAGATGAAGAGAAATTCTCTCTCTCTCTCTCTCTTTCTCTCTGTGTGTGTGTGTGTGTGTGTGTGTGTGCGGGGGAGAGAGAGAGAGAGAGAGAGAGAGAGAGAGAGAGAGAGAAGGGTCTGCCATTTCTTGGAGTAGAGGAATAGGCATTAGGTTCTGCAAGACTTCCAGTACATCTTGGACTGAAGTCAAGATATCTCAGAAGGTTTGACTCTCTGTGTAGTGTGGCACAAAAATCCAAAACTCTGTGTGTCAGATCTTATCATTGATTAAAATTAAGAGATCCAAGAAGAGTGGTAATCAGAGACACTGATGGTTGGTGGGGACAAGAAGTGTTGAAAACAATGGCTTTTGGGTCCACCATGCTGTTATAAGAATATAATTTGTGTTGTCCTGTCTGAACTTGGTAAGAACTTTGATATTTATGTAGTAGTGACTGAGCACTGAGCATGGATTTGATGACTTGGCAGTATACTTTGCAGCTTGTGTTTGACATTTCCATTGCAAGAATGATAGATGGGTAAGGAGAAAGGAGCTCCCACCTGGAGGTGTTTCAACAAGATCCACCATTGCAGGTGTGTTCATTGACAGGTGTGACATGACAACTTGGGAGATGCCAAAGAAATGATTGAACTCCACAAAGAACCATAGCTAAAAAATCTGCATGTGAGGTCAGGCCAGATTTGCTATTTTGTAAATGGCCCAGAGAGGGCTCTTGAAGTGCTATGGTGTGGTATATAAGCAGAACTTTGTTTTGTATTTAGTAGAGGGAAGGCCTGGTGGCCTAAAGGAGATAGGGTGCTTTTTCTTGGGTAGCTCTGGCTCTGATGGCATGGCAGTATGGAGAACCATGGCATCTGGAGAGTACTGGTGGATGACAAAGAAACCAATGCACTGCTTTTGGGTGAGGGAGGAAATTTCTATGTAACTCTTGAAACCTGGATGACAAAGAGATCAAAGAAGAACTTCAGGTCATGAACAAGTGCTTATCTTATCTTTTCTTCTTAGTGAGTGAATCTGCATCTGCCTTGATTGTAAGGACAATGTGTCATGGAAGATAATTCGGAGGATAACTGGCAAGAGGCGAGGTCTGGGAATTCCGCTCTAGTTCATAAGCTTTGAAGTTTTCTCTTGGCTGTGATAACTTGTCTCGTGACAACTGTTACTTCATGTCTTGTTCCATGACAAATTCTGAATTTCTCTTGCTTTCTTAACCTCTTTTTAATATCGTAAATAAAACTTTTTTGATATTTCGATTTACTGGTCTTCCGGGATTTACACGTCAATGCTACAGAATTTTTAGTACTTTCTTTAATGAACATTTGTGCTGCATGGTGTTTCCCATAGAGAAACTAATATTGAATACCGCTTCAGCCGCTGATGATTAGATGGACACTGGTTGTTGCATGACAGTTGTTACCACATGGTCCTTTGTCTCGGAACAGGAACCAGGAACAAACCGTGAGAAGAGAATACCCCAACCCAGTGCCAGGTACAGTATTGTCATGCTCTGATCCCGCTCCGGGGGTGTGGTTGAGACAAATTTCAGCTGTTGCATGACGGATGTGAAGTAAGATTTTTTTGTACCAGTCCAAAGTGCAACACTTACAGAGACAAAATGGTCGTGAAGTAACCACCTTGGTTTCAGTCTTATCTACAGGTCTGATGGAAGCACTGAGATGGATACCATTTGCATTTCTGGTGGTTGTTTATGATATATTGTGATCCTAGATGGAGTTCAGCTGAGTAGTTAGTATACTATAGGACATTTGCAGTGGGCCATTTTTGCACAGGGGAAACAGTGCCATGACGTATCAGAGAGGCTGGGACATGGTTCAGGAGTAAGGAAATACCATTTTCCCCTTAAAGTATGAAGATAGAGAAGAATGAGAAATAAGGTGAAGAGATTGATGGGAAGAGGGTTAGAACTGCATGTGCTGCTCAGTGGCAGATAAGAAAGAGAGAGATGAGATGGAATACTGCAGACTTGAATAAGAATGTGGAGGTCGAGCTCTCATAAAAGCTAATACAGTAAAACCTTGGTTTCAGAGCACCCTGGTCTATGAGAATTTTGCAAGATGAGCAAAAATTTCAGAACATTTTCTTCCGGTTAACAAGCTCATCTTGGAAAACGAGCACCGGAGCACCAAGTGGCAGTGAGGAGACAATGGCCACAGTGCCCACCATGGCCGTGCGCCCCTTCCTGCCACTGCATGGATGTGAATAACATCAATGTACCCAGGCAGGGTGCCATCGCCACCACAGTTGCACCTGGGCAGGCCCTTCCCACCATTCAGCACATGCACCCAACACACGTGGGTAGGGTGTCATTGCTGCAGCGGCAAAGGGATACAGCAAAGCCAGTGTCCACTGCAATGGGGCATGTGACCATGGAACAAATTAGGTACATTTTAATTATTTCTTATGGTTGTTTTTTTTTTTTAAATTTATGAGAATCTTGGTTTACGAGCATTTCTGGAACAGATTATACTTGTAAACCCAAGTACTAATGTAATTGGCTTTGGATGGTTCCAGAACATGCTGTGCACGCAAAGAAGCTCCTCATATATTTACAGAGACCATAAATAAGAATCAAAATTCTTAATCATTGGACTGTGTTTAAAATAAAATGATGCATAGTCATACATTTTGAACCAGCTCAGGCTCATAAGAAATCTCTTCACAGTTTTAACCTTTCACACAGCATGTGAGAGTGAGGGACTTGTCCCTTCTAACTTAGCAAGTCAAAGTAGGATGGGAAAAATGAGCAGTTTTAATCTTTCTTTTATGGGAGAGAAAACTGTATAAGGCAAATTACTCAGGAGAAGTCGTCTTGCTAAATCCAGATATTTTCAAAGCCCAGTTTCTCTTTTTGATAAGACCTGACTAAATGAGAGAGAAGTCTTCATTGTTACAACAGGAGAAATTGGGTATGTATTCCACTAAAAGCACTGCACTGCATACAGATAACAACCATAATCTTACGCACATGGGATGCTCATATGCCTTACCTCATTACAACTTGGATTTCCCCACCCCACCCCCAGATCTGCAGTTGTAGCTAATAAACGCCAAGCCAAGTAGTGACATAAGTTAATTCTATTCATGTTACAAGCTGTACTGATGGACATAAAAAGCACTACAGATAGTAACCATGGCCACAGGCCTTAATTTATTGTGATAAGAGTGCTTCAGATTACTTTGTTCCATTGTAAAATATAGTAAGAGGTGGACAGGGTATCAACTGTGTACCCTTATGCATGAAAAAGCTGTTCTGTATCAGTTTTCATAGAGGCTTTGTGGCTACAACGGAATCCTTCTGAATCTTCATTCTCAGATCTGGTACCTGTGCATATGTACACACATTGGTTTCCTTTTGTTATTAATGGGAATGCATACAGTCTGAGAAAGTACTCTCTGCATTGCCTACAGCATCTTCTGACTTAGTGAAGAATACATACCCTCCCCCATCTCCCAAATGAGAAAGCCATTCTGATTTATCTCACTTCAATCCCTGACTTTGGAGTTACTGTGTGGCTTCCATTGGTTCCATTTAAATCTTTCACTTTCTCCACTTCTTTAAATTCCAGAGTCACATGACATATCAGAAGTTTCAAGTCATAGAGCACATCGGTGGGAGCCAGAAAGATATTTTTGTTTAAACAACACCTTTTTGCGGGACAAAAAAGAAATTCAGTCTAGATTCTGTCATCTTGTCAAGGAATTCCAGATTTAATGTTTGGCAAACGTTTGGGATTGGAATAATACTCAAATTGTGGGATTGGAATATTTGCAATAGTTTTAGAGATTTTGCAAAAGGATTAAGTCCTAACTCTTGGCATTCTAACACCTCAGATTCAAGCAGAAACTGGACTTCCTTTAGTTGTGACTGTCATCCAAAATAATTAGGTATTTTATAAAATTGAAATTACTTTGAAAAAGCCCAGATTTAAAACAGAACACATACAAGCATATCACAGAAGTGAGTACAACCCCTCACATTTTGTAAATAATTTAGTATATCTTTTACTGTGGGAACACTGAAGAAATGACACTTGGCTACAATGTAAAGCAACGAGTATACAGCTTGTAAAACAGTGTAAATATGCTGTCCCCTCAAAACAAAACAAAACAAAAATGCAACACACAGTCATTACTGTCTAAACCAGTGGCAACACACGTGAGTATACCCCTAAGTGACAATGTCCAAATTAGGCTCAAAGGGTCAATATTTTGTGTGGCCACCATTATTTTCCAGCACCCTCTTAAGCATAGAGTTCACCAGAACTTCACAGGTTGCCACTGGAGTCCTTTTCCACTCCTCCGTGAGTTTTCAGATCATCAGATAGTTCATTACTAGAGATGGGCATGAAACAAAAAAAATGGTGTTTCGGTTTTTTGTTTGTCGTTGAGAGGTCTGTTTCGGTTTGTTTCCATTTGTCGTGAATTTTTTGAAAATTTTTGTTACCGTTTTTCGTTTTTTCGTTTCTACCCACTTTTTGTGCGATTTTTAAAGCATTTCCGTGCGCAGGCATCCCCCAACGCCCCAGACCAGAGGGAAAACACTAAAAAAAATGGATGCTGGCAGAGACACAGTATAGACTAGGTATGCAGGGAGGCTGCAAAGGCAGCGGCGGGCGGTGCCCAGGGTGCAAGGCAGCCGCAGAGTGACTGCACTGCGGGGCAAGGGAGGGTACTCACTGAGAGGTACGCACGCATGCACACAGGGAGGCTGCAGGACTGAAGCTAGAGTTGAAGAGACAGCAATCCCACCCTAACTCCCACCAGAGACTGCAAGGAGGACGGGGGGCTGCCGGAGCTTTTTATGCCCTCTGTGGCTGCCAGACCTGCCCACCCAGTCCGCAACCTGGGCATGCTATTGGTTGAACATGATCCCATCACATGGCTTGCCTCCATTTTGTGGCTGGTGGCGACATCCATTTTAAAGGGAAAAGAAAAATACATCGCGATGGGAGAAGAAAAAAACAAACATTTTAAGGACCCCAACCCCTGGTAGGTATTATCAGACAATATAAATAATTATCGCTGCATTTTTATGGATGTCCAGGGCGTTTTTTAACATTTAAAACAGCTCATTTCATTGCGCGTCACCATTAATGGAAACGAAACGCAACGACCACAATTTTCATGGTTCTGTTTGTTTCGTTTCATTTTCATCACAATTTTCGTTTGTTGTTTTGTTACATAATGGAAACGACAAACAGTAACGGAAACGAAAAAATGTTCGTTCCGTGCCCATCTCTATTCATTACCATGAGGTGCGATGTGGAACTTCAAGTGACTAGCATGAGAGAGTGAGAGTGATACCACCTGCTCTCCTTTCACACCTGAGACCTTGTGACACTAACAGGTCTTATGACACCAGGGAGGGAAAATGGTGACTTGGGCCCAATTTCGAGATTGTCACTTATGGGCATACTCACTTTTGTTGCCAGTGGGTTAGACATTAATGGCTGCGTGTTGTGTTATTTTGAGGGGAGAGCACATTTACACTGTTATACAATCTGTATACCCCCTACTTTACATTGTATCCAACTGTCATTTCTTCAGTGTTGTCACATGAAAAGACATACTAAAATATTTATGAAATGTGACGGGATGTACTCACTACTGTGATATACTGTAAATAGGAAAGACCAATATTGCTCATCTTGAAAGAAAAATGTTGGTCTGACCTGCTTTAAAAAAATTGGAAAGAATCCAGGCTGCAGGGGCTGAAATATTTTCTTAAAAAAACCTTTCAAATGGGGGGAAACAGGGACTCAAGGGTAGCATAGGGAGAAATATGGAGAGCTTCAGGGCAATAAAATATCACAAAAACAAAAGACTTAAAAAGACTTTTTAAAAGAAAAGGTTGATTTAAACAAACTAATGGACTAACAGCCCTCTGGAAAGGGGAACATTTTACCATGTATGTTCAAGGAATTAGCATAAATTTTATAAGGCATATTTGGTGTATTTCCCCTTACCTTAAAAAAAACAACAACAACAGATAGTAGACGTATTTTGTTCTAGCATCTTCAGTAAACATCCTCTCAGGATTTCTGAGACCAAAGAATCACCTCACATAAGTTTTCAAAGGGGAAATCTGAACTTCTGACCCTGTCAATCAGGACACAATTAGCTGGCTCTTAGCTAACTTTTTAATTTTTTAAAATCCTTTCTGGCTAAATAGGCTTATGAGATTCTTGCTTGCAAGGGGATTCTGTGTCTGGTTGCAAAAAGGGAGACACAAAAAGAATATTTTTTTTAGAGTACAGATATTGAAAAGATATTTAATATATATAGTAGAAAAGAATACAGACTATTCAACAGCTTACTCATTTAAGTTATGAAATTGGTTTTTTTTTTTTCTTCATGGTTGGGGATGGTCTTACTTGATGTTAGCAGAGCTTTGATGCCTCTGTTCTGTAACAGTCTCCAGTTGGTACCTCAGCCATTCTGCCAGTGTTGTCACTATATAATTAGTTATTCCTTTAAAAACTAATCCAAAACTGTTGTGTGCTGAAAAGTCACTTCTGATGAATGTGGACTATATGAAATAATGACCTCCAGATGTCCATTTATATAACAGCTCTGCTCAGATCTTGCAAATCAGCATCATTTCAGGTTGCTCTCTCTTCCTACTGACACCCTAGTCCCTAGGAATCCTACCTTTTCTAGTAAATTCTGCTCAGGTCTTACAAGCAGCTGTGGATTCTTATTGAGTCATCCCATTTCATGTTAGGTCTTCCTCTTTTCCTACTGCAACATCCCACTTTCCCCAACAACACAGTCTATTCTAATCACTTCTGCATTTTCATTATATGTGTGTGGTGGGCTCAGGCCACTCATTTTTGCTAAAGTGAAAGTTCAGGGTTACTTGAATGAGCACCCACTTGTTTGTTTGTTTGTTTAGATTTATCACCACCCATCTCCCCAGAGGGGACTCTGGCCAGTTTACAATATAAAACACAATAAAACAATGGATGTTTAAAAATATAAAAACCAGCTAAAACGAATAGTATACATAGAAATAATTATTGGTAAATGGGGAAGTTTTAAAAGAGATAGACTCTATGATGGTATCCATAAGTGATGGCTGCTTGTTCCACCCCAGGCAAGCTGGCAGAACCACGTCTTCAAACTCCTGGAAGTCCAGGAGTCTGGAGGCCTGCCCGAGCTCTGGGGGCATGCTGTTCCTGAGGGCTGGGACCACTGCAGAGAAGGCTCATCTCCTAACCCCCATCAGGAGAAATTCTCTTGTTGATAGGGTCTGGATTTGGCTTGCTAGTGGTTTGTGATATCTGTAAGGCACTAGCTGTTAAGAAACAGAAATGGCAAGTATATCAAAGAAGAAAACAAAAGTCACATTTCATGTTTCTCATGTAGGTGAATGGAAACAACCACCACCCTCCCCAAAGAATGTCACACTGAAGGAGCTTCTGCCTTTTCAGATGTCTTTCGGGAATGACAGAACTTTTACAGGGGCAATAACATGATAATCAAAAGAAAGGGCTAGATAGCAATGTAGACCTTTCTGACTGACCTAGTCAGAAGTTGCCCTGCTATTTCTTGCTGCCCCTCATCGATGGTTTTTATAGATGTTTTATTGTTTTATTGTTTTATTGTTTTATTGATGCTCTCTGTAAACCGCCTAGTCTCACATCGGGAAATAGGCGGTATAAAAGCTTAATAAAAAATAAATAAATAAATAAATAAATAACTTGCATTAATCACAGCAAAAATCTCCACAACTTGTCAATTCTAGACCCCCAAAGTGCACCTACAAGAAACACTGGGTCCATTCTATAGTCCATTCTAATTCATCAGAGAAAACATCCAAGACAGAAATAGTCATAAAATAGATAAGCATAATATCGTTATCACTGAAAAACAGATGACATAATTAGAACTGAAAATGTACAGGTGTTGGAGAGACATGACTGAGGCAGACCTCTGAGGAAAGAGTTCCCTGCTGGGGACAAAAGAGAAAACAATACTTTGTCATTTTCCCCAGGCCTATTGACACTGTATTTCTGAAGAAAAGATTGACAGAGGGAAATCCTAATTGTGAAGGCCAAGCTAACCAGGCTCATGATGAAAGGACAGATTTCATCCTCATCAAATTAGTACCATACACAGATCTTTTGCTTTTCTTCTTTCAGAAAGGCAATGAGTGTTGTTATTAACTGCTATGATGTTTGTCAGGGTCCACAAGTCCAATATATTTAATATTTTGCAGTTAGCATGCTTTGTTTTGTTGCTGGTCACTGGATATTGAGATAACTTTCTAGTCATTGCTGAATCATCTGTAAGGAAATCCTACTGTGGGAAGAAAAATGTGTTAATCTTATAAAATTCACATCCTCCTTAATTAATTTTGATTCTTTAAAAGTAGTTATTCCATTACTGCACAATATCATGAACCAAATTCACAACCAGCACCTACAATGTGCTAGATTTTACATGTTAATGTTACATGAATTTTTTGGGTGGTGGTGATGGTAAATGGAAGGGAAAGCCAATCTTACAGAGATAATAAACTTAAAATTATTAAATTCACCAGTTATGCTGAACCCTAGATGATATATATCTATATATGTTCCCTTCTCTCCAGAGGAGGACATGCCACAGTTACCCTTTAAGATCATACTATCAAATCCCCAACATGCTTGCCACAGTATCAGGGATTATGATACTAAACTGTTTGAGATCTGGCAGAACTGAGTCCTGCCTGTCCTACTCATTCATCCTGAGCGGAGTGGCTGAGGATACTGACCCTGAGAGAGACCCAGAACGAAAAGAAGAGAAACTAGGCCTTGTCAGCGGTGGCACCACACTGGTGGAATCAGTTCCCTCCCAATATTTGTCTGGCACTTTAAAACCTTTATAAGATCATTAAAAATATGGTTCTTCAGATAAGCCTTTCCATCAACAGCACAGTTATACCAGCTTCTAAGCCAATGAGTTCACAACTTTTTACTGAATGTTCGTATTTTGTTATGTTGTATTTTAAATTTAAGTTATATTGTTTTCACAGCTTAATTACCATATTTCCCCATGTTTATGACACAATTTTTTTTCTAAAATCATGGCATTAAACATCAAGGAACATTTTATGCACAGAAGTAATTCTTTCCTGAGGAGTGGAGGTGGAGTAGAAGAGAACCCAATCTGACCTTGCTGTTTCCTTTCCTTTCTGTGTCCTGAAGAACCTCCTGTGCTTTGTTTCCGCAAGGACTGGAGCCTTCTTTTCCCATTTAATTTAAGTAAAATAATTATGTTCTCTTTGGTCTAACATATCTTTATTTTTGCTCCTCAAAAATGTTATGTGTTGTGTTTGGTCACCACATATTTGCCTGGATCATGACCCCACCAGCTCAAGACAAATGCAATGACATAAGTAGATTTCACTCAAAATGCAGATATGATTCCATTTTACTGTTAAATTAACATGTAAAAGGAGCTAGAGCCTTTCATGGCACCTTGTTTAGGGTTAAGAAACCTTTACAATACCTTTATACCTTGTTTAGGGTTAAGAAACCTTTACAAATACCGTTCATATTTGGCATTTTTACATGTACACATACGTGTTTAATAGCTGCCCTGGCTCCATATCAAATATTAAGATTTGTGACAAGGGCAACATTTACAAATATTTACAAATCATACAAGTATGATATATGAATAGAAGAGACTATGTTGTTTGTGTTAATTTGATATGTTTATTTACCAGTTACTTCTTGTGCTTTGTCTGCTGTGCCCATTTCCATGTTACAACCCCCACTTACCTGTGGTGGTTGTATAAAATATCTCATACACAAAATATCTCAGTGTATGAGTTCTATGCAATTCTCCACATGCATTGTCTCATATTCAGCCAAGGGTGTATGTAACAGGTAGACAAGGAAAGGAAACCTTTTTTGTGGAAGTCTGCCTGATCCAAGGGGCAATTTAAAATCTCTTTGTCTTCATAAGTGGCACTCTTACTCCCATTTCTACACTGCAAAGAGAGCTTTTCTGTTCTGAAACTCATTTTTACATGCTGTTCTACTCATCAGTGAGTTTTAAATCTCTTTTAGCGGAATTTTTAACCAATAAAAGGGAAGGGTATAAAATGGGAAATCTTTTTGTCCACATTTATTGAATAAACTTGTTTTCATAGTCCTCACAATGGTTTGCATAGTTCATGTAAGGGTTTATTGTTCTTACAGTGTTGTACTTATCCTTGAAAAATGAATCTCCAGTTCATAAATCTTATTATGTACTATGTTAAGTTTTGTATGGTAGTAATCTTACATTGTAACCATCTCTTTGCTTTCTGCTACTGCATTACTATCTTCTACAATATTAACTACTTGATACATTACCTTGGGATATAGGTGGTTCCCCTTCTCAAGTAATAGCCTTAACCTTTGCCTCTGAAAGACTAATCACTGTCCTTTTAGATCCATAACTTTTATAGAAATTGCTTTCTGCAAAGCACTTCATCACATTTCATCTCCTAATGCTTTCCTATTCTGACTTTAATGCTACAGCTTTAATATTCCTTTCTATCTTTAGCAGGCTCCCACCTTTTGAATTCTATCTCATATAGGAATGTGTTATTATTACCTCAAACAAATGCTTTTACTACACTTGATTATGACCTCTCCTTACAGTGGCGGGGCTTGAACCTGTTTGTTCCATACTATTCCATTAGATGCAAGCAGAACATTCACTATGTAGTTTTAAGCACATCTCCTTCTGTAATACAATTTTTCTTTTTTTGCAACTGATCAGTTTTGCAACTGATAAAGGCCTTTTGAAAACAAACAGTAATGTTGAGATAATGTATTGCATTTATTCATATACCATATTGCTTTGCATTTTTATTTACCATGTCGATTATGGTTCATTCTTCATTATATTAATTATGGCTTTCTGTATTTGTGACATGTGTATCTGCAATGCATGTCTTACAATATAAATGACTTCCAGGATGATTTTGCAATGGGAAGGAAAGATTCATTTCAGGAATAACAGAAATCTTTAGTTGTCACGGATATTATTATTTCAATAATCTGAAAGAAAAAAATTATAGCTTAATAAAATTTTTCACCATAAATATTTTTAGGTTGCAGTACTGATGTCAAGAAAAGTAGGACTAGATCTTCAGTTTTTAAATGTTGCTGTCACTGAAATAATTTTTAAAAAAGTATTTCCCCCCAAATGTTGTGGGCCTAAAGATATTTTAACACTTCAGTTATAAAAACATTTAAAATATACAAACTTGTGCAACTTTTATTTTATGAAGATGAGAAGTTCATTAAAGAAGATAAATATTTCATTAGATGTTAAATAAAACAAAGAGATTTTTTGGCTTCTCTCAGCACAAAATTCCTTTGAAAGATTAATTAATACATGCAAATTATGCAAATTAGACCCATGCAAATATTTTATGAAGACAATTAAGGGAACCATTAATTACTGCTTTTTTTTGCTTCAGTGAGATTCATTCATTTAATTTTAATTTCACTTTAACTGTTCTGATGTATAATCTTGCAGCTAAGAACTTTATCTTTCCTGGTGGGTCACTTAAACTTATACATTTCATCAAGTGAGCAGCTACCAGAATCTGAACAGATATTCTCTAGGCTATGTTCAGTATCAAGAGAAAATTTTGACACAATGCACTTTGAGGAAGTGGGAAACTGAAAGAGAATGTGAGCTCATTCTTGGATAAGGTTCAACTGCTGAAAAAGCAATTAATTTGCTTTGGCTGTGCTAATATAGGGGAATTAGAAAGTGTGACACAAGACAAATAGAAATAATTAGTTCTCCAAAATGATGTTCTCATTAATATGGTTTGAACAGTAGAAATTAAAAAAAACACACAACATTATTGTGGCATGTCTGCACTCTGTCCCTTGCCACAGGAGTCAGAATAATGCAAGGAAAAACATTTTTAACCTTTAAAAATCCCTGCAGTAATAATATTTGTTTTTATCTTTCATTAAAGGAAATTTCAAAAAGCATGCAATATAATCTGTTCTAATTCCCACACAATGATCTGAATGTTGTTTGACAAAATATTATAACAATGCAGTCCTACAAACATCTATACAAGAATAAATTTCACTAAGCTATGTGGCAACCTACACTTGGGGAAACACATACCCATCTCCTATGTAACACAGTAGATCTCACTCAGCTCAGTGGCAACCGTTTTTGAACAGACTTGTTTAAAAAGGGTTACCTGGTATGTTGATCTTCTCCCTCACACATACGCCCCGCAAGTGATATACTCCAGCTCAGAACTCCTTAAATCATTTTTCCCTTTGGTTTGGCATACATGAGGTAACAATATATAATACGCTTTTGCAGCAGTTCTTCAAAAAAAAATCACCTAGTTTGGATTAGAAACAGCAGAGCAATTCTAACCTTTGATGGCTGAGAAGGAGAGGGCTTTAAGATGCTGTATGCATTGTTTTACTAATACCAGGTCAGAGACAGGTTGGGAGCTGTTGGTTGTAAAGCCAGTCTCTTCATCACCACAACCACTACTGTAAAAAGGGGCCAATATAAGCTTCTTATGTAGATCAGTCTAGAGCTGACATAGGATAAAACCAATCCAATTGTCACCAAAAAACCCTATAATCCTATTCATAATTATATGCTTCCCTGGGATAAATAAAATTAAATAAAACACACCTTCCACTTTGGATGGCCTGAGGAGGGAGAGTAGTATATGAGGTAGCAGGCCCATTTTATTCCCTATCCTCCCGAGCACACCTCAGGATTGATCTGTCCACCATTAAAAGTAATAGTGAAAGACACCAAGTCTATACAGACTTATCTGAGGTTAAAATGCATTAAGCAGTATCTACCTGCACAATGGGACTGATGTTACCGGTAGCAGCAGATTGCCACTAATTAAAGGTTTCCTTTTTCAGAGTGCTTATAACTTCATTGCATACAGGTTACATATACCCCCATTTTTTTTCCAAAAAAGAACTCTTGAATTAGCTGCAATCTGTCAATTGCAGTGATGTTATGCATGTAGACTTACACAACAGAACACTGTCTCATGAATTCAATGGGACATCCTGCTAAGTAGACATACATAGGATTGCACAGCTAATATGATCTGCACAGAGCAATTCTTCCCAGGTATTTTTTCAGAGTTAATATGATTTGCACAGAGGTATTTTTCAAAGAGGAACCTCTTTCCAGTGAAGAAGAATCTGTACACCACCCAGTTGTGACAGCAGGAGATATGACCGCTGAGTAAACCAGGTAACTACTCTATGATATAGCAAAATATAGAAGTGTCCAATGACAAGTCTTGAAAGCCCTGTTAGAGTCACTATAAATTGGTTCTGACTTGACATCACAGAACACTCATGATAGCAACAACTGGTTTTGCTGGGTCCAGAACAGACTGTTCCATACACCCAGCCACAATAGTAATTAATAAGTGTTACATTTAAGCAATAATAAACCTTTAATCATGGGGAAACAGACTTGTGGATGCGAAAGTGGCAGAGACCTGCTTCATATTGTCGGTTCCACCTCAGTCCAGCCTTATCGACAGTGACTGACAAAATAATTCCTTAATTATGGCAACCACTGAATCTGGGACTTTCCTCCTCCTAAATAATAATAATACAAATAATAATATAAACTCCATTACATAGCTTAATGGATATTTTCTCATAAAATCCCTGACTTGCTCATTGCTCCTTAGCACCTTACTTTGCCTCATATTGGGCTTACATTTCGCACATTAGGTATTTCAATACTGGCATAGAATGCCACGCTTAAGAAAAGTTCCATGCTGATTACCCATTTCTCCTACAAGAAGGAGAGGGCATACTCGTCCACACATCTTTAGGAATAAGATATAAAACAAGACAAGATGCAAACTGTTGTCTATAACCACTTCTGCTTAACTGTGAAGCCTTTATGACTGCAACTGTGAAAGGAACTTCTTTCTGTGGAAGTGAAAAGATTTAAGTTAGTGAGCTTTAATTCTGCCACTGGCTTTGCTTTCCTAGGTGATAAATAGAATGACTGTCTAGTTTAAAGTTGTAGCTAACAATGACCTATGAACACTGTGAAACAATAGCCTATTTATAGGTTAATGCAGGCAATCAATACCACCCTTTGTTTAACTTAATCAAAGTTGTCTTTAATTGATTAGCTTGAGCTGAAAATCTGCCAAATTACCAGAGTAGTGTGCCAGGAGACAGGAAACAAATTTATTATTGTTTAGGTTCTGTGCTCTGCAGTATAATTCCACTGTTTATCCTTGGTAAAGAAAAAAACGCAGTATACGAGGTGAAGTGCATAATTATGGCATGTGTTCCTACCAACTATTTGGGTACTGGTTATAAGACAGAGACAAGCAAGCAAAATGTCTCAAGGCCATAGACTGTTTTATTAGCACATGTCTTCTTTCAGAATTTTTTAAAATATTGAACAAAGCATAACTTTTTTAGAATGACAGCTAAATAAACATTTCCTGAACTTCCAGATTTTATTTTATTTATGACCATAAAGTATACCACTCATCTTCTTTGCTCAGCCAATCCTATTTTTTCTGTGAAAAGCTGTTCTTTTCTAATACGCTGTCAGCTACCAGGCAAGAACATCAGAACAGGTTTGTTTTAAAATGGAAAAAAATCACAGCCAAGTTATTTAAAAGCAGATATTTCAGAGAAGTGAGCTTTCAAATATCAAACAAGTGTGTTGTTAAAGACATGCATACAAACAAATGCTCATTTACTCAAACTATTATACTCATTAGGCTTGTTTAATAATAGATTAAAAGGATTGCAAATCCGTTTAGAAAACAATTCAGCTTATACTTGCAGTCAAGTGTCTGAATATTTATTTTGATGCATTTCTTATGCCTGCTAGTGGCAGCTCCTGGCAAAGTTTGGTTTTAACCTGTAAAGCCTTCATCAGATAGGAACCACTGCATCTAAGGCACAAAACAGGCATGCCTAAACACAAAGATTCGAATTAGACTAGGTGTTCCAGCAGCTGCATGGGTTGAGGATGAGCATTCTTAAATCTGCATGATCTTTCTTCTCTGTGTCAGTACCCTAAGTCTGCAAAATCAGGATGTTTCTTACTCTCCCGGGAGACTTCGCACATTTGAAGGGGGCCACAGCTTCATCTTTTCATGCTGTATCATTCTGCCCACACAACCAAAGGCTTTCTTTGTTTGGCGAGCAGGGTGGTGGTGGAGTGGGCTGGAATCTGAGATTAGCTTCTACAAGCGGCATGGCCATTTTTTTTTTTTTTTGAGAATAACCAATTTTAAAAATGCCCCTAGCTTTAGAATATAATACAATTATATAGGTGAAATGATTCAAGTTCCAGATAGGGCTGGAGGAGAGCTTTGTGCACACCTTACACCACCACCAAGATGCAGTAACTAAATGATGAAACTTTTTTTGGGTGTGAGAGCTGGACAGTTAAGAAAGCTGACAAGGAAAAAATCATTTGCTTGCAATGTAGTGCTGGAGGAGAGCTTTGTTGGCTGGCATCAAACCAAATAAGTGGGTCCTAGATCAAATCAGGGGACGTGGTGGCTCAGTGGACTAAGGCTTTGAAAACTGTTGACTGCAAAGTCAGCAGCTCGGCAGTTCGAATCCCGGGTGCCACGTAGTGGAGAGAGCTCCCACTGTTCACCCCAGCTCCTGCCAACCTAGCAGTTTGAAAGCACTTAAATGCAAGGAGATAAATAGGTGCCACTGTAAAAAGCGGGAAGGTAAAACAGTGTTTCCTTGCAGCCATGTCAGCCACATGGCCATGGACCTGCACAACACTGGCTCTTTCAGCTTGAATACGGAGAGGAGCACCGCCCCTAGAGTCGGACACGACTAGCATGCATGTACGGAGGGAACCTTTACCTTTACCTTTAGATCAAATCAAGCCTGAACCATCCCTAAAGGCAAAAATGTTTGAGGTTCTCCTGCTTTGGGCACATCATGAGAAGACAATAATTTTGAAAATGTTGAAGAAAGCAAGAAAAGAGGAAGAGCACATATGAGAAGAATTGATTTTACCAGAACTGATTGGGACAGTTTGACAGGACACTTTGGAAGTCACTCATTCATAGGGTCACCGTGAGTCATAGGTGACTTGACAGCATGGAATAATAACAACCAATAGGAGTAACTCTTCCTTCCCCCCTTATAGAACTTCCCCACACAGCAGCCATACAGACCAATCATCTTGCAGTTTGCACACATGACCATTCTTTTACAGTTCTCAACTGTCTTAAATGCCACTCCTGGAATACATCCCACACGCAACTGCCAATCAAATCTGGTCACTTACCATGCAAGTCAGTAGAAACTAAATACAAAACATATTGGGACTATTGATGAAAAGTCTCAGGAAACTTCAATGGGTCCAAAATGTGGCAGCCAGATTGCTGACTGGGTTGCGTTACAGAGAGCATATTACATCCCTTATTGAAGCACTATACGACCTGGGTCTAAGCTACCTCAAGGACTAAATCTCACAGGTGCTAAGGCATCAGGAGAGGCCTTTCTCTCCATCCCACCACCCTCACAGGTACATCTCATGGGGACACAGGAAAGGGTCTTCTCAGCTGCTGCTCCCAGACTCTGGGACTCCCTCCCACTAGGAGCCCGGACTGCCCGATTACTGCTGTCTTTCTGGAAACCGGCAAAGACTTTTCTCTTCAGGCAAGATTTCCCCGAACAATTGACTACCTATTATGTGACTTTTATATGAATCTACCATATATGACTATACAGACTTTATGTTTATAATCACTTATAACTTTGTGTTTATTCCTCTCCTTGTATAATAGCATTCACAGTATGTTTTCAATGTTTAGTTTCCATCCCTCATAACTTTAGAAGGTCTACATTACATGATTATATTGATGGATTTCATAAATACACCTGTACATTTAATGTTAGTTCCATCCCTCATCAGGGAATATTTATACATTTCTTTAACAACTTGCATTCTCTTTTAGCTTTAATGTTGCCACTTAATGCTGTAAGATGCCCCTCAACACCCTGTTCTTAAACTTGAATATGTCGTAAATGTACTGGGCTGATACTGTCCCTCACTATTGTAAGCCGCCTTGGATCCTTTTCCAAGGAGAAAGGTGGGGTAAAAATTCTCAAAAATAAATAAATAAATAATACAGTACTGCTTCAGCCTTAATGGGAGTGGAATATAAACAAAATAAATCTAAATAAGGTTGCAGAAAAGATTATTTAAGTTAAATTCTGAAGCTTTTCCAACCACACTTAATGATTTTGAGCGATCTTCATGTGTAAAGGAAGATTAGTTTGTCTGCTCTTGACAAAATCATACTGTCTTTAAGAGCTTCTTTTAAATTCAGGATTGCTTTTGGATTCTTAGAGACAACCAGAAATTAAAGCATGTTGCAAAGAGTGTGGACTTATAACCCATCTGTAACAAGTCATGAAATGAGGGGCTTTCTTTGGGGGGGATTTTGATGAGGTTTTAATTTACTTCCAGAACTCTGTGTGCTAACATGACTTGCAACTAGATATCTGTACCTTCTCAGGCTTGTATGGTGTTCTGCGGAACAAATAAAACTGTTTGTCAATGTGTGCACATTTCTATATGGTCCCTGGGTACAGGTGATTCACAATGCATGTGTTTGGGAAATGATGATATAGATGCTTCCTTTCAGTGAAAGAAAGCCCTCATCAAAAGATAGTTACAGATACCTGTTATTCATATATGTTACAACCTTACCCTGAAGGCAAGGGGACTCTTCAGAATGTTCCATCCCTACCTCCTCTACTGAGCTACTGTTCTACCACTCTTGATCTCTGAAAATGGGCTGAAGTGTGCAACTACAGGAAAATGCAGCATCCCAACTCCTGACAAAGAGTGGATCCAGGGAATGCAGTAACTCTACATTAGCACTATTCATTTGCACTGGCTGGCTGTTTGCTGTTGCTCTTTCTTCCAAATATAGAACATGGCCATTAATCCACTCTTGGTCTGTAGGAACACTTTCTTTCTTATGAACCTCTGCAATCTTTAAGGTGTGAAAAGCTTGCTTTATTTTGGCATACTAACCCCAAACAGAGAACAGTTCAAAAAACAACAACAGATCAATGTTTATAAATAGCTGACAACTGTTGTATCAGCATTCTGATTTACGAACAGCAATAGCAGCAAAACATACTTAGTGTTGTATAAAAGAGGAAACAGAGATTGCAGAGACTCAATGAATTCTTTGCTTCAGTATTAACTGAAGAAGACAGAGACCACATGCCCAAAACAGAGCCTATCTTCATAGGGAGGGAAACAGAAGAATTAAGCCAGATAGAAATAACCAGGGAGGAGGTTCTTGCATGTCTTGTTAAACTAAATCCTAACAAATCACTAGGACCAGATGGCATCCATCCACGAGTTCTCATGGAACTTAAAGATGAAATTGCTGAGGTCTTATTCAAAATATATAATCTTTCCCTCAAATCAGGTATTGTTCCTGATGACTGGAAGGTAGCAAATGTAATACTAATCTTCAAAAAAGAATTCAGAGGTGATCCAGGAAATGACCAATCCTAAAAGATAAAATTAATAGGCACATAGAAGAGAAGATGCTGCTAAAGGACAGTCAACATGGCTTCTGCAAAGGCAAAACTTGCCTCACTAATCTTTTGGAAACTTTGAGAGTGTCAACAAGCATGCGGATAAGGGAGATTTAGTGGACATTGTTTATTTGGACCTTCAGAAGGCTTTTGACAAGGTCCCACACCAAAAGCTCTTGAATAAACCTGCCATTCATGGAATCAAGGGACAGGTTTTGTCCTGGATCATCAACTGGCTAAGGGACAGGAAACAAAGGGTAGCACTAAATGGACACTTCTCCAAGTGGAGGGAAGTCAAGAGTGGGGTCCCCCAAGGCTCAGTACTGGGACCTCTATTTTTAAGCCTCTTCATAAATGATCTAGAAGTAGGAGTAAATAGCAAGGTAGCCAAATCGGCTGACAACACTAAATTATACAACAGAGATTGTGAGGAGCTCCAGAGAGATCTCTTGACACTGGGGGAGTGGGAAAACCAGTGGCAAATGAGCCTCAACATTAGTAAGTTCAGAGTGATGCATGTTGGGGCAAAAAACCCCAATTACATTTATAAACTGATGGGGTCAGAACTCTCTGCAACAAAACAGGAAAGGGACCTTGGTGTCCTGGTGGACAGCTCAATGAAGGTGTCAACCCAGTGTGCCACAGCAGTGAAAAAAAGGAAACTCAATGCTAGGGATCATTAGGAAGGGTATAGAAAACAAGTCAGTAAGTGTTATTTTGCCTCTTTATAAATCTACAGGTATGGTGAGGCCCCATCTGGAATATTGTGTGCAGTCCTGCTCACCATACCTGTAGAAGGCTATTATGGAAATGGAAAAAGTGCAGAGGAGGGCAACCAGAATGATTAGGGGACTAGCAAACCTTGTGCTTTGTGCAACCATCTGAGGCTGCAATGTCTGGGCCTTTTCACTCTTGAAGTTTATAAAATTATACATGGTGTAGAGACAAAGTAGATAAGGAAAAACCATTTCCCCTATTGTACAACACTAGAACTAGGGGGCACTCCATGAAACTTTTCAATGCCAGATCTCAAACAAATAAGAGAAAGTACTTTTTCACCCAGAGGATCACTAGCCTATGGAACTTCCTGTCAGAAGAAGTGGTGAGAGTTGTCAGCCTTGACAGCTTTAAGAAAGGATTGGACAAGTTCATGGAGAAAAAGGGTAGCAATGGCTATCGTTCTGGATGCCTAAGGACAACCTCCAGGTTGGAGAGATAGGCAGGATATCTTTCAATGCCAATTGCAGGGAATCATAAGCAGGTGAAGACATCTGCTTGGGAATACCCTGAAGCAAATGGTGAGCTGCTGTGTGAGACAGAATGCTGGACTGGATGGGCTGTGTCCTGTTCCAGCAAGGCTGTACCTATGTTCTTATGATGTGAATATTTCTCAGTTTCTATTTCATTCGTTCATTCATTCCTTCATTCCTTCATTCCATTATTTCTTATCAGGTTGTACTACTTTGACTGTGGGTGCATCAAAATACATGTAGATTTCAAGATTTTCCTCCTAACATGTGTACTTACATATGCATCTATCAGCTAACAAACATCCTCTTCCCATTGGCTAAAAATATTTAGGTGATATATTCTGTTCCAAGAATTACAGTGATAACTTGTTAATTGCCTGCTAAGAAATGACTGAATGTTATGCTGCTTGCCTCCTGCATGCATAACATTGCATGCAGAATTTTAGCCACAGATGGTTTGAGATCCACTTTATTTCTCGAATAAATTGCATAAGTCTTGCAAATGAGCAAATGCAACAAGTAATGTATTTCTGCTTGCAAAAAGTTATTTTGATTCAATGCTGTGTATAGAGGATTTTGATTGTTTGATTTGCATACCTTGCATCAATGCTGCTTGCCATAATATTTCTTTATTAGATCAATATCTTGCTATTCCCCAGAGAAGCTCAAGCAAGGTGCCTGGTTCTTCTCCTCTCTCTTTTACCTTCCCAACAACTCTGTGCAGGCAGTAAAGCTAACAGAGGGGGACTACTCAAAATTGTTATGGGTAAGTGAGGCTTTGGGACTGGTCCCTTCAGTTCTAATACAATACAGTAGCTAATTCACTGTATTCACCTTTAGAGAACAGTAAGCATGGGCAAAGTAAATATACATAGGATAGCAATTAAAAAACATCAAAAGAAAAAGATTTCAAATACAGTGGCCGTGATAAAAAACGATCCTAAAAAATAAATGATCATAAGAGCCACATAAACTGCAAAAAAAATGTAGGATAGATGGATTACTTTGGGAAAACTACAGAAAGGCTTGGGAGGACAACCAGGTCTTCAGCCACCTCCTAAAACCCAGGAGTGAAGTAGCCACCACTGAGAAGGCCACCTGGATCATCCCTCATATAAGAGGAATGGGTGGAACAGATAGATAACAGATAACAAGGTCTTAAACCATGAAGGGCTTTAAATGCTAATATAACCACCTTGAATTTGGCCCAGAACATATAGCCAGCCAGTGAAGACAGTGCAGGATATCACACCACATCCTTCAGGGGGAGTATGACCCCATGAAGACCAGGCGGATAGCCACCAAGACAAATTGAGGCTACCTCTCAACAACAGGACCTCCATCTTGTCAGAATTCAACTGCAACCTGCTATGGCTGTCATTCAGAAAAACCCATCTCTCTTTCTTTCACATATTCTGTTCCCACAGCCTTGCTTTCGCATTTTCATTGCAGATGTTGAAATCACGGAGTGAGTGTGAGTGGCCTTTGCTTTGCCCTGGAATGTGCATACTCAGCTTCAATAGACTTCATACAAAACAATGCAAATTCACCTCAGGATCCTGGATTTGGATGGACCTGATGCATTGTCCCAATTACAACAACAGTCTCAAGAGTATATCTTAGATATTATTATGTCCACCAAATTTTCATATGTAGTGGAATCAGCATCAGCATCATCAGAAATATCTTTGGGCTCATTTCATGATGCGTGTGCAAACTGAAATACTGTACATGGAATAAGAATAAGACAGCAGTTTGCTGATAGGCAGATCATTAAGTTATTTATTTATCATTTATTTGTTTGTTTCATTTTTATACCGCCCATCTTCCAATATGGAACTCTGGGCGGTTTACAGGATTAAAAAAGAACAATACAAAAACAATACATCAAGATGGATCAGAGGGTGGTTGGCAAAAAAAGGAGGGGGAAAACTTAAGTTAATTTTACTAGACCTCTGGAAATACAGTGCAATCGGTGATCACTCATCACCGGACTGCTATCTTGCTGCTGTGGCTGGCTTATTGAGTTCACACCTCACAAAATAATTCATGGTATCCCATGTGATGTATTTCCTGATGTGTGAAAAATACGCTTCCTATTCTCCTCCTATTTTGATGTATGTTTAATAAAAGTATTGCTCATTATATTTTTGAATATTTTTCTGTAATAGCATGCATAGAGGAGTTAGAAAACGAAATTCAAGTATATAGGAAAAAGACAGCAAATGATACTTTCAGAGTGATTGACTTTAAAATGCAAATGAAAGACATCTGAGAGAGATTACTTCAGCTAATCATTTTAGGCTTGTCTTTGAAGAATATACCTTCATTTAAAATTGAAAATAAATGCCATTTTTTGTGGCTCAGTATTCATGTCAGCATATTAAACATATTTAGCATATTGGTTACCACAGAGAGCATAGAACAGAGACAACCTTCAGATTTTGCCATTTATTACTATTTTGCTACTTGCAATCTCTCTATCTACCTGTTTAGTAAAAGGCACATAGTACGTTATAGTACATATTGAAAGCATAGGTGCAAATGTACCTTCTGTTATGCACAAGTGCTAATTAATTAAATGACACTTAGCAAACGTTACCTAGGCACAGGAACACAGTCAAACAGCCAAAGATATGAATACTCAGCTTCATTTTCTTGATTATGTTTCTTGAAAACACACCTCTTGAGATACATGAAAGAAATTTACTAATTATTGCACTGTGAAGTTATTATCCGCAAGATTACTTACCCAGCTGAAGGAGACTTGTACGTTTATTGAGAAAGCTTTCTTTTTTACATATAGATGTGGCTGAATATGCTATAAACATGCATTCTACTTAGCTGCACTGGATGCCATTCTGCATTGTCTCAAATCAATTATTGCTCTTTAATTGCATTAGACAAACAGAAATGACCTGCTAATTTAAAGGAAATCTATCAGCACAAAATGAATTCTCTCATATAAAAAGCCGGATGAACTTGACCTTGTATGAACTTGTTTTGATGTGGCCCAGATGGTAGGCTGCATGCTTGAATAGCAGGCTAAAGCAGAGGAAAAACTAATATAGTAAGATCTAGATTTATAGCCTTTTGCACATTCCTACCTTGTATTGTCCTTTCAGCATCTGTTCTGCCCCCACTGCGGTCAGCATCTATCTCTGGGGTCAGAGAGTCTAAAAGCAGAGAAAGGTAAAGCTGACACATATTTCATTGGAGTCTTCCAGCCCCCACTTTTCGAACTTGTTCCTCCAGTCCTGAACTGAGCTACAATCAATCTTTGCCCTATTTTTAAATGTTAAACAATGACTAAACCCCAGTAAAACAATATTTCGACCAGCAAGATTAATGAGAAATTGATGCTTAAGAGTGAAAAGCAGGGAGAGGGCATCCCCAAGCTAATAATGTAACTTTAAAAAAAAAATCCTCATTGACATTTCCTCCATTACAATAATATAAAAATCAAAACTACAATGTAAAAGGGAAAAACAAAACAAAACACCACAACCGTTTAGCAGAGGGATGCAATGTTCATTTTTGTACTACTGGTGATTTGATGAGCCAACCAATAATGATCTTTCCAACAGAACCTTTCTCTCTCTTTTCAACACCACGGGAAGAATGCATTAATCAGACAAAGGTGAAAAGCTGACTTCTTACCGTTTAGGACCCTGAGATTATCTGTGGAAGCCGCCTGTTTCAGTGTCTGTTCTGCTTGTTCTCGCCTCTTTGTCTCAAACTCAAGGGCTTCCTGCAGTTTCCTCTTGGCTTTCTTTTCCTTCTTTAACCTTTTCTGAATTATTGCTGTTTTGAGGGGTGACAAAAAACAACAACACCTCTATTCAAGTCCAGCCCTGAGAAACGGACTCCGACACTTTAGATTCTTTAAAATGTTGCTAGAAAATATTTTATATTAACACATAAAGGTCCTGGTAGCTCATTTTCTTCTATACCTATAAACATTGTCGTAGTCAGGGACATTAATCCTAGAGCAGCACAAACATATCATGACCCTCTGCTAGATCTGTGATTGTGCAGCACTTACAGATGCCAGCAAATATGCCAGCCTAAAAAACTGTAACTCAGATCCATGGGTTTAAAGCAGTTTTATTATAAGCAAGGAGAAAAAAAATCTGGATTAAAGTCTATTTGCATTACACATTGCATGGCTATACAGGGTATTGTTGCCTGTGAACGCCCTTCAATATACATAAAATATGCACTGTTTTCTCATGGATTAATATTTACTGACACTATTAATCTACATAGCTTGTTCTTTTCTCTCCTTACAAGAGGAAGTTTGCAAAATAGTTAATCTGTGCAGGTGCAAGATAGGTTTACTTCCGAAGGCATTCTTGTCCATCCCAGATGTGAACAAACTACCTGCGAAAACAAACTCCTGCAATCTTTCAGAACTCCCTCTTTTGCTGTGAGATGCCCGTATTCCTTCCCAAGTACCCAGTCCTAATCACGTCCCACTTTCCACCTCCAGTCTCCTTCTCTCTGGGCCTGCTCTCATTTGTTACCTTCTTTGCCCTTTGCTGACCCTCCTTCCAGGAGGCAGAAGGAGAGTGTACATCATCCTGACATCTTCAGCAGAACAATCCTCATTGTCCCGTCAAACCTCTGACAGATGTACGATTGTACAGGAATGGAGAGAGAATATATAAAATAAGGGTCCCTCTTCCAGAGGTACTGTAATGTTGCAAAGGTCTTTGTGGTGGGAAACCATTGAAAGATAATGTTTACAAAACGAAGGTGCAGTTTTTTCAGCCAGGCCAGCAAAATGTCACATATTACTAAAGAACTGCTCTGTCTCAGTGGTGAGACAGACACATCTAAAATAGCTTTAGGGTTTAATGCTTTATTACAACCTTGCAGTAAACACTTTTTAATGAATGCAGGTTCCTTTTCAGAATTGTGTGTTTATTGTAGCTTATATTTTGTAGTTATGACTGTGGATCTCAGAGCAATGCTAAGCAATGTTTTGCTGCGCACCTGCCCACTTTAAAAAAGATGATGTTAGTTTTACTACTACTTCACAGCATCCTCTATAGTCAACGTACTCACTAATTAGAGGGGAGAAATGAAAATCAAAGGAAATGAGACAAGTAAACATGTCATGTAGCATAACTCATAAGCACTCTAGTCAGTGTATATGTGCCCCCACAGTAAGTTCCTATGCTATTCAAACCATACCAAGTTTTACTACTAGTTCATAAACTTACATGCTCACATGCACTGTAATCCCGGCACCTCGGTCCTAAGCACATCTTCCCAAAAGTAAATTTAATTGCTCTATCTTACAATTCTAGGGTCCAAATGGGTGCTTAAGCTGGCTTGCTCTACTTCTGAGAGAACTAGATACTTGCTTTTCTCCCTGGAGCCCGGCCCCAATATGCTAAAAACATGGAGAGTTTATTTAACTTTCTGAGGAAGGGTTTAAGGGGGCAAAGGCTTACTTGGGATGGCAGTGGTGGTGGTGGGGAGTTGTTAATTCACTTCCCTAGTGAAAGTGAACTGGAAACTGTTACACTTCCCTGATGGAAGCAGATTAATTACATAGCTGGACCCTTTTTAGAAGTACTGTGCACCCTTAATTTGTTGTTGTTGCTCACTATTGTGATGTTTGTACTACTTGAGGTGGTTATATTCATGTTAATTTAAGAAGGCAAAGCTCCAATTTAACATAGAAGTTTCTGCTCAGGAATACTGCTCTGTTATCTACATCCAGTTTTAAAGATCAATTTACAGCCCCTTTTCTTCTGTGCTGCACAACAACCAAGTCAAACAGCAAGGGGACACAGAAAGACTAGCCCATATCTGGAAAATTGCGAGACCTGCTGTTTTCAGAACTAGTCTCAGGTCCCTTGTTTGGACTTTGCTATCCCAATACAATAGTCCTATATAGATAGTATCTCCTGGTAGCCTTTTCCCTTTTCTCTTCTTCAATCCTGATCACAAATCCTTTATTAACACATACATGGCAGAGAAGGAAAGGCGTCTGGAATGGCCAGTCTAAATATAAGAAGTATTCTAGGTCTGTGAAGATTCTCAGTCATCCAGGTGAGTTTATCTGGAAATTGAGTCATGGCTACTGGACTTCTTTTTTGAGAGACAGAAACGTTTTGCTGTTCATCCCTGTGTTAATTATGAATATACTAGGGGCTAGTATATTCATAATTAACACAGGGAAAATGATTAATTTTCATATGTCCAGTGAACATCTGGGCAATTAATCCAGTTTTTCTGGATTCATTACAAAACTTCCCAGGGAGGTCAATCTGTCCGTCATTAGCTTTATGCAGATTGCATAGCCCCGGCTGCAGCGTCATGATTCCAAACTATCTCCGTTCCTATCAAGGGCTATCACAAACTATTAAGCCCTAAAATGGCATGATAAAATATAAGCATGATGTGAATTTCCATCTGGTTTCTATAAGTTGTGTCCCAGAATCCAAGTCATGCAAATATCCATCTTCAGAATGTGATGTTTAAGACGTTGTGAATAATTTCTGCACCTTGATACTGCATCATAACAAATGCCAAGGGAAGGGCAAGAGATGTCCCTGGATTCAGAACTCAGTTTGTACAGCAACATGGAAAAGATTCAACTTTATCTAATGGTTAAAGAAATGAACAGAACCTTCACAGGAAGCCATATTCTACAGCTAACTGTTCATGGGCAACAAAGCTAAGACTGCAATCCTATCTGGGAGCACTTATTTCTGAGGATATTTGCATAGAATGGCACTGTGATGAAAGGTCACAACCAAGGCAGTGCATGCACAGGGGAGATAATGCACATGACACATTTAAATGTTCAAGCAGCTTTTCGAAGGATGTTTACCTCTGTTCTTCTGTTCCACTGCCAATTGTTTTTCGAGTGTTTCCCTCAGTTCTCGTTCCCTGAACAGCTCCATTTTGAGCTCTGTCTTTTCCAGTTGTACTTGCTTTTCTTGAGCTCGAGCATTGTCAATGGCAACCTTCAGCAGGCCCTGTTTGAAGAGAAAGAGTAACAGAGTAATTTGCAGAGATATGACACAACTGCATCAGTGCATGCCACCTTTGCCAGCCTCACCAAATCATCTGCTGCCAGGTTACAGACATGAATCTCCACACAACAATGGATAGGATTTGTTTGTTTTTAAGTGGGCAAAAAAGTGATAGAAAAAAAGGGATGATCAAGGCATTTCAATTAGTTCCTATTAAAGCCAATATGACATACCTTAAGCTAACTTCACACTGATTTCAGTGTGAAGTTGACAAAGTATTCATAAGACCAACTTAAAAGTCCATGGTTTTTGGTTTTTTTGGTTGAATATGGAAAATCTCAAACTTCATTTTTGGAGCCAGTGACAGTGATACAGGGCAAGGAACAGATGTGCCTTTATGAAGCAGATCTATACGCTCTTTTCTAATGTGAACAGGGACTGTGGCAGAGAATTCTTTGTAACTACTGCTTAATCCCAGGTAAATCAACAATCACTGAGGTGAAAAGGGAAGTGGTATTTTAAACATTCCTTGGGTTGACTGGCATTTCTATGCATAGCACAGATTGGGCTATGGACGCATTCAGCTCAGATCCACTGATATCAAAGTCAGCAGATGGTGGCCAAATGGTATTGATGTTTGTGTAAGGTCTGAGTAACTTGTTGTGGCTTCCTGGTGATTTGCCAGGTTACTTCTCAGTTACACCATTGAATGTGTGTTACTGAGATGTACCCACTTTTTTCAATCCATCATCATTTTTCTTCTTTGACAGTTTTAATTATGAAAGCCACAACAAAAGCAGCTCCACCCCCAGGCAGGAATAAAGATGTGAGACTCTTGCATTGGGATGTCAAATGGGCCAAGCTTTATTGTCAAATGGGCCAAGCTGTTTACACCAGAGCAGATTGCCACAAGGAGGGGGCTGCCATAGTGTGGAAACCAAATGGGAACAGGAGGTCTACCCCGTACCTCTCCCACAGCATTCTTTGTTTGGGCGAGTCCATAGCCCCTCAGCGGTGCTGTTCTCCAGGTGGTGCCCCCTTGGCCGGATAGTGATAAGTGGTCTTCCCCCAGGTAGTAGGGTGCCATCACACGGCCAGTCATGTTCTCTGGGGTGAGATCCCAAAGCATCCTTTCACCACCCACTGTAATTGCCTGATCCGCAGTGTCCAGGGGTTTGGAGTTTATAGCTTGTTATTGGTTCATACTCACTGAATGCTTAATTTACTCCACACTACCTTCCATGGACGTGAGCAAGCTTGCAATGACCCATGACCTCCCCACACACGCTGCCCCCAGCCTCGCAAGGCCAGCAGGTGGCCAGTCTCATGATCTCTCCAGCTGGGGGTGGAGGGGAGGCAAAGAGGCCCCGCTTGCTTAATCACGTGGCGGAACCGGCGTTTTACAAAGCAATTCTAGTTTATTTTCAGGTTTATTCTAGTTTCTTTTCAGCTTTCCTAAATTTACAATTTTTAAACCAAGCAATTCAAAATGTTACACACTGGAATGTTGCTGAAGTGAAAACAGTGTTTCTTCTTAAAACAACAATTTCCTTCAGACATTAAGATTATTTGAAATTAACGGCTAGAAAATTCAAAAGTATGCAAAGTCCACAAGTCATGAAACATCCAGTATTTGATTATGGAAACTGGCAAGAGGTGAAAGGTTTTCCTTGCCATAATGAAAACAGATGATACCAGTTCAGAACAAATCTTCAGAAATTTAGGGAGCAATTTTTAAAAACAAGAGTTTGGGAAAATCAACTTTATGGCCCCAAACTCCTAGAAACTCCTATCTAGTGTAACCAGTTACCAGTGAGCCATGCTAGCTCTTGCATTCTAGAGTTAAAAAGCTATTTTTCCAAGGGTTAAAATAGTTTATATAAATAAATAGAATACAGAAAAATAGATTTTTATATACAAAATACATTTGACTTCACTGGGACTCGTGTTTAATATTTGTGATTTGGATGTCCAGCATGCTGCAGTGGACATGGAATGGAAACCCACCAGAATGTGTGTGTGGAATTGATAAGCTCCCTTTCTTAAACATCTCACTAACTTTCAAAACCCTATTAGGACTGTAAATTGGTTTGAGCTTGTTGGCATTTGGCCCATTATTTAGATTCTCAGAGCTAGAGAGATATGGATGATGTACCCACAGTTACATTCATGTACACAGATCAACACATATACCAACAAAGCTTCTACATCCTCTCTCTGAATTATGATTGGATAGGACAACCAGGTGAATAAAAATAAATGTGCATCCATTGTCCTTTCAGCACACCACAGGTTAAGGAGACTTTCCCTCCATCTACCTTCTGGGCCGTAAAGAAAAGGAAATTACCCTGGGTTAAATGCCAAAGTTGTTGACTGTGATGTACTAGTTGTTCAGTTAAACTCTGGAATCAAAATTTCAAACAATGTGATATTAGAATGTAAAAGTGGGGGGGGGGAGGTCCCTTGTGGCAAAGTGTCAAGAAAATGTTAAACCTCACAAGGAGACCCCCTTTACATTGTGATGATCTCTTCTTGTTGAACAATAAAAACTGGCTGCTATGGCAACTGCCATCTTTACTCAATCAGCAACCTTCATGTACATCTTTCTTCTTCATCAGGAACAAACAATTAGTAACAAATGAAAGAGATCATTGCATCAAGTGCCCTTTTAGATCACCCCAATTAAAACTTTGGTTTAGCTGTATTTTAATTCTAACATACCAAATTCTAATTTTCTGCTCTGATTGCTCTTGTTGACTTATCTTTGAAAGATGTACTTGTAGCGCAAAGCCTAGAGATTTATTTAGCAAGATGCCAATGTTAGCGCCACTTAACGTGTTGATTGGTTGTATTATCAGTAGCAATGGAAAATAAATTACTATTAAACTATTATTGTCCTTGGCTGACAAAACACAATATTTTGCTGTTCTTTAAATATGAAACAATCATGGATAAACATGGAGAATAAAAAAACCGCAACAACAATATGTACAGTTTTATGTTAAGCACCTTTGCAAAGTGAGAAGCTCATAAGAGCAAATAACATTTTCACTGGGTTTCAACACCACTTCTTCTTCTTCCACCCGATTCCCTTAACATATTTTTGATACTCCTGCTTCTAATGTTGGTAATGGTCTAGTGCTGCTCATTATGTCTGAAAATAATATTCGCATATTTGGTTCTGAAACCCACTAGAGGCTACTTAATCCCTATGGAATATGAACTTTCCTTTTTAGAAATTATATCAGCAGGATGACCAAGATAGACACATTTTTAAATATTGAGTAAAATTAATGCCAGTGCAAAACTGTCAATGAAGTCAATGAAAACCTCAATGTAATGTACTTGAGAAGAGTATGCATTGTTTCTACATGGAATATGAAGACAATCAAATAATATTGTAATGCCTAAGACCCTTCTATGCCCTCCTTGACCCATCAGGAAAACTATTACTTGCTGGGTGAATGAATCTGTGTGAATTTGCTGTACAATTACACCTAAAAGCTTTGACAAAACTTCTGTATATCAAGCTTCCTATTGATAATACCCTCCTTTCTGAGATTAAATAAACAGATTGCCAAGGAATTCAAAATATAGGGCAAATCCAAGACTACAGCACTGGATACAGTTAGATTGCTTGAGACTCATAGGCTTCAGCAGCGTTGGAGTGGTGCAATTGTAAGCAAGAGAACAGTCCAGAACTGCAACATAGGGAAATATTTCCTATGAAGATATTTTCAAAGAAAGTTGGCCAAACAGTTTAAATCAAGATACACAAATTTCTTTGAGGCAGGCTCAGTCACATAACATTCTTCTTAAAGCAAATTAGCATTTGATTCCAATCTGGACAAAGGTCATGCACGTAAAATGCATTCAAAGAATTGGGGAATACTTAAGTAATCAGACTTATATCCCACCTCCCCTCTACAACGAGGATCCAAGGCAGCTCAAGATATGATTAAAAATAAGTATAAATAAAAGTACAGTAAACTATCGTATTTACAAACAGTTAATCAAATTATACTATTAAAACATCATTAAGTTGAGCATTTGAAGCACTTAATAATATTAATTAAAAATGAAAACATGCACAGGACTGCTAGTAGTCCTCTTTTTGGCAGTCAGTCAACTGCAAAAGGTCTTAGTTTTGCTGGAATAAAAATAGAGGCAGAAGGAAGAGACCATCCTGGCCTCCCTTGGAAGGGAATTCCACAGTTTTAACAGAAATCAAAAAGGCCTCCCCAATGTCCTTCTGTGATGGAGGGAAGTCTAGTGAAGGGGTTCCTAGCAGATTTTAAACTTCAGGCAGGCTTATACCGTTTAGGAAAATATGTTTCAAATAGAGTGGAACAAAGACATACAAAGTATTGTGATTATTTTAAAATACATGTTTTAATTATTATAGCCAAGTGACTCAATTGTTATTAACTTCTGTACAAATGTCAAGTAATGTCTTTTGACTGAAACCCGCCCAAGGGGGGGGGATTCTTGGAGAAATTTCCTTAAACATGACATTTGCTTAATTTGTTCGTGCGGTATGTTTAAGCCAATGGGTTGGAAGAAGTGGATTTTCAGTTTTATGAAGTGTTATTTGACTAACTTTCCATGAATATACAGGTAGTAAAGGGGAAGAGAGATGTGTAAGCATGTAAGCAGTTACCATCTCTTCAGTGCAAGGCATGAAGGAGGTGATTCACCAAATACCCAGTAATTCAGTGGACATACTCTAGTGTGATTTACTGCATTAAGCAATGGGCTTTCAGCAAATGTGCCATATCATAATACCAATGGAGGAGTTGGAATTAAACACTTGCCTTAGAGAACGAGCATTCTCTATTGGTAAGTAGGCATGCAGTGAATTAATGCAGCACAGAAATCAAGCTGCGTCGAGCTGAAAAGACCACCTGTTGAAGCTATACTGAAAACAATCTTCTTGGTAGATGGGCCTCTGATATCCATGGGGCTGGAAGCAGCAAGGGAAATAACATTGGGGACAATACATGCAACCCCAATTTCTATGCAATATGAACAGTGTGAAATAAAGAATCTCTATGCAATATGAACAGTATAAAATAAAGAACACCTGTACTTTGATCAAATACCAAATCCCTATTCTAAGAAGCTTTAAATACATCTGGAGCCCGCATGTCTTGAATGCACTAACCTTGCCCCTTACCATTCAATTTCTCACAGAAATGCAGCTATCTGAAGAAGGAGATGCTGCTGTACTCAAGTAATCTCTCCATATGTGACAACTCATCACACCCGGTACTGGCTGGCACAAGTAGAAAGGCCACCCAGGTACAACAGCTTCTCCCTCTTTAAATTACAAAGTCAAGTCACCAGTGCAATAATGTATGTGGCACAGGGGTTAAACTGCTGTACTGCAGGCAAGACTGTGCTCATGACCCAAGGGTTCAATCTCAGACAGATGGCTCAAGGTTCACTCAGCCTTCTATCCTTCCGAGGTTGGTAAAATGAGTACCCAGCTCACTGTTGGGGGATGTGTAGCCTTCACAATTACTTGTAAACTGCCCAGAGAGTGCTTTACATGCATAACCTCTAAAGGCCTTTTCACACGACCCCTAAACTCTGCGGCAAATGGCTCCTAGCTCCGGAGCTTAAAATTGTTTCCCCACCAGCTCCGGAGTTTACAGAAAATTAAGTGTGACCACGCCCACCTAAGCGTGTCCCAGCGCACTTTTCAAGTACCTGCTCTCCAGGGCTGAAGAATTCCTGATGCGGATGTAAAGGAGTGAGTGCCGGGCTCTCCTCGCTTCTGTTTGTTGTTTTTTGGCCCCCCACCCCTTTAAGAGATACTTAAGAGAATGGAATGCTGCGGGGGCAAGAGCGAGATGGCAGAACGGAGGTGAGCCACGTTCTTTTCTTCCTGTTTTTTCTCCCTCCCCTCACGCAGCCAGCAGCCAGGAATGCGGAGGGGGTGGGAACACAGGAACAGCGACAAGCCCCCAAGATCTCTGGTCCGAAATGAAGTGGCCAGCGGATCTTAGGGGTTGTGTGAAAAGGCTCTAAGAGCAAGATGGATCTGCATAACAACTTGCAACTTCCCCTTCCCATTAGCATTCTAGTGAAGAGAATGTCACTCTCATACATGTTTGAAGACAGATATTTTTTAAAGGCAGTGAATACTGTCAGTGTTAAATTCCAGCTCTTGTTTGATCTAATACTTGCAAATCATTTTGCAATATTCATACCTTGTTGCAATACAGGGAACTCCCAAGTGCGAACACAATCACTGTTTTGTTTTTGTACATGCCTTTCTCTTTTATGCTTTTTCTAAACCATAGAACTAGTAGCATGTGTTTTGGTCATAAAACAAATATATCTGCAATTTAAAGTCTGTCTTCAAGCCGTCAAGAGATGAGATGTGATACTTATTTCTGTTCAGAAAATTAAATTCATTTATTTCTCTCTCAAAATGCTTTTTTATAACATCCAAAAGCTCTGAATGTAGAATTGTGACTTAGAAAACAAGGCTGCTGTCTTTTTCATTCAATTAATTTTATGACCTGAAAAAAATATTAACTGATAAGATTTAAATATATTTGCAAAAATGCACCAAAACATCTGTCTACCTACCTACCTATATTAAAAACTGCATTTTAGTTTCTCAAAGCAAGTGCAAAACAAGGTACAGGTGAGTATACAGAATTGCTAAACAGAGTTAGAATAGAATCTTTGCAATCACCCTTTTCATCTCCACATACATTTGCACAACAGATCACCACAATAAAGGTCATTTTAGCACTTAGGCACTAACGGCAGGGCAGGACTGGGCATAAACCTAATATTCTAATATGAGTCCTATGGTGTGGTGGTTAAACTGTAGTGTTGCTCACAACCTGAGTTCGATCCCCAAGGATTCAAGAAACTGGCTCAAGGTTGACTCCTCCCAAGCTTGTAAAATGACTACCCAGCTCGCTAGGAGGCAAAGCTGTTGTTTGCATAATTATGCCATAAACTACCAAAAATGCTTAACACTATGGGGTGATACAATGGACAACAATATAATTGAATCAAAACAGTCCTTGCCACTTTCCCCCTGATTATCACCCGAGCACTGGTATGGTGGATTTTGGTGAAAAATTGCTCCCAACAAGTCAGTGGGGGCCCTGGGGATCTTCTGCTAACACATTTTGCAATTCATTTTCTATATTTATCCCTGAAATCATTCTGCAATGTTCCTTTTTGCCATCTGCCAATGGGTGACAAAAAAAAATGCCATTTCAGCCAGGCTGCATATAAAGAATTCAGCTATTTTGTATATGTTTTCAGAGTGTAGATAATGGCTCATAAGATGGAGTTCTTCTCAGGCAGAAGACTAATAAATGGGCTGCCAGGGAGAATAGAGCCCTGCTCTCCATGGCATCAGAGGAGCTTGTGCTTACCTGTAGGAAAGGCCTCTGGTTCATCCTAGCAGGCTAGGTCAGTAGTGGCGAACCTTCGGCTAGACCACAATTCCCACAGTCCTTTGTCACTGGCAATCTAGGCTTGGAATTCACCACCAAAGTTCACCACCACTGCCCTAGGTGGTAAGTTAGGATTTTGCTACCCCAATGAAGTTCCATGGCTGAATGTGGACTTGAAGACTGATGTCCTGAGCCCTAGATCAACATTCTGTGCTCTGCACCACACTTGGTCCCACTATATAAACCGAGTATCAGTACCATTTGTTTTGATGTATCGTTATATGTTTCCCCACAATTTACCCTGCCTACCTGGATAAATGAGGTCTTTCTGTGCTAATCAGCTGCCTTCAACAGACTCAATGCAGAAGTTACTCAAATGAGTAAAGAAGGGATTATTACTCTCTCTCTTTCTCTCTCTTTCGGCAGGACCTTTGCTAATTGAATTACTTTTACCTTTCTTCTCTTATTTGTACTGGAAGTTTAAAAAGCAGCGGAATTTTCTGAAATGTACCATTTGAAGGTTGGTGCCCACAAGGCACAGCGGGGAGAGGGTTAGATAGCTCACTTTTTCCTTCACGGCTGTAGGCCCATGTGACACAGAGCCATGTGGTGGCAAAAATTTCATCTGCCAGACACACGATCAGTTTACCTACAAGTAACTCCCTTCTCTTTCTCCACCTGATCTACCCCTATAATACGCTCATTGGAATCCTGAACAACGTTTGAGTCACATACAATAGACACACTGACTGCTGCATAGGAAGTCTGCAGAAAATTTGGTAATACCCTTTGAAGTCTATTCTTTGAAGATAGTACTGAAATGAGCTTATTTGTAACAGAAATGCTTTTTTAATTAATGTATTTTATAATAAGGCACATTTTCCATAGATTAGCATATCATTTTTACCTTGGCATTAAAGCAGTTGGGAATGACTATTTATTGTAGTAAATTTTCTTTGTTTAGCAGCATCAGCAGAGTTAAACAGATCACTACAAATCATTAATGTGTAATAGAAAGAGCATTTTAGAGAAAATACTGATGCCACTTTTATATAAATCATGATCAGTTCAACATTAAAAGCTGTATTTTAAGTGCTGCATTTTAGATGTCTTTATGAAATAATTTGATTACAGTGGTGCCTCTAACCCTTCAGATTACTGAATTTCTTCCAGTCTTATGAACTAGTTAAAGTTCAACTAATTGTTTTAACATGAGCACCCCAGTGACTGGTTTATCTGCGTTATTTTGCAATGATCTACAAGGGAAGCCTACCTGGATGTTAGTCAGAAGAGTTTCTATGGAGGACAATCCATCAGGAAATAGAAAAGGAGACGGAAAACCCGGAGGGAGTGGCTGCCCGTGGCCAGTGAGCGAAAGTTTGTCAAGGCTGTCTCTGGCCGTTGGTGTGGAGAGCGGGGTCTCATCTGTATGTGATTGAAACAAAAATATAGAACAAGTTACGCTTGTCTGTTTTTATTAGACCTCAGTAATGGCTTCCCTAGTGGTTTCCAGAACATTTATTGCAAATTGGTTCCTGCTATCAGGAGAAAATGCTTTCTGCTGAATTTTCTTTAATGAAAAAGCTGTGGAGATACAACAAGATAACATTAATGAGTAACTTTATAAGCCTTTTAAATGCAGTCTCTAATGAGACTGAGTTTACAGTGCCATAGAATCTTTTTAAAACAAATATTATCTCACATATACTTGTGAGAATATATTTAGGCTGACTTTATGGGTACCTTCCCAATTATCTCATTTTAGTCCATGCACTGTTTAGACTGACAATGGAATATTTCCTTGTATGATACTCTATATTGGTGGGGTATCGTTTATGCAGAAATAATTTTCAATTAATCAACCATATCCACTATCTAAGAGTAAAAAAAGGAAGCTCCATGGGAAAGCATCCTTCCAGGTTACCTGTGTACACACTTTTAAAATGCTATAACAGGAACGTACCACATAACCCTGGGAACAAATACATATTGCTTCTGACCTGCATGTGCATCACTGTCAGCTCCACTTCCGACAACAATGTTGGAATGTGAGTGGAATCATTTTATGTGAGTCCTCCCCCCCCCACACACACACACAAGGAGGACCTGCTTCTTGCGTGTTACCTCATGTAGAGGGACACTCATCCTAGTGCTAACTTTTCCACTGGAATCTTGATTAAAATAGAATATTGAGATACTGTATTAATGGTATAAGCCTTTCTTTTCTCATAATTCCTGCAGTCTGTGATAGTAATAACAGAACTATTGGCTAACATCTTTCAATATTTAATTGCTTAAATATTATTTAATTATTTAAGCAGTGAGGTTTACACCGTTAATATCTCAATAGAGGGAGAGGTGTTTGCAGCAACCAGAACCCATTTTCATGACATCACACAAAAATGAAACGTATTTCAGGAATACTTTGTCCCATCCACTGACTAATAATGTTTTCTATACAGATAATACAGCACAACAAACCAAGGGTCTCATATACAATTGTCTTTACAACAACACTGTAAAAATATCATTGGTCACAATATTAGCAGATACTATAGGAGCAGTGCAATACCTTTTAGAGAAAGAGGTTTACCAAAGCCACAGAGTAAGTTCTTGCCTATGTTAGAGTGTGTTTTATGCTCCACAATGTTTAGCCCCAGAATGAATCATTTCCGGATATATACCCATATGTACACCAAACATATATTAAATAATATACCTAGGAAAATCAATATGATTTATTGTACTTTACATACATGGAATATTTCTAAAGAGAAGCATGATCTAGTCCGTTTAGCATGTTTTAAATCACACTTTAGGATATATCTACAAAGTGTTACATCTCAAGGTTTGTGATGGAGTTTGCCCGTTTGAAATAGATTCATTTTCCTGCTGCTAAATGATGTACAACTAATCACACAGAAGGCCTCGCTTTTTCTGAAGCAATTTGCTTCTCTTTGAATAGCTGGCAAGGGATTATTCATTTTGTCCCGATTCAGTTCCTGGCCTCCCTCTCTCTTTTTTTAAATGTATGTGATCATTCCAAAAAAGGTAAGTAACTGTTGATCCCAAAAAGGGCGATTGATGGAGGTGTCCTAAACAACATCTACAAAGCTTTTCATTTCTACTTCACACTTCCCTTCTACCTGTCATTCCATTTCTGGCTCCTTCTTTTCTCACTCTCTATTTTTCAGTTCTCTCATTTATCCTCCTCTGTTTTGTTGTTCTAAAATTTCTCAGATGGGTTAACAATAAACCTTGAAAACTGGGATATTTTCAAAACACATGGCAAAGTTTTGCTATTGCCTTACAGCATTTTGGAGGGCATGGCCCTTCATTCTGCAGTGAAACATAAAAGGGTGTAAAACAGGGCATGGGTTGAATTGGAATGTATAATTGATGGCCTTTGAGAAGGAGGATGTCAGCCTGGAGCAAGGATTGGCCTTGGTGCCTTCCACAAACCCACTGAGTGCTGGGCTGAAGGAGGCTGAAGGGAAGCAGGAACATCTTCAGACATGGGAGGAAGCGCAGGTATAAGGGGGGGGTGTAACTGGGGAGGAGAAGATAACTAACTCTCTGGGCCATTTTGATGTCCCCTTACCCATGAGGGACCTGAGGACTAACACACACACTCCCAGCTTCCAAACTGCCCTTAGCCCTCAAAGACTATGCAAATGTTTTGCAGTATTCTACAGAGCTTTGCAGCACTAAGTCCAAGTTTTGTAGTACAGTGGACCCTTGTATAACAAACATCTTGTATAACATAAAATTTGTACAACATAAAAAATTCTGGAGATAGGGGAAATTTGCTTAACATAATCGCCTATGGGGAAAATCCGTACAACATAAAAATGGGATCACCCCGTTTTCAATGCATTCCTATGGGGATTTGTATAAAGGAACATTTGCTTAACATAATTTCATTTGGAACGAATTAATTCCTTTATACAAGGTACCACTGTATTATCAGAACTACATAGCCGGCATAACTGAAACTGGAGAACACTGATGAGTGCAACAAAAAAGATACAAGGCTGAGAGCAAATGACACATCCAGGCTTGGAGCCTAGAGCTTAACGTCTAACCATTGCACTTCACTACTTCTCTACTTAGAGCCATGGGAATAACAAAGTTTTGGTTAGTCAGGCAAAGCATGGGGCTTGTGCCGGAAAATTTGTCAAAACAACAGCAAAACTTTGGCACCTGTTTTGAATGAAATTAAGAGTTGGATATTGGGGTGTTAACAGGGAGCCTTATTTGATCAATCAATTACACAGTTTTGAGTAATGCTATAAAATGTGACACTGAATTGTACCGCAATATACTAACAACAACTGCAAAACTTTGGGATTGGTTTGGAGGGAATCTCAAATTTGGGGCCCAGTTTTCCCTCTCCTGCACCTGCTCTTCCGGTCTTCTCTTTTTCATGTATTGGCGCTTTTCTTTGCCTCTCATTTTCAGACTTACTTCCATGATTTCTTCTTTGCTTTGATTTCTCACCTGCCTCAGCCCCAACCTCATCCTCTGTTGTCTGATCCCTTCCATAATTTCTTGGGGATTTTTGTGCTTCTTTTCTCATCCTTCCTCTGCCAGTGCCTAATGTTTTGTCTTCTCAGTCTAATCCAGCTCTCACTCTTTTTGTCTGTTGGTTCTGCTTTCTCTTCTGTTCTCATCCCTGTTCTTCTTCTGCTACCCTTCCCCTGAAAGCAGCCCTCTGCCTTTCAAACTTGAAAACAATTCCATGGCTCACCAATCATAGATGGAACTGCCGCCAACATTCTGTGGCATACATCTTAACTTCTTTTAGCACAACAACTTTCTGAAAAGTGATTCAGAAATCATACTTTTATTTGGACTATACAAGCTTTTTAACACAATCATTATCTAGTGCAGATATTTGTGTGTGTGTGTGTGTATGTGTGTGTGTGTGTGTGTGTGTGTGTGTGTGAGAGAGAGAGAGAGAGAGAGAGAGAGAGAGTCCCTCACCTGCAAGGACTTAAAATGGTGCTCCAGAAAGCTTCTACTAGTGCCAGATAAATCCCCCCCTTAAATCTGGCATGGAAAGAAGAATTTTTCAAAGAACAGCTGGACAGGTGCATTATTAAATCAAAGGGGTTTCAAAACAGTCAGCAAAATGCCACACTTATTTTTAATAGATATTGTGTGGTTTGACTGTGACACAATTTCTGGAGTGGTATTCCAAGTCTTTCCTTTTTCTCTCCCCAATCTGATAACTTGTTTGGAAATTTACATGTGATCACTAGAATGTCCGTAGATCTCTCACATTTTCCTTTGAATTAACAGCAAGAAAAATGTAAGTGTATGTGTGTAAAATGTGTGTAAAACAAAACTGAACTACATTTGTTTCATCCTGAAGTGGTAAAGCCCTTTTTAATGATAAACCACAGAAACGCTCAACAACTGACTAGGAATAAGAATATTGAACTCAAGCTGAACTTATTTCTAATGAATGTTTAATTTAAGGAAAAATTATCTTACATGACTGTTTTCTCAATGTCCCAAGTGAAATAAACTTTAAGTATTGACGTTTTTGAAGCAAAACAAATGCACATATCATACACAGGAAGACTGGATGTTTGTGGATGTAAGATAAGCTATGACTAAGGGACTCTTTGAAAAACATTAAGCTTTTAAAAGGAAACACACAAGCATTGTAAATATTAGCCAATTAAAACAAAACCATAAGTTACAGTAGCAAAATTATATGACCTTGCCATTAAAATATTTTTAAAAGTTGTCCAGGAATGACACGTTACAATGTTCCAGCATAACTTCCCCCACTAGTAAATCAATAACAGCAAATGTATAACAAAAGCCTAACTTTGTCTCAACAAGCCTAACCAATAAAAGCTGGATGGATTTACTCTTTAGGTCCTTATTATGAATGTCATCTCTGATCTTCAATGTTACTGAAGAATTGAATAAGTTGGTTTATTTGTATTTTTTGTTGTAAATCAATTAACATGTATTATTTCCAACACGCCTAGCAAATTATAGAAGCAGGTCTGGATTTAGAGTGTATGGGCCCAAGCACAGAAGAGGAAACACAAAATACATACTCATATCACCAGAAGTACAACATAATAGAAGTACAACTACATAACAGAAGTACAACAACAATAACAATAACAAAAACAGCAGCAGCAGCAGCAGCAGCAGCAGCAAAAACAGCTGGATGGCTTTCTCAGTGCATCCCAATGTTCAAAAGCTGGATATAGAAAGAAGTGGATGACATGCTGACAATTTCATTTTCCGTTAACTGATGTGAAAAACATAGCAGATTTGGCAACAAGGATAATGCTGCAGAACATGAAGTGTATGAACTTGTGCAGTGATGCTGAACCTTTTAGAGACCGAGTGCCCAAAACTGAGATTCAAACCCACTTATTTTTTGCCAAGTGGCAATATGGCAATTTAACTTGAATACAGCGGCACCATGGGTTACAAATGCTTTGGATGCTACCCTTAAGGAAAGCGAGGATCGAGAGCAGGCTTTTGAATTTCCCACAGCAACAGTGCCCTCACTGTGACCATGGGAACTTCAAAAACCTGTCCTTCAATCCTCATTTTCCCAAAGGTGTAGCACCCTTGGCAGAGAGGTGGCTGGGATGCTACACCGGTGGGAAGCCAGGGTGAGTGGCGGCGGCTTGTGGGCTCATTAGTAGCCTCAGTTTACTCTCCAGCCATGCCACTCTGGGCATCCCAAAAGCGGTGTGGCTGGAGAGAAAACTGGGGCTATGAAGGAGCTCACAAACTGCTGCCTGGCCTTCCCCTGGCTCCCTTCACCGAGCTGTTTTGAGACTGCCAAAATGGCTGCATGCAGAGAGCTGGGCAAAGGGGAGGCAGTGGTTTGTGGGGTCCTTTGTAGCCTCAGTTTACTCTCCAGCCATGTTATTTTTGGGGAGCTCAGAGCGGTGTGTCTGGAAGTAAATTGGGGCTATGAACAAGCTGACAAGCCGCTGCCTCCCCTTCGCCCGGCTCTCTGCATGGAGCACAGTGGCATGCTCTGAGAAGAGGGGGAAGTGCCATGGCAGTGAGGGGGACAATGTCGGGTGCCCACAGAAAGGGCTCTGTGTGCCACCTTTGGCACCCATGCCATAGATTCACCAACACTGAACTAATGTAACATCTTCTACTGGGTGCATCTTGAGATATGCAAGAGATTGTGCTATCTCATGCATACACCAAAGCACTATTATAACTTTGCTCCTACATGAGGAAAGATGGTGAAAGCCTTTCTGTATGAAGAAGAAGTGTTCCATCCATCTTTGGATCCATAAAGTTATTTGAAAGGGAAACTGTTCAAAAATCCTTTAGAGTACCTTAAATACTCTAATTCTATGAAACACCTTTGACTAGTTTCTTACCATTATCTCAGAAATAAATATAAATTACAAAGGGTTAAGCACATTAAATACAAGAAGACTATTTCTAAGGAAACTGCACTCACACACAAAGCAAAAGGATTTGTCAATTAAGCTCTTCTCCCAAAAGGTAGGCCTTATACACTAAAAATATTCCATGTAAATTTTCCTGTCTCCCAAAATGGCACTGGTGTGTGATTCAACAATTTCCCTCCAACATACCCTTATTCCTGCCCACAGGAGGAGGGATTAGCAAAACAAAAACAAAACAAAAAAACCACCTCACACAATACCACAAAATTACCATTTTATTCTGGCCCCTTACAGTCAGTAGAAGTCATAGGTACAAAATCCATGCTTTCAGAATTTGGCAAAATTGAGAGGTAGAATTATAGTACTGTATTAGTATAATAATAAGGATTTAAAAAAGTTGCAGATTGAGAAAGCATTCCACATCATTTATTTATGTGAGGGAGATAATGTGGAAACGTCTCATAAACTACAACTACAGGTATATAGCACACCATCATACACATTCACAATTATCTTTCAGGAAAAGAAGACAAGTAGTTGTCTTCTGACTGATGTTTTTTCAGATACAGTATTTTCAATCTCTTCCTCTTTTGTGCTTGTGTTTGACTTGAAATGTCCAACAGTACTTTAAAAATAATGACTTCTATTTCTGTTAACAACAAAAAGGGGGGGCGCTACACACCAGTTCTTTGTAATTATATTATTCATGGACAAATTCCTGAGAGAGGAAAACATCTTGATGCTGTCCAGCTTTGCTCAGAGTCACCATACACATTAAATGAATGTACTGTAAATACAAACCAATGATTGGTCAATCAAGTCACTGTTTTTGTGGTGTTCTCCATGGCTGGCTATCACACACCTTATATATAGGTAGGGCTGCTATAATACCCAGCTGACTGGGTTTTGCCTGTACCTTGGATATGCCACCTGATGCATTAGCTGGCCCAGATCCAAAACTTCCATTTTAAAGAGAAGTCTCAAGTCCAGGCCTTGCAGAACTGTGATATAAAGCAAACTAGACTGCCACTGTTTGAGCTATTTTTTTTCTTAAAAGAAATAGGTCTTTCTGCACGATTAAATCATCACCTAGTAAAGCTCATCCACAGCTTAACAGGAATTCAAAACTGTGCAAATCAAAGACACATAAGTAAATGCTGTGACAATTTACCTATTTGCCTTTGATTTGCAGTTTTGAACCATTAATTGGTTCTTGAACAGCTTCCTACAAACAGTGCTGAGAAAGCAGAACACATAGCAATGAAGTTATGAGCAATGTAGCCCATGAAAGTAACCTTCAACAGCTTAGATGTCTTTGTGTATGACTGCATTTGCTTTTGCAGAAAGATTGGAATCAATCACAATTCTATTGTTCTATAAGTTTGTAACTCAATGGTTGTCTGAAAACAACTATAGTAATCCCCCGCCTATTGTGGGGGTTAGAGACCCAACCCAACCAGCGATAATGGAAAATCTGCAATATGTGGATGCTGGGTCGGGTCGGGACTGGGGGACCTACACTTACCTGAGGCCTGGTGTTGCCCCAAATGGGCCTCCGACGAGCTTCCCGGGAAGCCCGTTGGAGGCCTCAGAAGTGGTTTCCAGTGATATGGAAGTGACTTCCAGTTTGCCGCAAACCACTTCTGGGGCCTCTGACAGGCCCGGGAAGCCTGTCAGAGGCCTGTTTGGGGCAGCGCCAGGCCTGGAGTAAATGCCAAAGGTGTCAAACAGGCTTACTTGATGGGGGCCTTGCCTTTCATATACTGCGGTTCTGCGATATACCGCGACCGCAGTATATGAACTGCAAAATGGTGGGGGAGCACTGTATTCCTTTTTCTCTTACACAGACATGTGGAAGCTTAGTTGCAGTTTAGGTAGGTACCACACAGAGGAAAGGAAAACTTAGCAAAAATGGAAGGGGGGCACGTAAATTATTAGAAGCTTGTTGTAGTTGAATTTTAACTATGATTGCTAGGAATATTACATTTTGAAAACAAAGCTTCAACCTATAATAATAACATGGTAATGTCCTCTATTAAGAACTTATTGTACATGTATTTGTCCTGAGATTGTGACATGACTATTTAAACTGCTTATTCAGATATGATTACTACTAAATTAAATGGATCTTACACCTCAGTAAATGTGCAAAGGAAATTGATATTTCCATACTTAGTAGAGATAATCAGAGATAGGCAAAGCTATTTCATTGGATTACATCTCCCCAAACCTCCCAGCCACAATGTACCATAATAAGCTTAAATACATATATTTGAAAGAACATGTGACAAATCATTTCACATTTATTTATTTTCGTGTCATGTTTATTATCTTTGTTATTTAAATATGTTTACCCTAGCAGGACCTGGGCCTGTCCTACAATGTAGCATCTATATCTATATCTATATCTATATCTATATAGACGTACAGTGGTACCTTGTATAAAGGAATTAATTTCCAAATGAAATTATGTTAAGCAAATTTTCCTTTATACAAATTTCCCATAGGAACGCATTGAAAACAGAGTAATCCCTAATTGCAACCATTTTTATGTTTGGATTCGCCCCATAGACGATTCTGTTAAGCAAATTCCCCTATCTCCAGAATTTTTTATGTTGTACAGATTTTATGTTATACAAACCATTTGTTATACAAGGGTCCACTGTATACAGTCATGCACACCTATATTTGAAGAAATGGCATTGCAGTAAGAGAGTAATTTCAAGTCTGAAAATTAGAAGTATGATGACAACCAAGATGTGAAAGGTATTAAGCTGAAAAACACACTCTATGGAAGGAAGCCACCTGGATGCTCCACATTGGTCTCCCATGCTAACCCAATCTCTTTGCACCACATCCCTTGCTGTTAAGGCTCTCACAAATGGCAATTTTGTGAACGGTATGTTCCTACAAAATAACATTTACATGTGAGGATGCTTTAACCTGAAATCTAGAATGTTATGAATGTCATGAAGAGAAAACACAAGCAATGCTATGATTTCTCCTTAATTATAATCAAGCACACAATATGCCATGCAAAGGATAAGGAACATACATTTTCATTTTCTTTTCTTGTTTTTTTTTTTTTTGAGTTCAGGTGGATATAAAATCTAAAGTTTTTGACATGTGTTTCATTATCAGTCTTACAAAGAATTATTCACCACAACACAAAGCCATGGGGAAAACAAAATTCTTGAGCAGAACAGCTGGTATTTGGAAGTCCCAGGGTAAAGATACAATATTAATATGTGCAAATATTTTTATATTAAGGGATATTTTTCTTTTTATCTCATTGTCAAATAAATTACATACCACACTATGAACAAATATCAAAACAAAAGCGAGTAAGCAAATATTTAATTTAAGTAAATAGAAAAGCAACTACGGTATTTAACTAGCAGCCGTACTATACTGATAGTTAAAATGTAGTTTAACCGTCAAAACACTAATGGGGTACAGGTACAGGTAAGAACCAAAATAATAGAAATTAACAACCAAAACAGTCAGATACTTCAATGTATAGGGATTGTTTAACTTTGTCTAAAACCAGTGCCTACAATACGTTGTCTAACAAGTTGTCCAACTATATTTTTCAAACTACTCAGTTTTGCAAGCATACTTCCTTTGAAATTCATGTGGTTGATGCAATGAAATACACCATCCAAAATGGGAGTTATATGCACCACACACATAGTCATATGAGATGATCATATCAGTATGGCTTTCATTCAACATTTTCACAAGGTGAGGATCAATACCATAATGACATTTCATTGAAAGTAAACTCATTGGGACAGATGTCCTGTATTAAGAAGCCCATCTAATTCATGTCTGTTGTTCTTGGTAAATCTGCAAAGCTCTGAATTGAACAACTAGCTTTTTGCCTTTAGATCAAAACTTGCAAGTTTACCCAGTATCAGGGCTTACCATTGGCTGTTTCATTCTTGGCAGTGGTGGGAAGGTGGGACTGATCACAAAAAAACAATATGGTATGTACAATGCTTCTTTTGATCAGTTTAGCAGGATCTGCTCTATTTACAAAACAATGCTAATTAAACTAATATTTATTTATTTATTTTACATTGAAGGCTTCACTTCTGCTCACACAACAATAAAGAGAGAGGCATGCCTGATATACAAAAGACATCACTCTTTGCTCTATTGTCCTCAACAACATACACATTTCTCTTTATCTGCACATAAAGATCTGCTAGGAATGCAAGTCTGCAGCTCCTTTTTCTTAGTTAAAAAAAAACTGGAGGAGACTCTTAGCAATACCAAGACGTCCCTGCTCCCGACCGGGGCCCCACCCCACCCCCCCGCAGACAAAACCTTTTGGGAAACCTCATGGGATTTCTCAAAGTGATGCAGTCTTTTTCCCCCTGGAAAAAGTGCCAAACTGTGCAGGAATAGTACAATTCCTGAGCAGAATGGCATCCTTCCAGGGCAAAATGTGCTGGAAAGGGTCCTAAACTGTGTTAAAAATGTAGCAGCTTCTGTGCAGAAACAATGATTGTTTTAAATAAAAGAGCAGAACTTCATTTTCATGGGAAAATCAAAATCACACTGATGCAAGGGGAAATCTCAGCAGGGAGGCTTCAAATCAAGATTCGCTAGTCTTCCCTGGCAAGAAGGCCCAGCTATGTGACACACTGCCTCTTTCCAGGCCAACAGACAGTATAACCCTATGATGACTAGATTGCTGCTAAGGACGCTAGAAGGTTTTTCTTAGAACAGCTGCTATGTTCTTTACTTCAATTTACTTCTACTATACTGTATTTATTTTTCACATCAGCTATGCAGTGGCCACAACTATGCAGTGGCCAATAGAATTGGGATAAAGGGGTCTGTGCTAAACATAAGAAACAACAACAAGAAGAAATGCAGATGGATTCAGATTAATGCAATGCCAGGATGCTGAGACTAGGAGATGGTGTGTGTGTGTGATTTCACTGCAGCCTTATGTGCCCCTGAGCCAATTTTCTTGGAAAACTGAATAGGGTGAAGGCAGAGACAGACAACTGTCTGTTTGGCAATGGAAATAGCTACAAAATGACAAGTCTTTAAAAAAAGTTTAAAAGAAACCTGCTTGTACCCCACTTGCAAGGAGGGAAACCCTTGGCCAGACCTCTACCTAAAAATCCACGTGAAGATGTCAGTGAAATGTGACAAAGATGTTTGAAACCCACTGCTGTCTCAAAGACACTGCGCCTTGTAGAATGGGACATAGACTCTGGAAGTTTTCCCTACCCAGAACAATTATAAGCCTGTTTTGTCCCATGCAACTCATGTAATCTTCAATGGATCTTACTTTTTAAAAAGCATGCTTAGGATCAGAATGACAGTCCACTGGAATTCTACTATTGAGATAAGGAGCACCACCATAAACACACCATGATACTTTTGTAGTTTCTTTTCATTTCAATGAATCCTGTTCTAATCAATGTCCTACTGAATTACAAGATACTACTTCATAGCCTTCTATACCACCATGTATCTCACTTATATTGGCTCATTATTTCAATTTCTTGCTCTAGTTATTATTATTATGCTGAATAAAATTCTAGAACAATTAAAGGAACTAGTGGTGCTAAACAGTGTGTTCATAAAAATGCAAAATGTAATCAGTATGCAATTGTACAACTGAAGTGAGGTGATTCCTGCAGCAAAGCACATTCATTAAAACAATCTGACGAAATCCATCCATTAAGAAACCTGTACCTTTGTATCAGGAGCTGTACCCTGCACAGCTCCTGATTGGCCAGCACTAAGGAGAAGGACAGATGATGTCAGGAGACTTCTTCCTGGTTGGAGCATGATGCAACTGTGCAGGAAAGTAAGTGATTGGAGGCTTAGCATCGGTTCGGAACGTGCTGCTTCTGAAACAAACAGTCCCTCCCTATACTACAGCGTCCTCTACAAGTCTTAACATTAAGATGTCAATAATCTTCAATATGTAAAGTAGCTTCAGGCTGGAACAGTCATGCTTCTTTATTGTTTTAGTTTAGCTTTATAATTCTACTGGCATACAGAAAAGTCAGATTCTATAATAATTTCTTATTACTGCAGAAATTATATGACAAAGTATGAAGTGACTCATTAAAGCGCATGCCACAATAAATCTGTTAGTCTTTAATGTGCTTCAGAATCTTAATAATTCCTTAATTGCTCTGAAATGAACATCCTTGCCTATGCCAGGTACATTAACATGGTCAAGTTGGCAAATTCTGCAATGAGATGTCTGGCCATTAACTGCAGCCCAGAAATGCTCAAGAAAGAGAAAGAAAACAACCAATACAGTTGGGCAAGGAGATTTGAAGGAAGAATTTTCCAATTCACTCCCACTTCCGTGTCTGAGATACTCTTAATTTTCCCTTTGTTCTGTGGCTAATACAATGAGACCAACAATGTGATTTGGGCAACCATTTTTGCTTCTTCTGCTCATGTGGCTGAAAACTGCAAATGTGGCAATTCTACACAGCTAACATGGGGAGCACACACCATAGGCTACGAGGTCTACAAAATCGGTTGTTCTGATGACTCACACTTCATGCTACAATTACGGCAAGTATTTGTGACTAGTCCAATAGACTAGGTGAAATCCTGTTGCTTAGTCTAATAACCTGTAACTAGAGTAGGGCCACTGAATCAGTGGATTCGCCATATCCCCACTGATTCAATGTGTGTGTTGTGTCGTTACAGTCATAAGCAACCCTTTGTAACTCTATGTCCATGGAGTTTTCTTGCCAGGAATACTGGAGTGGTTTGCCAGTTCCTACTCCAGGCATCTACAGCACATTGGCTTTGCTTCTGAAATCAGGTGAGATCGGATGTGCTGACATGGGCCTATATTATCCACAGAATAGCAGGATTTTAGTACTTCTTACACATTGTAATTTTTTGTTTGCTGATGATGTCATCGACTGAAGATGTTTTAAAAAAAATCAAACTTTTTTTCCTCCTGTCCCAAGGCTCCTGCAGTTCCCAGTAATCCAATCAGTAATCAGCGGGGACCACAGAATGGAAGAGGGAAATAGTTAATTACCAACTATTGCCACCACCAGTAACATCATTCTGCCAATGGCAATTTGCAGTAATGAAATACTTTTCCGTCCTGTCCCTTGGCCACCACTGGTTCCTGATGATGAGACTTAGGACGGTGGAGCCCTCAGAACAGGAGGAAGAAACGTTTGCTCCCTCCAATCACTAGCAAAAGATCCCTGGCTAATAACATTGTCAGCCTTACATGAAGAGAATTTTAGGCAGCTATTTGAATTTTTATATAGGATATTTAGGGAAATGAGATTTAATCTAAAATCATAATTCTTCTTTGCCTTCTCTGCATGTACAAAGAATCATTTGGCAGAGCTTTTTATTTTTAGTTTTATTATTTTGAGCAGTCAAGGAACTACAGTAACACACTCTGTCCTATAAGGAGAGAATGCAGCCTTGCTGTGAAGGATTTGGACACTGATTGGGAGACAAGAGTGCTCAATCTCCTCTGACATGACTTCTGCAATTGACACAAATCCTATAAGACATAGCTTTAAATGTGTCTAATGACAATGGATACTGGTTCCAGCTGCAAATGCTGGAGGATGTGGTACCAGTATTTTGAGAAATGAGAGCTCCGATACAGTGGTACCTTGTAAAATGAAATTAATCCATTTCAGGGGTCCTTTCATTTTACAAAGAAATTGTCTTGCAAATCATGGTTTCCCATGGGAATGCACTGAAAAAACAATTAATCTGTTCCAGTGGTCAGAAAAGTCAAAAACAGGGAACAGATTACGTTGGTTTTCAATGCATTCCCATGAGAAGGCTGTCCCAATGACCCCCAATCAACCAGAAGCCCAACAGACAGCTGATTTCAACAGACCCAAGCTGTCAAAATCACCTGTCTGCCGGGGGGGGCTGCGGGGAGCAGCTTTCTGCTACCATTGAAGGGGTTTACCCCCAACCCAGCAAAGGGGGAGCTTTCCCCCTTCTTTGAAGGGCCCTGTGCAGCAGACGAAGGAGCAGTGCACCATCTACCTCATGAAGAGGAGAGCCCACTGTGAGCTTGCCTAGGCAGCGAGGCATCCTTTCGACATGCTCGGGCACAGGGCTAGCTGGTGTCATTCCCTCTGGGAGCCCAGTGCCCGGCTGCTCTCTCAGCAAAGTTGGGTGCAACCCACCAGCCATTGGCTCCGGCTCCGGCAGGGAAAGAGCACTTGGCGGTGTTTGTGCACGTGCACATTTTTGTTGCCTGGGCTCAGGCACTCTGCTCGGCTCTCTCTCTGTGGGTCCAAATGGGATTTCCATCTGCTGGGTGTTTTGTTTCTCCTCTTTTCTGCCCTCTTGGACCTGGGTGAAGGGGGTGGTGGCTTGGGTCTTGGCTTTCCCCACCATGTAGTACGCATGGATTGAGTGCTACATGGTCAGGAAAACCAGGATGGAAGACCAGGCTTTTGAGTTTTCCACGCCCATAACACCCTCGGGTTGTGGGCATGCAAAATTTAAATACCTGCTCCGCAAGACAGATTTTTTTTTTTTTGCAAGACATGCGGTAGGCAAACCTGATCTTGCGAAAAATGCCTAAATCCAGAAATTACAAATAATTTGTCTTACAGGGCATTCGTCTTGCAAGGTACCACTGTATATGTGTTCACATAAGCCACCAGGGAGGACTCGCCATGTGACCAAGGGGAGGTGGCAAGGCCTTGTTACAGAAAGGCAGGGTTCTGACCTCCCTGAAAAAGTTGCCGATAAGGCCTCTGCTCAGAAAGCAATGCTTGAGTGGTGGTTCTCAGTTCCATGAAGTATGTCCATTTCAAGCTGGCTTCAGGACTGGTTATGGCATGGGGACAGGTCTGGACCTCGTGGTGGATGATTTACACCAGACACTGGACAGGGGATGTGTGCTCCTTTTAGTTCTGCTATATGTCTCAACAGCACCATCAACCATACTAACTTCCTAGGGAGCATCTCTGGGATGAGAGTTGGAGGTACTGTCTTGTGGCAACTCCAGTCTTTCCTGGAGACACAACCTCAGACTGTAGTGCAGAGCAGCACTTATTTAACATCCTGGCCTTTGGCCCGTGGGAGTTCCTCTGGATTCAGTCTTACACCCCATAGTACTGTCTGTATATATATAAAACCACTGAGAAAGGTGGTCCATAGTCTTGAGGTCTGGTTCAGGAGTATACTGATGACACTCATTTCTCTCTCTGTTTCCCATCTAACACCAAAGAGGCTCCAGGATTTGTTTTAAAACATACTGAATGAGTGCAAACTAACTAAAGTTTAATCCAGACAAGGCAGAAGGGCTGCTGGTCAGTCAAAAAGCAAATCAGCAAAGAGGGACAAAGCCTGTACTGGATGAAACTTTCCTATTACCTCAGTTTCACTGACTGCCATTCTGCTCTCAGGAACAATGCAGAATGCTGTTTATGACCTCAAGGTCCATACAGCCTGGCTTCAAGGTATTTGGAGGTGATCTGCATTTCCCCATATGGGTATTCCCTAGTTTTAAATATCTTCAGGGAAGAGACTTCTCTCACTCTCATTGCCCTCACAGGCGCAGCTGATAACGAAGTGAGATATGGCTAGGATGGCCCTTAATTAATACCTTCCTTTACTGTATTTCCTCTGAGAAGACATGTTTCCTTTTAGGCAGGCTTTTGCTCACTGATTGGGCCACACTGTTTCCAGTTTAACTTTTTAATATCATTATATATTTCATGCATACATCTCTTTTGTAAATTGCTTTGGGTCCTTGAACTGAGGGAGGGAAGGAAGGAAGGAAGGAAGGAAGGAAGGAAGGAAGGAAGGAAGGAAGGAAGGAAGGAAGGAAAATAAACTTGTTCTACAGGAAAATAACTAACACAGCCTAGGGACAATGTTGTCTGGCATCCTCCGTTGCACTTCGGAGGGTAAGTGTGCAACAGGATTTCTGCCACTGTTTTACATTTATGATGCTCACAAGGTGCTTTCTCACCTTCCAGTCATGGATCCATCCTCACCAACGCCATCCCATGAATGAACATGGCCATTGAAGAAAGGTGTCAAAGGCTTCCAGCCAGCTTTGCAAACCCAGCCACAAAAACAAACCAACCAACAAAAAACCTTCCACTCTTCAGGTTATTGCTGGACCTCTGGCACCTCTTAAGTGAAAGGTGATGAGGTAAGCCATTGGTTTCTGAGACTCCTAAAGATTTTAAAGTACTGACCTCTAAGTTTGCTTATAAATGTCAGGGCTCAGCAGGAAGTACTTCTACAGAGCCTGCTTCCTTGTGAGTCACAGCAGTTCAAGCATCTTCATAACCCTCTCAGACAAACACACGTGCCATCCCACCACATATGTTGAAACTGCACTGCGCATAAAACATCCCCCCCAGTGAATTCCGTACGTTAGGCCAAAGTGGAATAGTGTCAATACAGAATCACATCTTCACAGTCTATATAGCAAATAGAAGTCACAGTACCTTCGTTTACCTTGAATGAATATTTTTATTGATCCTAGAAATTGCACAACAGAAATAAAGCTGGAGAAAACAAACACAAAAGATTATATACCTGAAGAAAAAGATGTAACATTGTGATCAATACAGAATAACGTGAAGTATGGCGCAAACAGATCTGTTGAATAATGCAACCACTTGTGACAATCCGACAGAACAATTTAATTATGATAACCAGTTTTATTTGTTGCAGCAAAGTCTTGCTTGACTTTTAGAAATTATATTATTAAAGCAATAATGAGCCAGGTTTAACTACAGGACCACAAACAGCCCCAGAGCTGTTTTTCTAGGACATACTCTTTTCCTGGCCCATCTCTTTCCAGAAAAACGTGAATTCCAGAAAGAGGTTCAGTCAGTCAGTTTATTGTTATGGTTCCTAGACCAATCATGCACAATTACACAACCCAAGAGCAGCTACTAAGAACACCTTGTCTCCCCTGCAAACAGACACTTGAGGATGAAGGCCTGAGGAAGGACCTCTTAGAAGACCTCAGTGCCCCAGCAGGCTCATACAGAATAAAACAGTTCTTCAGACACCCAGACTGGCAGGGAAATTAAACATATTACAAAATTGCTACATGAAATTATTATATCTTACATGTGGCTTGTTTTTTAACCACTGTGGGCCAAGGAAGAGATAAGGCCAGAGAAAGCTGCCTTTTAAGTAAGACAATCCATCCATCTTAGGTTGCAATCAGGTGGCTACAAAGACATAGTTCTGATCACACCTGAAAAGGTCACTTTTATAGGTGTGATCTCATTTAAAGCAACCCTCCTATCTGCTGAGGAATCACTACAGGTGGGCTCCCATGAGTAGAAGCCCTACCACTGGACTAAAACGATCCAGCTTGTGCATAATTTGTCAGGAAATAGATTATACTGAATTATTCCACAAGTGGTCCAAATTGTGATCTACCTGTATTTCCCTGTGTGACTGCACCTTAACTCTCTCACAGAACCACCCAGGTACCATCCAATGCCTATGGCAGTGCAGCCACTCTCACAATTTCCATATCCAAATCTTCTCCATGGATGGAATTTACAACCCTTTCCAGAAACTATGCCTTCTATCACTGAGCTATAGTTTTCGCTATGATCTCCTTTTCAGGTATAGCATTAAAGATTTAATAGTAATAGATATGTACATCTTTTTAAATTCTACTAGGGCTTGAGTGGGCTCCTGCCTAGACTAACTTGACTCAAAGCCTGCTATCATCTCCCCGCCCCTATTGTAAATTGTTTCAAGAATGGTTTCACTACTCTTAGTTTTATCTCTTAATTCCCTTCCTTCCCAAATCTTTAAAGTACACACCTGCTTGTTGTACTTCATGCAGACATAGTACACTCAACTTCAATTTTTGTTCTCTCTTCCTCCAGGCCATTTATTAGTATTTATGGTAACACTGTTTTTGTTTTGGTTTATTTGTTTGCTAGTAGAAGCACTTCAGCTTGTGCAAGGTGGAACACACAATAGTCAAATTCCCAAGATATTGGGTAGATAACACTGTCATCTATCCTTTCCTTTCCTTTTGAAATTTAGAACTATATAGAGGTAGTAGCATCAGATATCCAGCTTTGCAGGAGCCAAAGCAAAGCACCAATGGACCCAATCCCCCTTAATTCCTTCCTTTCCCTGAATGAACTTAATCTATTGCCAGGACTCTTTCTGTTGCCTTCTCCTATACCATTCTTGTGGATTCTGTCTTTGTAACTGCTGCAATTTCAAACATGTTCCTACTGTCTTCTTATATTGCCGGTATTCCTTCATAAAGCAAGATGGTAAAATAGATGACCATGTTTGTTTCTCTTTTCAAGGGCTTTGTTTCAGCATTTGTAGAAAGAG
>JAHTLZ010000348.1:5605857-5662598 GCA_023846285.1 Phrynocephalus versicolor
ATCATGTTTATCAAAGTTTTACTACAAATGCCCTGGGCAAGCCTTTGTTCCTCCCTTTTGCTTTCTTTTAGCACAGGGTCCAAGGGGAAACAGCACAGCAGGGATGCCAGGAGCTTTTCCTACAGGGGGAACAGAAGGAATAAACAAGCAGGGATCTTTGAGAAGACTGCCTAAATTGAGGTGAACTTTTCAGCCTTGGGCGATCGTTTGCTTCTGCCTTTCTCTGTTCTTGGGAGCTGCATGCTTTGGCCATTCTCTGCCCTGGGCAAGCCTTTGCTCCTCCCTTTTGCTTTCTTTTAGCACAGGGTCCAAAGGGAAACAGCACAGGAGGGCTGCCAGCACAGGAGGGCTCCTATTTTATTTTATTTTATTTTATATTACTCTTTTTATACCAAGAAGCAGAACTTGGAAAATAGGAAAAACAAATAGGAGGGCATATTCTACACTTACAGGAACTTTGTAGAACTTGCTCTTAGGGGAATGGGCAACCTGGGGCAGGATTCCAAGGAAAAAGAAGAAAACTGGGGGAGTAATACCTCCTTAAAAAACCTTGGTCCAGCTGGCCCGGCTGGTAGTACCTTGTAAGGGCCCCCATCTAAGGTTACAGGAGAGGACGGTCAACGGTTTTGAAGGTGGAAGAGGGCTCTCATCGCCCCAACGGCAGAAAAAGTGGAAGAACCACCTTTAGGAGAAGGAAACTCTTTCAAACCTCCACTGCCTTGTGGCTATATCCATCATTAGAAAAGGCTTCAGGAGTCAACCTCGAGGAAAAAAAACGGAGCCAGAGTCCCGGAGACAGTTCATGACTGTATACAATCATGTTCTCGCAACTCCTGCGACACAGCTGGAACTAATCGTATCGGCTTTGCCGTTCCATTGGACCACTCCAGCTATGTGGAGACGGGGGTTTCACTGCCTGGGTAACAGCCTAATCTCCATATTGAATTACCCAGGCCTTGTGCCCTGGAGAGGACCACTTGCAGCAAATAGTGGGGGAACAACACAGGAAGCGGCAGCTACCTGGGTGTAGGCGGATCAGGATGGAAACCAGCAAACAAATTGTTGACTCTGCACCATGCAATAAACATAAAAAAATCTCGAGCCTAAAGTTGGGCACATGGAATGTTAGGACAATGAACCCTGGCTGTTCAGACTATCTCCAAGAAATGGACACTATACGAAAGACAGCTGTCATCGACAGGGAACTGTGCAGACTGCAGATGGACATTGTTGCTCTCCAAGAGACAAGGCTACCTGACTCTGGATCTGTCAAGGAGAGGAACTTTACATTCTTCTGGCAGGGAAAACCATCAAACGAGACCAGGGAATGTGGGGTTGGCTTTGCTGTTAGAAATACTTTACTAGGTCTCATTATCCCACCTGCTGTAGGAAGTGAGAATATCCTGTCCATGCAACTACACTCTACAGCAGGGTTGGTTACACTTATCAGTGCATATGCACCAACATTATCATCCCCAGCAGAACTTAAAGACAAATTCTATGATGATCTAGCTGCCACTATCTAGAAAATCCCTGAGAAAAGACCAATAGCTATCCTCGGTGACTTTAATGCCAGGGTTGGAGCTGATTATAACTCCTGGCCCACCTGCCTAGGTTGGTTCGGCATTGGAAAGATGAATGAAAATGGCCAACGCCTGCTGGAGTTTTGCTGCTATTATGGTCTCTGTGTCAGCAATACATTCTTTAACACAAAGCCCCAGCACAAAGTCTCTTGGAGACATCCAAGATCGAAGCACTGGCATCAGCTCGACCTGATTCTCGTCAGGCGCTCCAGCATTTCTAGTGTTACAATCACACATAGTTATCAGAGTGCCGACTGTGACACAGACCACTCCCTGGTGTACAGCAAAGTAAAACTGAAAACAAAGAGATTGCACCACCTGAAGATGGAAAGAAGATCAAAAATTGATACCAGTAACACCTATAACCAAGGAAAAGTGGAGGAATTCTCCCATGTACTCAAGGAAGCTCTTCCTGGCCCTGCTGAAGATAATGCATCTAAACGTTGGGAACATTTTAAGAATGTTGTTTATAACACTGCTTTATCAGTATTCGGCAAGGAGACTCGAAAGACAGCAGATTGGTTTGAAGAGCTGATGCCACTCAGAAGAGCTGATGCCAGTTATTGAGGAAAAGAGGAGAGCCTTGACTGCATATAAAGCTTGTCCCAGCGAGCACAACCTATAGGCCCTGCGAGCTGTTCGTAACAAAGTCCAGCAGACTGCCAGGAAATGTGCTAACGATTACTGGCTGCAACTGTGTTCTCGGATTCAGATGGCAGCTGATACAGGTAACATCAAGGAGATGTATGATGGAATTAAACAGGCCTTAGGGCCAATACATAAGAAAACTGCGCCCTTAAAGACTGTTTCAGGTGAGATCATCCAGGATTGTGAGCAGCAGATGGCACGCTGTGTGCAGCACTACTCTGAACTATATTCCAGAGAAAACACAATAACCGACAAAGTCTTAAATAATATTGAGTGCTTGGCTGTCTTGGAGGAGCTTGACAATGAACCAACACTAAAAGAACTAAATGTAGCTCTGGATTCACTTGCCTCTGACAAGGCACCTGGAAAAGATAACATCCCTGCTGAAGTTCTGAAGTGCTACAAAGAGATCATTGCCACTGAACTGTACGAAATCCTCTGCCTTTGCTGGAGGGAAGGGGGAGTACCACAGGATATGAAGGACACTAATATTGTTACGCTTTATAAGAACAAAGGTGACAGGAGCGACTGTAACAACTATTGTGGTATCTCTCTTCTTAGTGTTGTCGGTAAGCTGTCTGCACGTGCTATACTGAAGAGGCTCCAGATACTTGCAGAGAGAATCACAGTGTGGCTTTCGAACCAACAGGTCCACTACTGATATGGTATTTTCCCTCAGACAGTTGCAGGAGAAATGCAGGGAACAAGGACAGCCACTCTTTGTAGCCTTCATAGATCTTACAAAGGCATTTGATATGGTTAGTAGGGATGGACTCTTTAAAATACTCCACCGTGTTGGATGCCCACCCAAGCTCCTTAACATCATTAGGTATTTTCATGAGGATATGAAGGGCAATGTAGTTTTCGATGGCCTGGTGTCAGATCCCTTCGACATCCGAAGTGGCGTGAAGCAGGGCTGTGTCCTTGCACCAACCTTGTTTGGGATCTTCTTTGCTACCATGCTGAAGTATGCTTTTGGAACTTCAAAAGAGGGTATCTATCTCCGGACCAGATCAGATGGAAAACCCTTCAACCTCTCTAGATTGAGAGCAAAGTCTAAGGTACAGGTGAAGTGTTTGCGGGATCTCCTCTTCGCTGATGATGCCGCCATTACTGCTCACTCTGCTGAAGATCTCCAATAACTCATGGACCATTTTAGTAAAGCTTGCAAAGATTTTGGGCTAGAAATCAGCCTGAAAAAAACACAAATAATGGGCCAGAATGTGGACTCTCCTCCTCGCATTACAATTTCTGCAAAAGAACTGGAAGTTGTCCATGACTTTGTGTATCTTGGCTCAACTATCTCAGATACACTCTCAGTAGAGTCTGAGCTGAATAAACGTATAGGTAAAGCAGCAACTATGTTTTCCAGACTAACAAAGAGAGTATGGCTCAATAAGAAGCTGACAGAACATACAAAGATACAGGTCTATAAAGCTTGCGTACTGAGCACACTTTTGTATTGCAGCGAGTCTTGGACCATCCATGCCCGACAGGAAAGAAAGCTTAATACCTTCCATATGCGCTGTCTTAGGCGAATATTCAACATTACCTGGCACGACAAAGTTCCAAATAGCATAGTCCTGAATCGAGCTGGAATTCCTAGCATGTACACTTTATTGAAACAGCGACGCCTACACTGGCTTGGACACATTGTGAGAATGGATGACGGTCGGATCCCAAAATATCTTCTATATGGAGAACTAATGAAGGGAAAGCACCCCAGAGGGAGACCACAGCTGCGGTATAAGGATATCTGTAAGAGGGACCTGAAGGCCTTGGGAATGGACCTCAACAGTTGGGAAACCCTGAACTCCAATCGCACTGTCTGGAGGCAAGAGGTACAGCATGGTCTACATAAATTTGAAGAGGCATTTGTCCAACAGGCAGAGGAAAAGAGGCAGGCACGGAAAGAACGAAACTTGAGGACCAGGCAAGAAACAGAATACATCTGCCCCCAGTGCGGTAGAGACTGCCATTCCCAAATTGGTCTATTTAGTCACACTAGGTGTTGTTTTTAGGATCTCTACTCCAGGCATGATACCATAGTCTTTCGAGACTGAAGGATGACAATGACTACAAATGCAAAATGTTTTAAAAAGTGGAACTATATTCTTCATTAAATTCCCAGCAGAGTGCTATAGCAAGATGCAAATGTCTTAATTGTGTTTTTAGTTCATTTTAGATCATTCAACCCCTCATGTTTTTGTGTACCCACTTTTTCTTCTTTTATGACATTCGTTTATTCAATAAAGTGGTTCATTTGCTAAAACGAATATTCAAACAGCTCACAGAACTGTAGGTGGTAATGACAAATAACATAAATAGTTCAAAGTGAGCATACAAACAGGTGTTCTAATTATTCAGTTCCATAATTAGTTTAATAAATATCTGATCCTGTAAGCAAGATCAGATTCTCCCCTGCCCTCTGCATTCCCCAGTGATTTCTCTGATCAGTCAGTATTTCATAAAATTAGTATTTTGCATTATAGAAGTAGAAAAGATAATTTTCCGAAATATTCTGATATGTCATGTTCTTAAATGGTCTTCCAATAAGTTTTCCAAGCTGTTTCTATACCTTTTGTGGAGTGATTTGCATAAGATATGGAATGTTTTGATACCACAATGTCGAAACACTAACATTGTATCCATTTTTGTGCAAGATCCACATATGTTTCAGATACAGTATATAGAAAAATAATATCCTTTATTTTACAAATATGTACTTGCACAGAATTGACAGAAACTGACACTAAATGTTACACCCCTAGGCAGCAACGGTTCACTTACTGAAGTGAGTCCCAATAAACTCAGATGGGCTTATTTTTATGTAGACATACTGTACAAGGGATTGCTCTATTAGAATAGTTGCATCATAGATCAAACTAAGCAGGTGAGGGCCTGTACATTGTACATTTCATATACTGCAACCGCAGGACATAAATGTTATTTTCAAAGACATTTCTGTATAGTATGCATTCATGTAGTTAAGGAAAAACAAGGAAAAACAATAAGAAGGAGAATCAGAAGATCTTAACAACAAATCTGCTTCTTATATTTTGTTTTACACTACTTGCAAATATTTGCTTTTGAAAGAAAATTGGCAACTGCTTAGTAAGAGAAAAGTATAAGCAAATTAAGGTTTATTTATGCCTATTGTTAGATAAGGGCATAACTTATATTTCTAAAGCTGCGGTCCTATATAAACATATGAGTAAGGAAGCCCTACTGAGCAGTGAGACACTTCAGAGTAAAAATACATATGATCCATTGGTTAATTATGAAAAGTTTTTATGTACTCATTCACATTTATGATATAAAAATTAAAAGATAGTTAAAATACGTGCTGAACCAGTTTGACTTATGATTTTTGTTGTTTTCGGCAATACATGATAAAATAAATAAATTGTATTGACTTATCTACTTCTGAATGTTTAACTGTAATGAAAGGGTAAACATAGGGGTAAACAATATTATGATTCTTCTGCTAAAATTTAGATCTGTGCATGAAATCCCCTGAAGGTTACAGGGTGAAACCTTCCAACAATATCTTGAAATCTTCTGGGACCAAATCTCATTATGTGGAGTTCAGTGACGGGGGTAAACACTACTATAAAGAAATACAAATTGCACTTATTTCCCATTTAGCTCGTGTCACTAAAGTTCACCATTTAGAATTCTAACCAGTTAGAACTTCTTGGAGGTCAAGTACCTTGTGAACCATGTCATCTCATTGATGACATCATATCCTATACATCAATTCTTCCAAGAGCACACTTGCCATCTGCTCGGTACACTATAATAACTTATTAGATATATTCATAGGGTAACAACCTGTACAATGACACTGTTATCTTAACACTGCCACATACAGAAAGATAACAGCTATTGTTCTTTTTGCCACTGCACAAAATTCTGTATTAAAATCTTCGGAAGATAAATTTTGTTTGAACTCAGTTCTTATTATATATTGATTAAATTGGATCCTTATATTTATTGCTAGTGTTGAAACACAGACTATTGATTAAAATGTATTTTCCATTTTAAGACTAGTGCAGTGAAACTTCACATGATAAATTCCACAAAATGAAATGTTTCTATTCTATCTGCCCTAGTAAAAAGAGTACAAAGAGAGTACGAAGCAAAACAGTAAAAATGCACATGGGGGCAAAGTACTTCAACATTTTCCAGTTTATTATTTGATCTTTCATAATAATAACAAGTACTATTCTTGCACAATTACCATTAAATAAAAAGCAACATATATCATCCTCACACATGAAGTAATATACCTAAAAATATAATCATGATTTAGGGAACAGCATATGTATTTATATGCATGCATGCACGCACACACGCATGCACGCACGCACACACACACACACACACACACACACACACACACAAACACAGAGTGAGAGTCTAAAATTACATTTCAGTTGCTATCTTTTGAGTGCTGCTCCCAAATAAACTAAAATGAGATGACTGGGGTGGAGAAGGATTCGGTTGATTGCACCCTAAAACCATTAATTCAGGTTTAGAGCATCGTCTGTCAGAGCACACATGACTTAATAAAATCATTCTAACACTCCCTCAGTACCCCAAAAACTGCTTTCTGGGAAAAGGGCAATATTTGTTTTGCATTACAGAGAAATTTATCCTCTGTTCCTTCCTTTGGCTCGCCATTTATTCCAGCTTACACTGTGATCAACATTGTACTAAAATAAAGTCAAGTACAACAGCCGCTCTCTGCCCATCAAAACTCACAGGCGTCTGCCAAGCACTTGTAACAGCTGGTGTTACATTAATTAGTTTAAACTATTTATTTCATCCATCTCCAGAGCAGATTGAGCAAAAACATTAGAGATTATTCTAGCATCTGTAAGTGCCTTGCAAACATTAACCAACTGAAGTTAGAATATTAGTAGTTAGCTTAAAATGTATATGTGATTTAAGACTCCCAGCAGTATATCACAATCATAAATAAAAACAAATTCAGTGTTACTACAGTACCAAAGTATATTTTAATGACTGCATTTCTGCACAATTGTGCTTTAAAACTGCACTAGTCTTTTGCATACACAGTGCTTCTTTCTTATAAGGAACACTGCCCAAAATACTATAATAATTTGTGGCAGCCTAGACCATTAACAATAGAGGACATTGTGTGGGTAACTTAGTGGATTAGTCACTGGTTTTATGTCTGTTGTTGGAATCCAGCCCTAAGTACAGTGATCAATAGAGTTAGCAAACTGCTATAAATATCCCAATTAAAATTACTTTTTGGACTCATTTTAGTAGGTTGCAGTTAACCTGCTGGATAACAGCACAGAGATAATTCCCACAGTGGGTTTTTCAAAGAACAACAAAAAAGGGGAAAGAACTGTAAGGAATGCCACAAAGAAGATGGTTCTGCAAGACCCTCTGATTGCAATTGTCAGTCAGGTCAGAGAGCCTGTTCAGTTTAAAGACAACGCTGACTATCCAAGGATGCCATGTGCAGAACTGGAGCCGCCCAAATGATATTCATATTGGTATTAAAAAGCATTAAATGCCTTTACTTTGTTTAAAAAAATCATTTAGTACCTCCATATTAAAGACATTTAATAACAAAAGCCATTGCAGTTTATGTATAGAAATGTGAGGAATGTCTTTTTGGGGAAATGATTTATGCTGTTATCTACTGATTTTTTTTTTACACTTACACCTCTTCTAAAATCCATTTTGGATTGGGCAACCTCTTCTGCCAATGAAAGAAAAAGAGAGAACCTTATAGGTGTTCACATAAGGTTTGTACAACTTGCTGAGGCTAATTAAGGAGGCATGTCTGAGTGTGAAATTAAAATGTGTCCCTGCACCTTGTCAATTAGTCCTGGCTAGTGACACAAACCTTCTGCGAACAGCCAACAGGATTCGGGCCAAAGGATAATGAAGCTTCTGCACCAGGGTGACAAATTGAGTGACATGTTTTGTTTGATAGGATATCACTTTCCCAGAATCATAAGTGTTTCCAGGAAGTTCATGAGGCCATGACAGTTACAGGTCTACAGCCGAGTTGTCTGTGGCATCTCCAGTTAGTGGAATGCCTCCCTTTAGCGAGCCCCTAGGCTTCTGACCTGTCACTGAAATGGGCCAAAGGGACATAAACAGATTCTAAAAACTTACCTAGTATAGTAGGAAAGTTTAATTTATTTATTTTTAACTGTAGAAATGCAATGAAAACGGAATGATAACAATGTTACTTTTTGATTCCTCACCTTGCTGTTAGTAGAAATGCGAGAATAAAGAACTTTGACCAGATGCATCAGACTAAAGAGTAGATGAGCATCTAATTTTCAGCATCTTTTAAGGGGGATGTGGCCTCACAGAAAATATCTGGAGGATATATGAAAGCTATTGATCGGGCCATTTGCATTTTATGCCATGGAAGATACCTCAGAGCCTCAAAGGAATGCCTGTGGTTGTAAATGAGATTTTTTTTTTCATCTTCCACTAAGACAGCAAAAAGGGAATAATGGATGAATGCTACATCTAGGAACAGGGCCCTCCTTCCCTGGAAATCACCTTTGGTAAATATTCTAGGATCCCGAAAAACACAGCTGATAGCTAATCCCAACTCTCTCACACACCGATAGGATCCAAACTGGCAATGGATGATCAAGAATGAGATTTTGGGATCTTGGTAGAAAGACTGATGAAAAGGTGGTCCACAATGTAGGTTGATATACAGTATGTGACAAAGCCCAACTCGATGCTGAGAAGAAATAGAAAAGGAAAAGGAAAGGTACAAAGGAAAATAAAATTTATATCTGGAATACTTTGGAGTCATCACATCTGCCAAGAGATAATGTACAGCTGGGAAAATTGCAGAAAAGGACAAACCGAAATGGTCAAGGAGATGGAGCAACTGCCCTCTGAGGAGAGGCTATATAGCACCTGTTGAGGTTTATCTCAGAATGAAACTGAGGTTTATAAATTTACGCATGATTTGGAGAATTCTCCTCCTCCTTCTATAATAATATAATACAATAATCAGGGTAATTCGCTGGAGCTAAATCTAGGGAAATTGAAGACAGAGAAAAAGAAGTTATTTCTTCACACCCAGAACATAGCTTACTTTGGAACTGAAAGCAAAAAGACACAGAGATGGCTTTTAAATGCAATGGCTTTAAATGGGAATTTGGCCATTAGTTGCTGCGAGGCACACTGGGATACCTATAACGTCCATCACCACAGACAGTGTACATCTGTACTACCAGTAGCTGAACAAGGCAAGCAGGGAGAAGGAGTGTCTTTGCACTTGCACTGAGCATGTTGGCTGGCCATAGGCAGTTGGCTAACTACTGTGTGAACTGAATGCTGGATTAGATGTCTTTGATCTGATCCAGCATGCCTTCTCTTCTTCCTTTTGTTCTTCCCATACTTTGGGCATATAACAGTGAAATATCAGCAATGTTACATGCCACTGATCTGTAAGCACCTGAGGGTAATCCATGTACAGTAATACCTTGGTTTAAGAGTGTTTTGCAAGACAATCAAATTTGTTCTAAATTTTGCCTTGATTAACAAGCAATATCTTGATATACAAGCACTGGAGCAGGTCACATGATTACATGTGAGCCAATGGTGGCTCTCTGTCCCTCCCTCCCCCCTGCTGGATTGTGGGTGATTGTCTGGAACGTTCCATCTCAGGCAGCCTCCAAAGCAGAGGAAGGAGGAAGGAATAGAGATCTCCCTTGCACCAGCCACGAACATTTTCAAAGGGGAGTGCAAGGTTAGAGTTTTATTTTTCTTTATATTTATATTTATATTTAATTTGTTTTCAACGCACTTTCTTATTTTTCCAAACCATTTCCAGTCATGGGACAGCTAGTGAAGTGTGTACAAGGTTACAAATTGCATTTTATTACTGTCAAATTAAAAATGCAGAGTAAGATCCAGTTGTTAGTCCCAAGCAGAGCAGATTCCACAGCCAGGCACCTAATCCATGGTGTGGATGTGGACTTCTAGCCAACTTCTTTTGTGAGTTTTTGAATTTTGTGTGTACAGTGTGTGATCTGTAGGACCCCAGAACGAATAATCAGTTTCCACTATTTATTTGAAAATTTGCTTTACTATAAGAGTATTTGTTTTACAAGCATGTTTCTGGAACGAATTATGCTAGTTAACCAAGGTATTACTGTGCTTTCCTTGTTTGGTTGCTATCAGATTTTCATCCAATCTTCTTCTGAAACCACATGGAAATACAATGGCGGCATTCTATTACAGGGGTGTACCACATATGGTGATCTTGCCTGCTTTTGGTGTGTTTCCTTTAGAACCCCCTACCTGTTTCATCAGGATGCTTTATTTTTTTAGTTCCTTCATAGCTGCCATTACATGTCTCAGTTTTCTACTTTTTCACTGTGGTCTCCATCTTAACTGATTATTGAAGCAAGATATAGAAAATCTTAAATCATTTCAATTTCTCCACCATCATTATTAAAACTATAATCCTACTTTTGCACTTTCTTTGTTAAGCTTTTTATACTCTACATTATTCGATGGACTTTGACGTTGCTGCTGCTGCTGAGTCTGTTATTGCTGTGAGTAGAAAATATTAACTGTTCTGCAAAATCTCGAGAGATGAGACAGCAATATTCTGTAAATCAAAAAGCAAACGTAGTCTGCTTATCTACCACCCCAGGTTGTGAGCAGAGTTACAGGTGCAGTACAGTTCAACCACAGGATTATTTTCTTATTTGTAAATCATGCCCCAGTGATATAATAAGAGCCGGCTGGATAGATCAATGGTTTAGGTCTCTGGCTGCAGAGACAGAGGTTGGGACTTCAGGTCCCCGCTATGCTTCCTAGCCATGGGCAAAGTGCACAGTCCAAAAAAAGAGAGGAATGGTAAACCACCTCTCGGGTACTCACTATCTCAAAAACCCTGGACAGAGTTGCTGTAAATCAGAATTGTCTTGAAGACATACAATTAGCATAACATAATGAATGATAGGAGGGTTAAAAGATATTACAGAGATGGTTCATTCAGATGATCTTGGTTAATTTATACTGGAATTTTTGCAACATCTGCAAGAAATAGATGTTGAATTTTGACTGCAACTTAAGAGAGCACAACTTTATTTTACTTTTGGTATAAATTTTATATCTAACAGATTTTTATTGTTATAGAGATATGGCCTAACTAAATGATGAAGGAGAACTATCTCATAGATGAAATAATTACTTGTGTTCTGTTGTGAGTGCTGAGGAAATGATGTGATGAACAAAAGGAAAATGTGGTTTTCCCCCCTCTACAGGCCAGCTGCTTGTACCACTCAAATTGAATTTAGTGCAATTAATTTTAAAAACAACTATTTCAGCCACTGTCATTGAGGAAAGAAGTGATTCGAGGGTTCTTAAATACTGTAATATAATTAAGCATCTAACTAACTGGGCGAGGCAGAGGACTTGAAACTGTAATTCAAACAGATAACGTTTAAAAAGTAGTTTTTAAAGTTTGACTCGATATCGAGACAGAAATTATGGGCCAACTTAGAAGCCACCTCAACAGATAAACGGTTACTTCTATTGCTGTGTGTGCTACATGAAAATACCAATCTGAAGGTTAGGCTTAATAGGAAAGGCAATTTAACAGACCCGATTGACACCTACAGAGGAGTGAGACAGGGCTGCTTACTGGCCCCCTCATTGTTCAATTTTTACATAAATGACATAGTAGAACATCTCAGCTCTCCCAGTCTTCACCCTCCAAAGCTGCAGCAAAGACATATTTCTATTCTTCTATATGCAGATGACACTGTGCTTTTAGCGAGAACAGCTGTTGGCCTCAAGAGAGCCCTTAAGAAATTTGCAAGCTTCTGCAAAATGAAGGAACTAGAAATAAACTACCAAAAGACCAAAATCATGGCCTTTGGAAGAATGCAAAAGAAATGGTCTTGGATCATTAATGGGCAATCCCTGGAACAGGTTTCCTGTTTTAAATACCTAGGTATGGCCCTTCAATCTACTGGGTCTAGAAATGCCCATATCCAATATGCAGCTAACCAGGGTGAAAGAACAGCAAATGTCATCTTAAGGTTCTACCATTCCAAAGGGGGTTGTTATATCCCAGCAGCCCTAAAACTCTTTCAGGCAAAGGTGGTCAGCCAGATGCTCTATGGCACCTTCATTGGGCCTGCATTTTGTAGTTTTGACCCTATAGAGCGGGTCCAATCTAAATTCCTTAGAGCAATTCTTGAAGTCGCAAGATGTGTAACAAACACACACATTCGTTTAGAGACAGGTATGCTATCAATGATAGCTAAAATTACATTAACTTCCCTACAGTACTGGCTTAAGATAAACTTCCATCCTCAGGGATTAACCCATCTACTTTTAGTGGACAACTTCCAATCTAAGTGGTTAAAATCAGTCCTAAATAAATTGCAAACTATGGGTCTTTCCTCCCAAGTAATCTTGAGCATGGAATGGGATGAAGCAAAATCAGCCCTTAAACAGAGAATAATGGATATGGAAAGACAGGCAGATCTCAGTAGTTGCCCCAACTTTAGAGTCCCAGATACACATAAATATCGCCCACTCCCCATGGCCTATCTGTCACAGCTGGAGACATACAAGTTTAGGAAAGCCTTTACTCTGGCCAGGTGTGAGGCTTTCCCTTCTGCGGTGCTAGAAGGCAGAATTAAGAACATCCTGAGGGAACAGAGACTCTGCCCTTGTGGCTCTAATGAGATAGAATCCATTGAGCATATGATGCTCAGATGCAGTAGGCATAAAAACACCTGGGCAAAATACATCACACCGTTCTTAAAAGATATGGCAGGCCAATCGGACTATTGTAATCAATTGCTAATTGATCAAAGTCGGACTACTACTGAACTGGCGGCAAAATTCTGGGCGGCATGTCACAGCAACAGATAGATAGCTGAGCTCTTAAACCTTGGTTTTATATTGTTGTCTTAAAGGCTTTTTTTAAAAATAACTTTTTTGTTTTATATATTGATCACTGTAATGTTTGCCAGTCTTTGAACTCTCTAGCTAATGTTTTTCATATTTTATTTTACTCTGCTCAATTCTATTTTATCTTATGTCTGGCTTGATGCCGTAATAATAAGCCTTACCTTAGTTCTGGATGATGGGTATAATTATCATAAGTTCTATTTTTCAAAAGAGTAACAGGTATACTGCAATGGAAGACTAGAAATCGACAGATACTAAATCTCTCAGAGTGAGGAATTCCAAAATTTGGGTACCTGTTTCTTGACATTGGTGATTCTGGAACACAATAGTTGGCCTCTGTTGATCATTAACCATTCAGACAAGCTCATATTTGCTTACACTGAATTCTAACTTCATTTTCTGTTTTCTTTCTAGGTTAGGATACCAGCCTTGTACCCCCAGCCTTAATAGAGAGCTCCCTTGGGGGGGGGGGGAAGAAAGAAAACAGGAAGTTTTGAGACATTTCTGTTTTGTTTGTTTTTTTATTTTAGGGGAGACTCAGCTGGGTTGCAAAATGATTTTTTTTTTTTTTTTTTTTACAAAAAAGGTCTCCAATATCAGAAAGGGACTTTTTCCAACAAATAAAAAATGCACGATTAAGTAAACTTTTCTTTAGGGTAACACATGTATCACATGGAAATATTTTGCCCAGCGGAATGATATAGCTGATAACCTAGGGTATCAGAGTAAACAGGATGACTCTTTAGAAATATATTTATTATTAAAAGCACGCACACACACACACACACACAGAGAGAGAGAGAGAGAGAGAGAGAGAGACTCTGCATCAGGAAAACATTTCTTATTTATGTCTTCTCAGCAGTTCTCGGGAAAGGACCATATTGGCAATATCTTACTTTTTTTTGTTTACCTTATGGCATCAATGCAGATATGACTTACGTGGAGATATAAACATGTGTTATATATCAACACAAAATGATGAACTGTTATAACAACATTCCTCATTAAAAATATTGAATAGTGGACCAGAACAGATCTCAGCTGGATCCATATCAACTAGCTGCTTCAGAATGCACATGCACCTACATACTCTCAGCTATTGCCTGCTGGCTATGGTCTTTGTCTGAGATGCCTTCAATAAGGGTGTGATTAAATTTTAATGTAGGTCCAAGAGAATGGAAACTACTTTTGAGAACTCTCTGCCAAGAAATTACTGAAAAGGGTTGCTGTTGTCCAGAATCAAATTGGTGGGATGAAATTATTCTTAAGAGACCCATGGCACAGTAGTTAATCTACTACTTTACTGCAGCTATAACTGTGCAGATGACCAAGGTTCAACTCCGGGTAGCCGGCTTATGGTTGACTCAACTTTCTATCCTTCCGAGGTCAGTAAAATGAGTACCCAGCTCATATGTGTGTGTGGGGGGAGGGGTAATGTAGCCTGCATAAATAAATTGTAAACTGCCCTACTGTAAGCACTACTGGGCAGTGTATGAGCACAATACTTTTGCTTTGTTTATTCAAAACTAGTCCTGGGTGCAAACTGTCTGTGCATTAGATCCAAATTGTTGGACCTCAAACTGTGCCACTATAAACAGTTTTACCCTCTTTTTCAGCTCAATGCTGGAAATCTATTCTACTGTTTCAGGGAATTTTAATCTGACCTCTCCAGCATTGCTTATACTGCCACTGTAGAGATCATACCCAGCTTTAAACTATCACCAGAATTGAAATGCTTGAGGAGGAATCAACATGTGAAAGGGCCTCTATCCAATTCTCCACTGCTAGGAAATATTACTGTTGGTGCAAATGGCTGCCAACTGCTAGGCGTTTATTCCAGCTCTCTAGTAGTAATCCTCTGCTTTGAAAGAGATTGAGCCCTCCACAGACATTAATGCCTCACAGTGGGTGAGGAGTAGAAGTAAGCTAAAATCATGTCAGATACAGGGGACTCTAAATCCTTCCATTGAATGGAAACAGGTTTTTCAACAGCCAGTTAAATTCTACATTAAATACAAAGTACAAAGTGAAACGCAGGTGCATATTAATTTATATTCTATTTTCTGGCAATGCTAGTTTCTGTTACTGTGTTTCTGCAAAGAAGCATGAATCTGGGTAATTCAACGTTTACTACCACTTTCTTGTTTAAAGAACAGACCTCATTCGATGCTTTTATTTTATTAAATAAAAATAACCTTGTGCAACAACCACAGCCACAACCACAATGACAACCACCATTCTTCTCAGATATTATTACTATTGTACATATAAATAATCAACTGGAAAAACATTGGCTTTATTCAGCAGCTGAGAGTACCTCTGTACAACATAGCTGACATATTCATTATCTACGTTATCTAAATGGTAAAATGTGTTTGGGCAACCTGCCAATGTTATATTTGCCTCTTCCTCCCCCACCCCAGCTTTTTCTTCATCGATTCCCCTTTTATGCAATAGGAAAGTTAATTGTTAAACTTTGTTGCAAAACCCTTTGTTCCTGCTGAAGTCACTTTGCCTGTGTCTCCTACAGTAAGGACACCAAATCCTAAAAGCTGGCAAGAATGCATATGTTTATTTCACCATTGCTCTGCAATTACTGAATGCCACTTAATTATAGCAACAGATGCTCGAGTGTAGGAACCAGAAAAATCAAACGCCTCATTTCCAGGTTATTTTTTTCCATTGCTTCTGCCAACAGCAGATGTGTGAGCCCCTTGTGCTCTGGCGTAAATACTTATCAAATCCTAACAGGTCACCTATGTCACAAACAACATTTCAGATGCAACTGTTTCACCTGATAATAGGCTCTGAAAATAAAACTGTGAGCTGTAAATACAATGTATTCGGAATGAAATGCCATAATGTGAAATTGCTTTTTCTCTAGCTACATAAGAAGTCCTTGACAGTTTTTGGCAGTGATAAATCACCCTCCCATTAATTGTCTCCTCTCTCATTGTGAGGTGAGCTGCTAAAAGGGGCAGTCAACAAAAATGACTTAAAGGACAAATTTTGGCAAAAAAGACAATGAAGAAATCTGTCATTGCTCTGCCTCCAGTAAACTGTCACAGAACAACCAAAATATATGTAACTGAAATGTTTATGTCTTTTTTAGAAAGGTTAAGAGGATGATACATTTACAGATAAAACAGAAGGCTGAGAGTGTGTGAAACTGATGGCCTTTAAAATATACTTTTCACTTTCTGCACACTGCTGGCTTCACTCTGGATACCACTACCTTCATCAGTGCAAATAGTATTAATCATGCCTGCATTTTTTTAAAAAAAATCTTGTATCCAGCCCCCACCTTCTGTTAATATTTAGGAGAAGAAAATGATGTACTGTATGAACAAGATTAAATATGGTAGAGTTAAGTATAGGGTGACCTGATTAAAAAGAGGGCAATACAGTGGACCCTTGTATAACAAACGGTTTGTACAAATCTGTACAACATAAAAAAATTCCAGAGATAGGGGCAATTTGCTTAATTGTCTATGGGGCGAATCCGTACAACGTAAAAATGGCCACGATTAGGGAATACTCTGTTTTCAATGCATTCCTATGGGAAATTTGTACAAAGGAAAATTTGCTTAACATAATTTAATTTGGAACAAATTAATTCCTTTATACAAGGTACCACTGTATTCCTATATCTTTAATGGGAAGAAATCTCACTAGACATTTCTTAAGTTACACCTCCAGAAATTTCCTCTTTCACCACCACTATTTGCAGTGCAGGAAACCTATCCTCTTCATTTGGTCACCCTACGTAAGCAGGAAGGATATTCCCCATATTCTCAACTGACATTCATGCAAGGGAACATCCTACAGGATCAGGACCTTCATTATTGTAGATTAGATTATCGTGGCTACAGGTTTAGTGAAACATTTTAAACCTTGTCAAAGCTCCTCTGATGCAAAGGTGAAGTAATTTCCCCCTATGCTTGCTACCAATATATCTCAATCACCATTGGGTTTTTCCTTGGAAGCACACCTAGAACTCGTTGGTCCTATAAACTATTATTATAAAACATTCATTATGATAAGCACCAGTATGGTTGATTTGGTATATGTTGCTAAAGGTACAGAGTAATTTTCTTGAAAAGAATTATCCTAACTTCTTTTGATATTCTCTAAAATATTATGAGATAATATATATTGAAAGTTGATACAAATGCAAATGTCCCTCTTCCATATCCCATGTTTATATATCCAATCTCCACATACATTTTCAAATGGAGAAACACAAAATGTGTTTCAGGGGTAGATGGGTTCATAGGTAAAGGTAAAGGTTCCCCCCCACACACACACATGCGTGCTAGTCGTGTCCGACTCTAGGGCTAGTGTTCATTTCTGTATTCAAACCGAAGAGCCAGTGATGTGCATGTCAGTAGCCATGTGGCCAGCATGGCTGCACGGAAACACTCTTTTACCTTCCCACTTTTTACAGTGGTAGCTATTTATCTACTTGCATTGACATGCTCTCAAACTGCTAGGTTGGCAGGAGCTGGGGTTCACTGTGGGAGCTCACTCCGCTGCGTGGCACCCGGGATTCGAACCGCTGAGCTGCTGACTTTGCAGCCAACAGTTTTCAAAGCCTTAGTCCACTGAGCCACCACGTCCCCCCAAAAAAACCAGAATTGTGCGGCACATGAAAATTTGTCTTTATATGCCTACAAAACACCAAAACAAAGGATTAGACTTGAACAGAGTTGTTATCATGAAAACTTATGTTCACAGTCATGAACCTAGTCTACATTTCGAGTTCATATACAAACATAACCTGTTTTTAAAAGAAAGAAAGCAGAAACAGAATGCCACAATTATTTTCAAGGGAGAAATACAATGAATTGCAATGTGACATCCACTGAAATTTTGTGAACATTATGATGTTCTTGGCATTCCATCTCTTGTATTTTTTCACATAAAGATAGCTCTCTTATCCTCTATCTAGAAGTCCTCAAAATGATATGTAAAATGAATAAAAGCACTGAAACATCACACAATTAGAAGCATAAACCAGTATGAACTTGTAATCGTTTTGAAAGTCTATTTACAACATAACTACTATGAGCATGAAAAAGTATTACTTGTGCACGTGCACACAAACACGATCTACAAGTTAATAATTGTTCAGAAAAGCAAGATACAGTACTACTTTATATATATGGGGGGTGGGGAGTGTGCTCTTATAACATTAGACCAACAAAGAAGACAAATGAAGACCTGAAATATATTTAATGTTCATCGGATATGAGGGATTTTCTGCTTGTTTACTCAAGAGACAATTTTTCAAAACGGATTACTTATATTACACATATTTGGACATCAACTGTCCATCCACAAATTCTATAAATGTGTGTGGCTGTTTTGGCAAGTGCTTTCTATAGTTTTTTTTTTGTTTTGTTTTGGGAATAAGGCATAAACCAACAAGTACTAGCAGAAGAAAAAGAAAACATCACAGTGGTGAAGGGAGAAAAAGAACTCAGAAACTTTCTGCAGTTTCTAATATGCTCTTGTTCTATATAGTCTGTTATCTATCACTTAAACATAGATGAATGTACTCTGTGTTCTCTTTGAAACATCTCTTGGATGTCAAAAGACGGGGAAGAAATAGAGGGATTGAAGTTTTCTGTTTTGCTTTTTTGGTGATGAGCCAGTTTGAGAGCTTGCTGTGAGCATATGGAGATAGCATATTTGCAAGTCCATCTCTGGAGGATTGCAAAAGGCCCTTAGCTTGTGAAAAACAGCAATGTTATTTTTTTTTTTACGTTCCCTATATTTAGAGATTAAATCGCTCACTGCACAAACCCATTTGGAGCAGGCGAGAAGGTGAAAAGGATAATCAGTACAGTCACTGGTCCGTGTTTCCTAAATGCTTTTGAAAACATTACTGTGCGCAGGCATAAAATTAGCGGCAGGACCTTAAAAAGGCTGGCATTTAGCATGACTTTTTGGAAAGTGACACCCTCATTTTTTTCTTGTAGGATATCATTAAATTTCAATCGCCCTATGGCAGTGCCTTTCCATTAATAACCAATTCACTGTGTCACTTTGGCTCTCCTTTGAAATAATGAGCCTTTGCTTCGCTTTAATAAATTTAAACATATTCTCAAGGCCAGAGAAGATAGGAAACCGCAGATGGGCTGAGGAAAAACACGATTCATAAATCCTTAACTGCCTGAGATCGTTGAGAGCAAAACAAAGTAACACTCGTAAAATATTAAACAATCCCAGCTGTATGAGTGAAGCTTCATTAACAAAAATTGACTATTTACTGCCTTCTATAGAGCCTGTGGGTGGAAGGATTGAAAAAAGAGGTAATCTTTAGAAAAACACTGTTATCCTCATTTTCACTCTCTAATCAACTGATGGCAGGATAGACACACTTATTCTCCAAGCCTCTACTGAAAACGGGGGGGGGGGGGGAGACCTTGGTTGTTTTGTTTTATAGAACACTAACATCATGGTGGGTTTTAAACACAATAAATGCTTTGTGATGGTAGAACTGCAGAAATAAAAGGAAAGTCAGCTTTTGCTAACTATTTTGCTATCCAGTGTAAAAAACCAAACATTGGGGAAAGGAAGAAAGGATTTTAAGTCAATATTTTGCTTGAGAACTGCAAAGTAGGCCCGAAATGTATGTACCACTGTGCTCTAGGGAACTTATTTCAATGCACTGTAAATGTATATCAAATTGGAGACCCATTACATGAATACAAGTTACCTAGAAATAACATTCCTTAAAGAAATTCATCTCCATTTCTATCTCCTCAGCCCTGAAGACTCACACGGTCCACTTGCTGCTAGTGGGCAATGCACGTGTCATGTCATTTAGATACAGAATTTCTAACTTCTGACAATACGGTTCTTGGGACAGTGGCCCACGTGGTTCTGTGACTTACCCATGGCTAGCAGTAAGTAATATGCTTCTGATACCTTCCCAGATGTAACATGACTAAATTCTGCCTCTGTACATGATGTACCTCTCAGTAGTAGTTTATGATGGTGACTCTCTGAAGTGCTTGTCATATAAAATAGAAATAATTTGATAGGTATTTGCAGTCTCTTCATCCTTTATAACAAACAAGAAAACTTAAAAACCCCAATACTGTAAATGCTGGATAAAAATGTAAAAAAAACCCAAGAACCACCAATATACATTTCTAGGGAAAACTATCTACAGCAGCGCTGTTCAGGTTCAGCTTATTATATAGCCATATTTTGTTCACCGACGGAAATCCTGCTCCTAGGTATGAATGCTTGTACACAGATAACAGCAACAATAGTTGTTGTGAGTTTCCCTGGCTGTTTGGCCGTGTTCTGGAAGAAAAGCTTCCAGAACACGGCCAAACAGCCTGGGAAACTCACAACTATCAGATTCTGGCCAGTAAAAGCCGTTGAAAATACATTCAACAGCAACAATGTTTCATTTCTTGTGTAATACCCCAGAAAGATGTGTCATTTCCTTCCTGTTTTAAGAGAGTTTTTATTAATTTTTAAATTCATTAAAACCAACCATATAGGGCAGAACCTTGATCATTTATGTGATTGTGCAAGGGAACTGTTTGCTTCCCCTTCTCCTAAGGACTCGCCTGCTTACCCCACTTGTAAATCTGGGAATCTTGGAATCACAGAGGAAACGGTGAGATCCTTCCTTTCCTCTGATCACAGTTCACAGAGACCATCAACCTCTGACAAAGTCCAACCTCCATAGCCTCCCTCCATCATTTTTATACAACCAATCAGTTTCTTTTCTGAGTTACATTACAGGTGGGAAAGAGATGCAACCCACAGAATTTGGAGTGGAATTAAACTGGGAGGGCCAAATTAGCAGACATTTGGCAAACTTCCTACTTCAATTTATAATTCCCAGAATTCCACAATCAGAAGGCTTGGATTTCATTTACAATATCATGTTGAATTCCTGATTCTGTCAATAATCCTGTTCAGGAGACACCACACCATTAGACTGGAATTAAAATTGAAAATAGTATGTTTGTTCTTCATTTTAAAATGAAGATTTATAACAAGTGGAAAAAATAAATCTCATTCCTTCAGATGCCTTTTCAGTGAAGTTCTGTGTTCTCTCTATCTTCTTTCCCCTCAAAGCTGTCTTTTATCAGCTAATATGTGAAACAATTGTAATGTAGAGCGTGTAAGCAGTCTTTGCCACTGGGCCCTCATAAATCTTGCCAGTTCCCAGTGAACAACACCAAATATTTGCAGCTGAGGAACATTTGGTCAGCCTTAAATTAACATATCTCAGCAGTCAGAAGTCATTAAGCTTTGCCAATGATTTGAAACCATTTTTCCATTTCAAAAGCAACACTGGCTGTTTCTTTTTTTCCCTTGGATGAAGAAGGCAGTAAAGAACAAAAGCAATGAAAATGAAAATGGCTTACTAATGAAAAAATCACAAAAAAACCCTCTTTGAACTGCTTTTAGTAAACCTGTTATTTAAAATGACTTTAAAATACAACACACTTACATGTAGGATCACATAACAATTCAGGTCAATACAAAATAATTTCAGTTAAAATGGAAGGACTGCAGGTCTCTGCAGTCACTGTACAAATTTTCCACTTGGATATCATTTCTCAAAAGCATTAGACAAATAGCTTTATGAACATAAAGAAATGAGTATTATTCTGAGCTAATCAGATTCTTTTCCCAAGTACTTCAGGCTTTGACAGTGCATTTCTTTTTGTCAAGGTTACCGAGGATATATAAGTAATGTATTCACCTGCTACTTTTTAATTCCTATGTAGTTTATAACAATCTTTCTGGAAGGCTCTTTAGAAAAGAAGATTTCATGACAAGCTGTTCTTAAAAAGAATTAAACAGTACTTATAATTTTAGTATGCCGTGAAAGAAAGTGTTCTCTTGCAGATACAGATGCAAAAATGAAAAGCAGAAGTTTTGAGCAAATAAAAATCATGGTGCAGAAATATTTTATATTCACAAACAATGTATGTACTGTACTTTTCCTAACAGGAAACAGAGGTACCTAAGACATCCTGCTCCCCTATGACCCAAACAAAAGGCTAAGTCCTATCAAAACACATTGTGCATATGACCATTTCAAAGCTGATTGTTTGTGTACTGCTGCCGAGTTTAAAAAAATATATTAAGTTTTATTCCTGTGAACATGAAAGACATGGAGGAAGGGATATACAATGCAGTTGAGCTTCCTCATTTCTTTTTGTCAGCACCTCTTCTAAACACAAAGCAAAGCAAAGTGTTCTGCTTATATACCGCCCCATACCACTACAAGTAGTCTCTGGGCGGTTTACAATTTTCTAATTACAGTGTGCAGGCTACACATTGCCCACCCAGCAAGCTGGGTACTCATTTTACTGACCTCGGAAGGCTGGAAGGCTGAGTGAACCTTGAGCCTGCTACCGGGGATTGAACCCAGGTCGTGAACACAGTTTTACCTGCAGTACAGGCATTTAACCACTGCGCCGTGAGGCTCAGTGGCTCACACTTCTTTTCAGTCTCCTGCTCCATAAGGATAATTGTTGTTACGCCCCATCAAGTCAGAAACAACTTACAGTGACCTTAACTGGGCTTTCAAGGTAAGCAAGATATTTGAGGAGTGGCGTCATAAGATCTACAGTACAGTGGTCCCCCGCAATTTCATGTTTCATATACTGCAGTCCTGGTATATTGCGGAACCGCAGCATATGAAACAAAGGGCTTATGGGGCAAGCTGCATGGGCCTGTTTGAGACCTCCTGCACTTACACCAGGCCTGGCGCTGCCCCGAGTGGGCCTCTGATGGGCTTTCTGGGCCTGTCAGAGGAACCAGAAATGGTTTCTGGCAAAGCAGAAGTGACTTACAGTACATTGGAAGAGCCTTCCAGATCCCCTGAAACCATTTCTGGGGCCTCCGATAGGCTTCCCAGGAAGCCTGTCAGAGGCCCATTTGAGGTATTGCCAGGCCTGGGGTAAGTGCAGGAGGCCCCAGATAGGCCCCTGAGTCCTGACGCAACCCACCATCCCCACATCACGGATTTTCCATTATCGCAGGTTGGGCCATGAACTCCTGCGATAGGCAGGGGATTACTGTACTAGTGAATCTCCATTTCTTTTAAGCATGATTTTATATCGTATTTTTAAACTGGTTTTTGTTTCACAGTTCTATCTGTTGTGAACTGGTTTGAGTCCCCTATGGAGAGAAAGGTGGCATATGAATTACATAAAAACAATTGCTGAACCATTCAAACCTATGCCTCCTGATTCCTAGTCCATTGCTCTATCCACTACACCACACTGGTTATGGGTACACACTATCATAATTATTAAATATATAATCAAGTTCTGCCATTGGAAAAAACCCTTCCTCAGCTATCAGAATCCCTTTCATGTGCTTTTAGTGTTAAATAAAAAAAAATTGAACAATGATGTAAATATAGGTAACTTGATTTTGTTTTTAGTTTAGAGAATACTGAATTCCTGAAGCTTTAGTATGCATTGATAAAACAAATGGCACAACTTTCAATGCCTTCTAAAGTACCATGTCCCCACTGCAGTTTGCAAGTGTGCCAAGCCACAGAGCATGTATGACCCCCAAAATCCCAACATTAACTGTCAGCTAGAAGTGATTGTTGTGCTGTATGCCTTCCACATGTGTAACCATCAAACCATAATTATGAAAGAGTAGTCTGGAGCGAGTACTATGGAACCATTATCAATTGCTGGACAAATGAAATAATATTCTGCCTATCAGAAAGAACAGCAGATATTTAATGTACATCGAAAGATTAATGGCTTTTCCTTTAAAATGAATTAACAGAGCCTGAATCTACAAGAACAAACAGATAACAGCATATTATCCTTCCATTATGGAAACACCATTGGATTGTTTCCAACATAAACAAGAAAGAATGGAGGACTAATTTAAGGTTCGAAATCACAGCACAAAACTTAATTCTGTATTTATGTTTCCATTCATTTTTAGAAAACTTGTTCTTTTAAAAATGGCCTCTCTTTAAACTATATCATTTCTACTTTTTAATCTCAAAAATGAGGTAATATATTGTTAGAACATATTACCCATGACGGCCTTTGTGGGTGAAAAATGTTTTGAAAAAATTAGTTGTCAAAAGGTAGAATTAACTCATTTTAATTTCTCCTATTTCTTTTGCCGTTTAGAAGTACTGATGTGATTCTTCTGTGTCCATCAGCAACACACCTTACACAGTCTTTGGCAAAGAGGTGGCAAAGGTTCATTATGATGGTATATCATTCTCAGGCCACTGTATGAAAAACAAATTGTCCCATTTGGTTTTTCTAATGACTAAATCTGGATATTCCACAGGAAGAAAAAGACTTTAATCATACTTTTTTTTGGGGGGGGCATACATTGTGAAGAAGCAAGAGATAATTGCTTAGAATTCCCAATGGATCACATAACAACCTACTCTCACTCTGTTTCTGAGAAGCCACCAGGGAGGGATGGAGCTGAAAGGCTTTAGGCTAGATCGGAATACACAATGGGCCAAATCACACCTGCAAGCTGGCATTATCCCACCACCTTTTTCAGAGACTACAGTCATGGATTACTGTGGCTTTCAAGAAGCATTCTCAGCATAACTACTTGCTGGGGAAATGAATGAACTCTAACTTCTTACATTTCTTTTCTTCATAGATCTGTTATTGCATTAGACCTAACAACCAACTCAAGGGCTGACCAACAATTTCCAGTGGCTCCTTTATCAGGAAGACTTATCACTAATTTTAGAAGCTGATGTTCACGTAAGCCAGCATGCTTCTCCTTTACTTCAGGAACTGGGATCATCACATTCAGTCCCATTCCAATTACTCTTTTTCTCTTAATCACAAAACTATAAGAACCAATACCCTATCTCCTGTACCTACATTCACAGTTTTCCACGGTCTTCATCTAAATATTCTACATTCTACTCCAAGCACACTGGATTAAGGAGTGTATATTGTTTCTTACTAGTTAAGTTAACAATTTAACACTTTGCTTTTTGCTTTAAAAATCTTGATGATATTAATGCTAATTTAATTAAATCTGTACTTTGCAACCCCTTCTGCCGAAGGCAAAAAAAAAAACCCAAAGATTCCTATATCTTTATATGAGTGAAGAATAAGGGAGACAGGGGACTATACTTTTTCTTTGTATTAGAAGACCACATACAAACACATACACATATACAAACAGGCTCGGTCAGGAAATTAGACATCTTATCTTTGTGTCTGTTAAAAAGGACCAATAACCTCGGGCCTCCAGCACTCAGTGTGATAACTGCTTTTACAAAATGAATTTTTGACTTTTTCACAGCTTAGCTACAAGTAGACACTATCAGTAGAACTGCATTTCCCTGCAATATGATGGAAAGTAAAAGATTTCAACATCTGACAGAAGAAAATGAACAACCGATAAACAATCTTTGAAATGCTCTCTTGCTATAACACATGCCTTTGACAAAGATTTGCATTTTTATTATTGTTGACTTTCATGTCAGGGATGATGGTCAGCTAAAACATACAATAAGTTGAAATAAAACTAATTAAAACCCTAACGTCTCATCCTAGGGTTGGGGGGGGGGGAACCAAAAAAAGGGGAAAGGGGGGCTCACTATAAGAAACCAGGATTTCTTTAAAAGCAAAATTTGAAATAGATAGCCTACCTATTATTTTGTTTTTGAAAAAGGTGCAAAGTAATTAATAGCATTTTGTTGTTGAAAAACAAATATTTTCCAATGCCATATGTCAGCATGGAAATTTGACATGTAGAGGCTTGAAAAACTTTAATTATACAGTAAATCCAAGTACTTAAGACTGTTATTTCAGTGAAGGTATAATGTATATAAAGTACATTTATACTGGGGAATAACCACCAATCAGAGGAAGTGCTCTAGTCCATCCCCATCATCACTTTATTTTCCCGAATATGTAGGCAACTGGTCTGAAAAGGGGAGACTCCATGTGAATTGGAAGCTTGGAAAGTCGGAGTCCGATGAACAGTGCATCCTGAATGATCTCTGCAGATACATGAACGAATCACTGCCAAATCTAATCACTACGTTAAGCCTTAGGTCCACAAATTTTGGAGTGATCTACTGCCATGATGGCACATCAACTGTCAATATCAAAGTACTGTTGGTGCACTTTGGCCTTTTTCTAGGAGTTACTTCAACATATGCAGTACATAAAGAAGGAAAGGCGCAGGGCTATCTCTCTAGCATAAAAACAAGTCAGCAGTGGCTAGGAAGCAGAGAGACTCTTCCCCGAGAGTGCTTGTCTTCCCTTAAGGATTCATCCTATCTTCAGAAATAAGTTGGATGCTCTTCCTTGAGGCCTCCTGGAGGGACCGGCAACACCTGGGAATCTAGATTAGGGAAGAAGCGTTTCAAGGAGAGAACGCCAGTCATTTCTGTCTTCCCAAATGTCTAACTAAGCCTACCTCTCATGGCCCCAAAAGAGGCATAACAAATCTTACAGAATATGGCTGTAGCAAATGTGAGCTGCATAACGTCTGTTACAAAGGTGGATGGGTTTTATCTGAAAGAGCAAATGCCCTCTGCAAAATGAATCTTGGCATCTTAAGGTCATTCTTTAAACAGCTCATACAATGCAAAACATTGACTTTCTCATTGTTATGCAAACTACGTTACTACTGCTAGAACAAATGTAGTGTGTGCAGTTGTCTCATTTGCATTGACTAGTACATAGGAAAATTTAAGATGTAGTTAAACACATACATGCAGACAACTTGTAGCTGTTTCAGTTTTCACATCAAGGTGGACCTGAAAGACAACTCCTTGAAGACAAAAACAACAGATATCCAGGAATTATTATGAAGACAGAAAAGGGCTCTAGAAACATTGACTCTAAGAAATATCACTTGAGATAGAAGGTAAGACATCTACAGAATTGTTGCCGGGGGTGGGGGGAGCAGAGGGGAGGCTGTCAGGACTGCTTTTGAAGGACATGATGCCTTTGAGTTAACAAGCCTATCATAGCAATGTGACTCACTCAGGCTGTCACATTTGGAGAAGCCAAGGAGGAAGGCATTCCCCCCCACCCACCTCAAGATTCCGCCTTCGTACCCTTAAGAAAACTCACAGGATATCTCGGCGGATTTCTTGGCAGTTTTGTTTTCTTTTTCTTCTGGGAAAAATGTCAGATTGTACAGAACAGAACCATTCCTGTTCAGTACTTATTCTGAAAGGGAGAAGAAGCACCAAACTGCACGGGATTATCAGAAACAGAAATTTCAGTGCAATTTCTGAAAAGGAGTCCCCTCTAAAGGGCAGAAGAAAAGGAACCTGTAGATGGTGGTCAGAAACAATCCTGCACAGAATGCTATCTGTCCTGTGTAAGAATGTTACAAATATCAGTTCCTGAAAGAATGGTAGCATTTGCCTGGAAAGGGCATAAGAAATACTGCCTACATTTGGGGGGGGGGGTCAGCGACAAACCATCTTTCCTAGCAAGGCCAGGGGAAACACCAGGCTACACAGAACTGTTACAATTCCTTTGCAAAATGATGTCCTTCATGGACAGGATTCACTGGAAAGGGCATCCACATTTTGGCAGATGCCTATTCAACCTTCAATTCTGAAAGGAAGACCAAAGCGGCCCATTTCAGCTTTGTCACTAAAGGAGTTTTTTGTTACACTAAGTTTTGTTTTGTTTTTGCTTGGTTTGAAAAAACACACACAACAAGCTCAGATAGGAAGCAAAATATTTACAATGAAATAGTTGCAAAGTAATTATCTAAAAACAATTCCTACTCTGCCATCATTCCCAGTGCTTGACCAAATACAACCAAAGTGACTTGTCAGTGAAAACTTCTTGGGAAGCAGCTCCATAGCTCCATGATCCTGCTAAAAAGACCCTGTTCCCTTTGTCAATCCATCTAGCTTCTGGATGCTGGGACTCCACTGAAGATCTAGTGAAGGCCACAGCATTAACTTCCGAGACCAACTGCACATTTTTAGACATTAAGTAACTAAAAAATCCCCTTCTTATATGCACTTGCAGTTCAATATTGGCTTTGCTAGATTAAACCAACCTGATCCATTTGGGAATTTTTCTTAAAATGTAATTGATTCTTTCTCCTCCACTATTTTTACACTTTTCTTGCACACTTTATCTTGTACACATCTTGATGACTTATCTTGTGAAGTACTGCCTAAGAAAATTCAAAAGAAGGCAATTAAGTAATCCCTGTGAGCTATTCTTCTTAGATTCCCTAAGATTCAGTGTGCTCATCTACAACAGAAACAAGAAAAAGAAAGGAAACATGAATTATGAAGGAATGGGTTTGGATTTGTGTTACTTAACCATAGCATCCATCTCATTACATATCTTGTGGAATGAAAAGCATTGAGCTACAATGATCACAAATCAACATTTTTGGCTTTTTCCTGGGTATGTTTAATGAAAGACTATGCTTCCTGCTTTAGCTGTGAGTACAGGACATGGAATGGCATCTCTAGAAAATCTCTGTTGATTTGCATTATGCAAATTGTCTCTTATTTGCCTCAGAGCAGAGTGGCATCTGAAGATAATTCACAGATAAATGTCCTTGGAGTTTCATTGACATTATACAGCAATAACTTGGTTTATGACCATAATCTGTTCCAGAAACATGCTTGTAAACCAAATTACACCTATAGCAAAGTAAATTTTGCCATAAGAAATAATGGAACTCAGATAATTCATTCTGGGGGTCCCACAGACCACATACTGTACACACAAAATGCCAAACCTCACAAAAGAAGTTGGCTAGAAGTCCACATCAACACCATGGTTTAGGTACTTGACTGCAGAATCTGCTCTGTTTGGGATTAACAACTGGATTTTACTCCGTGTTTTTAATGTGACAATTATAAAATGCAATTTGTAGCTCTATACACACTTGACTAGCTGCCCCATGACTAGAAATGGTTTGAATAATAAGAAAGGATATTGAAAACAACTGATTCACCAATCTCAGGTTCAATTATCAGCAGGGGGCAGCAAGGAGGGGGGGAATTAAAAATAAAACTTACTACTGCCAATGCCTGCCACCACTTCCTCGCTGCTGTCACCACAAGCCTGCCAGGCATCCTCTGGAGGAGTAGGCAGAGGAGTAGGGTGGGGACTCACCTGCCTTTGAACTTTTGGGTTTGGTCTGAGGTGGCGGATCAGAAGTTTTGAACTTCCCACTCAAACTTTCAATCTGCTGCCCGGGACCAGAGCCAGAAATTCAAAGGCCAGAGGGGACTTTAAAGTCCCCAGCTCACCCCTCCGGAGGGTGTCTGGCCAGCGGTGGTGGCAGTCAAAATTTTTCCTACTCCCACCGCTGATGCCACCAGTCAGGCAGCCTCCAGAGGTGTGAGGTGGGGACTTTGAAGACCTACCTGGCCTTTGAATTTCCCACTAACGTCCCAAGCAGCGGATTGGAAGTTTGAGTGGGAAGTTCAAAACTTCCGATCTGCTGTCTCAGACCCAACCCGGAAGTTCAAAGCTTGGCTGACCCACGGTGGCAGTGGCAGTGGCAAGGAGGACAGCGGCAGGCATTGGGAGGGCTGCTGGCTGGCCGGCGGCAGTGGTGGCAAGGAGGAAATAAAGTCCCCCCTTTTTTTTCTCTTTCATCCTTGCTGCAGCCGAGCCCAGTGGTGAGGAGAAAGGGGGGGAACATTCTTCCCTCCTTGCCATTTGGGGGGCATGTAAGGGGCGAAAGCCGTCAACTTGTATAAGAGTATTTGTTCTTCTCCTGTACAGCAGCCATGAAATTTTGGGAGTCTAATATACAATTTTCTGAACTACCCACAAGATCTTGATGCACAGCTTGTGGAAGATGGATTATCACTGAAAGCTAGCTATCTGCTGTTTGCTGATGTTTTGAGTGGTCTAATAAAGGCATTTACCTGTTCTTGCAAATATTTTGTGTGACACATGAGGTCAACTGAGCTACAGTGGAATTGGGGAAGTGATGTGATCTACATATGTGTGCCAGTAGCAACATACAGCCACTGAATAGGTCAGGAATTTCACTAACCTTTGTCTAGATCAGGGATGGTGAACCTATCACATGCGTGCCCAAGGTGGCATGCAAAGAGCTTTCGCCTAGCGCGTGATATGCTCCCTGCCCCCCTTCCTCCTCTGCTGGACCAGCCATGGGGAATTTGTGGACGGGGAGGGGGGCAGGGAGCATATCGCATTCCAGACCGAGCCAGCGGTCTCCTCCTCTCTCATCTCCCCCCCCCCACACACACCTTCCACCAAGAGGATCCAGCCAGACTAAAGGGAGGGAGGGAGGGTGGCCGGCAAGGAGATGGGCGGGAGGGGCGGGGAGAAGAAGCGGCGGCAGGAGAGGAGAGGCCCAAGCGCTGCTGCCACCGCAGAGAGTGTCTCACTCGGCCGGACAGCCAGCTAACCAGCCAGCCCAGAGGGAGGCGAACGCTGCAGGCCTTTCCTCCAGCCGCCTCCCCGGGTCACCTGACGAGGGGCCTGCGGGCGGCTGGCAGATGACATGGCCCACCCGGGAGAGGCGTGACAGACTCCAGGAGTTCCTCCCACCACCACCACCACCGCAGATGACCCTGACCCGGTCCACCCCGTCGCCCTCGCCCTCACTCCCCCTGCCCCCCCCACGGCCACCGATCCCAACCCCCCACTGCTGCTGCCGCTGTCCCCATCACTCTTGCAACCCCTGCTGTCACCAACCCCGCATCCACCACCATCAGTGCTGCCATCCCTTCCCTTCCCACCGCCGCTGCCGATTACCCTGACCCCACTGCCCCCGCTGCCTTCGCCCCCGACCCCCCTGCTGCTACCAATCCCAACCCCCCCCCCCCAGCACTGCCGCCATCCCCATCACCAAGTTTGGGCACTTGGTGCCGAAAAAGTTCGCCATCCCTGGTCTAGTTAATTACATTGGTTCAAAAAAAAAATCATTCACCAGAAAATACCCAGTGTTAAATCAGAAATTGAACACAACATTTAACCACACAGAATGCTCCTTCTTTCTTGGGATGTTTAACAAAATGTTCAACCTATAGCATAAAACATGTTTTAAAATATTAATAAAAATTAGCATAGACAAATTATATAACTCTCTACAAAGAATCAAAAAGTAAGAGAACAACCCTCCCCCAAACAGCTGATTTTTTCTAGTAAATTTCAATTGTTCTGTACAACTGGGGAATAACGTCTTTACAGCATACATGGAGTATCTTATTCTACCAATCTCTTTCTGTATCACTGCCAAGGTCATGGCCAAGAAGCCAACAGAGCTTTTCTATTTAGTTAATCTGTGGTTTCTGGAGTTTCTTAGGGAACACAGGAAATACTATCTGCATAGTAAAAAAAATCAAGTTGTTTGTATAATGGTGGGGCAACAGTATCAAGTGTTCTGCACCTGTTTAACACTGCACTGCCATAATGTCTGCAAAGCAAACAGTAGATCTCGAGGTCAGATTACAAATTGGACTAGCCTGTTTGCTGGATTGCTGCTTTGTTTTATGCTTTTGTTCAAAGAGGTGATTAGGGAGGGGAGTTGCAAGAAAGGGGTGTCCAGTTAAAAGGGCTGCCTTTATACAAAAGACAAATTAGATATTATCTTTTAATAGATTAGGAGACAATAGTTTTTCCAGTCAGACATGCAAGAAGTTGAGATATGTTTAAGAAATCAACTTGCAGAGAATAATTACATCCCAACTATGTGCTGCTTGCAAGAAGTATGACTGGAGTACATATCGGAAAAAAAAAGTTTTGGACCTATTTTATCCCGCATGGGCACAACGTCTTAAACTAAACAGCAGATTTTATCATAGATTACAAATCAGACTATGGTGCTTGCTAACGTGCTGCTCTGTTTAATTTTCATGTATTTGTTTTAAAAGAATTGCTTTCCTTTGTTCAGTGCCAGTTGCCAGTTCAAAGGATTACAATTATTTGTAACATAAATTAGATTTGTAATATAAATTGTACCTTAACAAAGATGAAAGAAATGACCCCTACATTGATTTAAACAGAGTTCAGATATTTTGTTGGAAAGAAAAGCAGCTACAGATCAACGACCGCAATCTGTACAATTCAAGTACAGTATATAATTTAAGCCAAATCCCCATTTTTCCATGAAAAGATTATTTAGGAATCCTAGTCCTAAATCAAGTACAGTATTCGTCTTAAAATCCATGCCTTCTTTCACCTTCTTCAGCTGGGCTTATGACACCTGCTTCTTGTTTTCCTGGATTGACTAGTAAAGTAAAGGTTCCCCTCACACATGTGTGCTAGTCATGTCTGACTCTAGGGCCGGTGCTCATCTCCATAGTCAAGCTGAAGAGCCAGTGTTGTGCAACTCCATGGCCATGTGACTGGCATGGCTGCAAGGAAACACTGTTTTTACCATCCCACTTTTTAGTACCTATTTATCTACTTGCATTTACATGCTTTCAAACTGCTAGGTTGGCAGGAGCTAGGATTATCAATGCTCTGCTGCGTGGCACCTGGGATTTGAACTGTGAAGCTGCCGACTTTTCAGCGGGCAGTTTTCGGAGCCTTGGTCCGCTAAGCCACCACGTCCCTCGACACTGTTTACTCAATGACTTACTATCAATAAGAGGAACAAAACTCATGTTATCTGAAAAGCACCATTCTCAGCAGGAAAAATTAAGTAACTGACTGCAATTACCACCTCTCCTACAGTATGTGGAGTAATGTTATCATTACAGCTGGGCTTCAAGTAAAATTAGAAGATACTGTGTTAATGAAGGCCTGCAAGAAGTGATTTCTAAAACAAACAAACAAACAGGTCTCAGATATTGCAGTCTCTCTTTCAATCTCTTTCTGTAGCATATATGGACTGTTGTATGGAGGCTTTCTTCCATTTTGATTTCTTTACGGAATCAGAGAAAATACCAGGAAAAACAATGAGAAGATTTTATTTTCATGTGGCACCTAAGCAATGCACTGTGTGCCCCAAATCTCACATTCCTTCTGTTTCTTAAAGGGCCTGCATGACAATGTATCATGCTAGATTGTCACTCATTGTTTTCCTTGATTATGTCTTGACAACAATTGCTGTTTTGGAGGCAGTTCTCAAAGTCTTCATTATAATGAAAAACAACAACTCATGCTTTAATTTTCCATATTTACAAAAGAGAAGGTAAAGATCTGAGAGCCCATGGTCCACAGGGAGGATAGAGACCTCCTCCTGGTATTTAGGCATCATCGCTGAGAAGGAAGAACTGCCTTGGTGGTGACAGATTGTCTTCTGAACCTTCTACCAACTACATAACACACTACAAAGGCTTGTATGTGTAACTACCCAGTTTACACAACAATTCTCCTGAGAAAGGTAAGCAAAAAAGATAGCACAAACACACAATACTTTCTGTATCCTGTGAATGAGATGAGGGCATATCTGTCTTCTAGCACAAAAACTGGAGCACATGCTCTAAACATTCCTTCCCTCACATGCAAGTAATTTTCATGGCTTAGCTTTGTACATGTGAATGTCGCTGTCTAGAAATAAATTTTCCACTAGAGGTACAGCATAAGCCCAAAACTTGGTACGAGATTTATGGTGTTTTACAGCCTACACATACTCATAATTGTAATGTTCTACTGCTAACTAATTAATCCTTCCAGCAGTCTGGCACATTAGGCAGGTACTGTACATTTCTTCATTAATATATGGACAATTTTTGACTTGGGTTCAATCCACTTGATTCTCCAATATAAATAGGGAAGTCTATGAAGTCATATCAGCATGGCCAAGAGGGATCCTTGCATTTTAGGGAGAAATGCGGCAATAGTCTAAATGGACTTTCCATGGAAAGATTTGAGTTTATAGAAACAATAATTAAAAAGGATGTAATGACTAAATTCCAGTATTAAGTTACAACTAGACTAGGCTAAGTGAGGATCCGGTGATTCAATGGGCCTACTCTAGTTGTAACTTAACACTAGAGATGGGCACGAAATGCCAAAATGGTGTTTCGTTTCATTTTTTGTTTCGTTTATCTTTGTTTCATTTCGTTTTGTTTGAAACATTTTTTAAAAAGAATAGTTTTGTTTTTCGTTTTTTCATTTTTATGTGTTTTATGTGCGTGTTACGTAACTATGTTTGTGTGTTTATGTGTTTTTTATGTTTTTACCTTTTTGTGTGTGTTTCATCGATGTGGGGAAGCGCAGGCTTCTAAAACTTTTTATTAGTCCCTGAAGCAAGCACTGAGTAGCTGATACGTGGTGCTTGCTTCGGGGACTAAAACAAGTTTTAAAAGCCTGTGCTTTCCCCCACCCGATCAGGTGCATTGGGGGGAAAGTGGGTGGGGGGTTAAACATATTTTTATCCCCCCTAAGCAAGCCCCGTGTGCCAGCTGATCAGCGCTTGCTTCAGGAACTAAAAAAGTTTTAAAAGCCTGTGCTTTCTCCCACCCGATCAGGCGTGTTGGGAGGGGGATGTTGTGGGGTTTTTAAAATGGTTTCCCATAGGAATGCATTGCTTCAATGCATTCCTATGGAAAATGAAAAACGGAACAGAACAAACCAAAAATTTTCATTTTGTTTCGTTTTTCTTTGAAAGGACAGTTCATTTTTCATATTTTTAGGGAATGAAATGAAAAATGAAAAACAAAACAAAAAAAGAGTTTTGTGCCCATCTCTACTCAGCACATAAAACTGGAACACGACTCAGTAAGAACCTGAGATATCATAATAAACCATAGGAAAATTGTTTCCATTACACTGATGCCTGAAAAACCCTACTGCAGTAAAACCGTATAAAATCCTAGTTCCTTATAATTTAGCCTACTATGTAATAAAACTATATTTGTAATATACCCACCATATAGTGTAGTAGTAAATATTTCCAATTAGCTTTATTGTCAGTAGCCCTCCAAATACTGATGCATTTATGTTAATATAAAAGCCTACATGGTATATTTTATCATGCATTAGAGATTTTAATCAGGTAATCTGCACGGCATCTGGAAACCTAAGCAGAGGCGAAGTCTGCTATAACAAAGGCACTGTAACAGTTCACCTTCAGTGAAGAACAATAATGCATTATTAAATTCACTTTCCTGCTCAGTGGTTACACTTAGCTGACCACAGCAAATTTGCTCTCTGCCTGGTCTTCACAAGTTGGCAGAAAAATAGATTCTGTCACATTTAACGGGTTCTGAAAATGACAGGATGCCTCTCTTGGTTTAACTATGAACCATAATCTTTCAGAAGTAAATATAATTACAAATGCCTTTTGTCACGTAGTGCTTAGGAAGGATATTATATGTGGGTGATTATGGCAGTAGATATCACCAGGCCTGCTTCATTGTCATTAAAATCAGATATTGGTCACGTTACCCATCAGCAATATCTAAGAATATCTCTCTCTCTCTCTCTCTCTCTCTCTCTCTCTCTCTCTCTCTCTCTCTCTCTGTGTGTGTGTGTGTGTGTGTGTGTTCTCTGACCCCACATGACATCATAACTCCTGTAACACCACACACTATAAAGGCTGCTGGATTCCTCGATGATACCACAGACATTCAGGAGTTCCATACTGCTCCGGTATTATTTTTCTTAGTTGAATTCTCTTTCAATTTTATGTTTCACTCTGTTTTCGTCAGAAGGTGAAATGGTTTGCTTACTCATCACTGTACTGATTAGCAGACAACAGTTGGCACGAAAGTGCGGGAGAGAAGGCTTTTGGGGACAATGACAGATATTTATGCCATATACTACTACTGCCTTTGAGAGTTGATTAAGCCCACAATGTTAGGCACACTTACATAGATGTAAATTCCATTGCATAGCAACAATGTTACAGTTAAGGAGTAGGCCTGCACAGTACTCCATCGGCGCTGTGCAGCAGAAGCTGGGGTTGATGCCTCTTTACTTCTGGGTTTCAGATGAAAAAAAAAAACCTGCACACAGATGGGCAAGACTCAACAGGGATAAAAATTAGAGACAACATTTCAAGGCAGTACTTCAATCTAAAACAACATGTGCAAGATTGCACTCTTATGCCTAAATTGAACACGTAGTTACTGAAAGCAAGTCTCCTCAATTTCATGGGGAATTCGTACTTGGTCCACCCTGGTGCTGGACCAAGTGCCCAGAGGGGCACATCTGAGACAGGGGAAGTCCTTCTCCTCCTTCTGTCCATGTCTCAGTAATGCACGCCAGGTCGGCACTATCATCCAGAAATAAATCATGGATGAGGGTGGTCTTAGTTTTTGCCGACCTGGCATTCAGCAACAGCACCATGTGGCCTGGGGTCTGGCTGATATGGTCACCTGGTACTAAATGGATGGAGATAGAGCTAGAAGGGAGGATAGGTGTAAGGTACCTAACCTCCCTTTTCCTATGTGGGCATGCTCTACTTCTGTGGGTACTTCTGGACCCAGGTCTTACCCTGGAAGCCCAGGTGGACTCGGTGGCCAGGGGTGCCTTCTTACAGCTGTGGAGAATATATTAACTTTGCCCTTACCTGGATGAGCAGAGCCTGGCAACAGTCACACATGCACTGGTAACAAGCAGATTGGACTATTGTAATGCACTTTATGTGGGGCTGCCTTTGAAGACGGTCTGGTGACTGTAACTGGTACAGAACTGGGCCATGTGGCTAGTAAGTGGTGTTGCCATGCACACTCCTATTACGCCAGTTCTAAAAAAAACCCACTGGCTGCCAATTGCTGCTTGGGCCCAATTCAAAGTGATAATGCTTACATATAAAGCCCTAAACAGCTTAGGACCTGGTTACCTAAAGGACCACCTTCTTCCATTTGAGCCTTCCCGTACTCTAAGATCAGGCCAGGAGGCCCTTCTGAAGGTGCTATCCCTCAAAGAGGTAAGGGGGGTGGCATGTCAAAACAGGGGCTTCTCGGCATCTGCCCCCCAACTCTGGAATGCCCTCCCTGGCGCCAACACTTTTGGCTTTTCAGTGCCAGGCAAAGACCTTCCTGTTCGGCCAGCATTTTAATTAGATTTTTTTTGGCTGGACTCATGAGCAGCAGGGTTTTATCATTTGTATTGTATGTTGTTCAAGCTATACTATATTTTATAGTTTTAATAATTTTATTGTTTTATAGTTTTTAATACATTGTTGTATGCTGCCCAGAGACCTCCTAGTAGTCGGGCGGCTAATTTTTTTTTGAAAACAAGTAAATAAGTAAGTAAGTAAGCGAATAAATAAATAAATAATAGGTAAATTTGCACTGGAGAGAACTTTTAAGATAATTAAGAATATGACTTTCTCTGACCTATTAATACATGTACTTAACTTTCTGCATGCCCTCTATTTGAAAACCATTACAATTAATATAGATTCCCAGTGTGATGTACTGGATAAAATGATAAGACTAGTATCTGGGAGAACATGAGTTGAATCCCCTCTCATGGAAACTCACTGGAGACGAGAAAATGGTAAAACAACCCCTTAAATATCTCAGTTACCTCCAGAGCCCTATTAGGGTGGCTATAAGTTGGTTCTGATTTGATGGTTCATAGCACACTCAATTAATATGCTTTCATTATCCTTTTAGAAACTTTTAATATGCTTTTAGATTCTTATTTGGAAACAGATTCCTTAAATGGATCTAGCACCATCCCAGTTCTATTGGCTTGTAGTTCCATCACACAAGGCATAACAAAACACTATGGCTGCATTATGTTTCACTTGGTCTGACCTTACATAAATGTAGATTTCATTATGTTTTAAACCAGTGTTTCTCAGACTGTTGCTCTTGAATAAAACTCCCAGAAGTCTCGACCACGCTGTCATGACCAGGATATCTGGGAGTTGTAGTCAACAAACACCTGGGGACCCAAGATTGGGAGCTGCTGCTTTAAATGCTGAAGGGCAACAACTCAAGCCTTATTAGAAGCCAAACTGTTCTGTTCCTTAAGACAACCCACAAAAAGAAACCTCAAAGTATGCTTACAGTAAAATGTACTTCATGGCATTTCTAATAATTTGGAATCAGCAGATTATTCTAATGTATGGGGATAATCTGAAATATGAAGCAATAAACAACTCTATTTTTTCATTATTTTGTCATTTTTAATATCTATCATTTATCATAAGAATTCATTATTTAATCTGCTGTCATATCAAATTCTATTGAATGAACTCATTCAGTGACCAAGCTATGTTTACGTCCATTTAAAAAAAATGTGCTAAAGGAAGAAGTAAACAATTTTTAAGGGGAGAGTTCATCAACATCTCTGGGTGGGGAAAAGATTCTACCATACTTGCAAGTATGCTAAAAAAAAAAGTAAATAGATAAAACTTTTAGAATGTATTTTTTAAAATATAAATCCATTTTATGGTCTAAAGCACACAGTTGAAGTTCCACAGGTCTCACCATACCAAAATAATCAATTCAGATACTACAAATGAAGTTAATAAAATCACAAAAATCTCATAGAGTAGGCCGTATCCACAGAAGTTAATGGAATATTAAATGTGCTGCTCTGTAAAGTGTCATGGAACTTTGTTCTGAAACAAGTTATTTTCATAGAAGAATGGCTCTCCCACCCAATACTAAACAGCAAGTATGTTTTTTTTTAAGAATTAAAGAATATAAATTTTTCATTCATCTCTAAAGTCTAATTACCACTTAGGTAGTGCTGTAAGCAACTACTTTGTTAAAAAGAAGAAGGAGAAAGCATCTCCATACAGAATATATTGCATACAATTAATTCAATGACTATCAGGGTTGAAAAGATTAAATAAGAAGAGAAAGAAATATCATTAAAAAGCAGCCATAGTCTAAAACTTAACTAAGCCAAGTGGATCCAGTGAACAATCGTAATTAAAGTGCCTGATACAAACAAAGCTTGGTCTAAAACCACTAAAAACAATTGAACACTTATTTTATTAATCTAATGAATCATGTATCATATCATTACAGTTTTGTATATATCATTAATTTCATTCCTTTCGCTTAAGCCTTTTATTGGGATTACTTCAGTTATTAGTTGGTCTAATGTATTGGTTACCTCTAAATCTCACTCTACAATCTCTTCTTATCTTGTTGCATAAACCCTTGCGTGTTATTCAAATTGCTTCATTTATTATGATAGCTTCCCCATGTAAATTGTGCTGACTGCTCGCCCTTGCATAGTCCTCATTAGACTAATGAAAACCTTCAAACGAAAAAAACTAAACAACCTGCCAAATAAAGGTCTGAGGTTATTATGAAAATTACAACTCTGGGAGCTGGGAGAAGCTCTGTTCATTAATTCATGCTCAGCAAATTGCTAACTAATTTAGTTGCACTCCTCTGCATTAATGGATTATTTTATAAAAATGTTTTCCACAGCCCAAGACCTTTGGTGCATGCTTTTGAGAGGCTTGAATTCTAATCAACCTTAACAGTAAATTAGGAATGTAATATCTAAATAATAATTGGGATGGCATATGGAGGGAAATAGTATTTAAAATCCCATGAAAGGTACTTTTGGTTTTCAGCTTCATATGTCAATTTCACAGTAGTTAAAACAATTGTACTTGTTTAATATTCTGAAAGGGCTCTCTAAAATACTGGTAACAATCGCCATCCAAAAAGTTTCAGAGGCTCCAAGAGAGACTTTGTTATCTAATAAATATAAGGAATTGTGGATAAAAGCTTGTTAATTAAAAGTGTTAGCTACTTACATAAACTTTAAAGGGAAGAGCCACCCCCCTCCCAAAAAAAGCTTCTCTGTGAACTTGGACCAATCATCACGATGATGATCTATAGGACAAATTATTGGTCTTTTGATAATGCATTTAATTATACTAAGTCAATGACCCAGAAGAGTCTGAACTGTGAATAAACATACAAAAGTTGGTTCAGTTACCTGTGGTTAAACGGTTGCTTTGGCTCTCCATGAAAGAACAAACTCTAGAACAATGCAGCAAATCATTTCATCAAGTTGATAAGAGGGCTCTAAACTGCTCCAAGCACAAGAGGCAAGGGAGTTATTATTGTACTTCTTAACACTAGAAACAAGAGCATGGAGCATACAGCAGAGAGAGAGAGAGAGAGAGAGAGAGAGAGAGAGATTCCACCCATATGCATAAGGAACAACACTAAGGTAGTATGAGCATGAGAAAATGTTGAGATAGGGTATTTCCTGTATGGTATTAATTCCACTCCTAAAATTGGGCATTTTCCCTGCTAACAAATCATCTCAGAAAAAAAGTATCACACTGCACATGACAGGAAAATGAACCACTCCTCTTTGTGTAATCGTGTCATTTTGTTTGTAATTAAGATTTCTTAATGCCCACCAAAGGCTTAACTATTCACTAGAGCAAAATCTACAGTGTGTGTAATAGTGGGTCTCACATACCACATGGAGTAAGCTAAGTCACCTAATTGCCACCTCCTCACATATGATCAACGCTGATCATATGATCTCCTGTTTTGGGACTTACAAGCAACTATATAGATGGGCTGATTATTGAGGACTTGAAATAAAACTCAAAAGCACTGAAGGTTTTGAAGGAAAAGCCGTTTCACAGAATAACTGCTCAAGAAAACCTACCAGCCTCCGTCTGCCACCTCTTGAACACAATCAAAATGCAGTTTCACTTTTCTGTTACACTGATGTCCAAATTCCACTCAAAATCAGAGAGGCTTTTTAAAATTTTGACATGCCATTGGCTGGGTTTCAGTTTCTCAAGGTGCAATGTAACATCACACCATTATAAATACGCTTGTGGCCCCAACAACAAAGTACTGTACATGGTTCCCATTTGACCAATTGCACAAAGCACTAGTGGAAGTGCTTGGTGGACAGCAGTTCCACCTTGGCTTGACTGCAGCCGCTATTGGTGTAATGTTGAGCTACACCCATGTAGCTATGCAGCTATATGTGAGCCACTGTGTAGCTAATATGACAAAAAATTCAGACATCTTTCCTAACATCAGATCTCTCATAGCTACCAAAAAAAAAAAAAAAAACCCTGCACAAGATCTGTTTCTCGGAACCCACCTAGTATCATCTGTCCCATAGCAGAGACCTGGAAAGTGTTTGTGTTAGAAACATGGATTGTGTGCGGCACTTGCTGAAAACATGGACCTGAAAATGGAGGGGGTTTTGGGGGCAGAGGTAGTATTTGCAAATAGGGCAAAATCTGTATGTTTTGTGTGAAAAGCAAAAACCATCTCAACCAGACCTAGTAGAATAGGGCCAAACCACCCTATCTATACACAACTGGACTTGTATATTTACATGTTGCAAATCTTTAAGTGTGCACAAAATACCAAAATCGTTTGCAGGAGAAGTTATGCATGGGGGAGAAAAATCACACAAGACTGATTAGAAAACACCTTTTGCCAGTATATTAAGAAAAATATGATAAAAAAGAAGTGGTTGAAATGAAAGGAATCAAAGACTCTCTGATAATGTGATGATAGATAACATAAGCAATCAAATAGTCTTTTTTATGGGTAGTCTTTGCTGATCCAATATGGAATGCAGCAATTTATGAATGACTGAAACAATTCAGCAAAAGAAGGTGGGTTTTACACTGTGGCCTCATTCATTCATGTCTCAGAGTAAACCAGAGCTACCAAGAATTCTGGCTTACATGAACAAGGTATGGTGCTGCATGTTGCTGAACAACTCAACTTCTCATGCAAGAAGCAGCAGCTAACAAACCAGGTGATTGCTCTGTTCATGGGTTTTTTTTTTTTTCCAGTATCGTAGCTCAAGAGGGACACCAGCTTGTTGGTCTACTAACAACAAGAAAGTAGCAGGTAAAGAATAGTAAGATATATAAGGATGTAGTCAAATTTCTCTATTTTCTGTTTTTCTGCTCCTAAATGATTATAGCAGAAGAAGTTCAGACCTGCCTCCAACAACATGAGGTTAGGTTGGACAGCACGGTCATGTCTTACCCAGAACTGCCAACATGGGTGGCATCTTCTGGGGATTTAGGCAGGAGCCTTGAGCCTAAAACCTTGTGCAGGCAACTTTTGTATGCAAACTTGTATGGCCTTTCCCTTTTATGGAGCTTTCAAATACCACAAATGTACTTGTCAAGTTTATATCAGAAGGAAGGGGTGGTTAAAATGTGTGTGCCAACACATGGGAGGGAAAGGCTCCAAGAAACTAGGGACAGTTTTCCCAAATATTGTTCATGAGAAAAAACAGGCCTCCAAAGTGTTCAGGAGAGGGTGGGCTTACAATAAGGCAGGAGTGGGGAAACCTTGGCCCTTGAGTTATTTTAGACCACAACATCCCCCACAAAGCACTTTATCATTGGCAATATAGGATCGTAATTCTGGGACTTCCAGTCCAAAACATCTGGTTGGGCTGAAGGTTCCCCACCTCCACTGCTGCTAAGAGGTAGCAGAAATAATACGAAAAGGCAATTTTAATCATGCTCTCATGACACCAATATGTTCTTGGTTGGCTTTAATAGATTAGACTGGATCCTGCAGAAGAGTAAATGCTAGTCATTGTGGGTACATACAGTAATTGCCCTCAATAACAGGTCCTAGGAAATGCTAGAGGGTGGGCACTGGTTCTTTCTCATTTTTGGTATTCCTGTGGGCACCAAGATCACTGTGTGAATTGAATGATGGACTAGATGTGCCCTAGTATGACTCAGCAAGGTTTTTCTCAACTTACCAGAAGCTTAGCAATCCTGATAAACTCCAGAGCCACCATACTACTATTAGTACGAGTATTATAACACGGCATTTCTTTGATGGGTAAAATTAAATGCATGCCGGAAAACTGTGTATTCGCATTTGCTGTACATTTGTATTTGCTGAACAAAAATAATTTGGAAAAATAAAAAAATAGAGTTTTTTCTTTCTTTTTCACTTTTAAATATTCAAGATTGCTTTCAGCTCCAGGACATACTATGATTTAGCAGGACAGAATTTCATTATGCCTCACTAAACTAATGTAAGATCTATTTGTGTAAACAAAGGGAATTTCTTTGGATGTTACAATGGGTTGAGAGGCATTTGAGTCATAGGCATAATTAATCATCTGTAGCAGCTTAGTGTCAGTTGTCAAGAAATTCTCTCAAATTAAAAAAAATACAGAAGGAAAAATTACTTGGTATTCAATATAAATTGAATCTATCTTTCACGGGAACTAAAGTTGCAACACAGTTTTTAACAGTGTATTTCTTCTCAGAAACCTAAATAACATGTATAGTCTTAACCAGGAAGTTATATTCATGGTTCTCTTATTGCTAGAGTTAATGTAGAATGTATAAATAAATGCAGAAAGTATACTTTCCCCCCTCTGATGCCCTATTAGATCCTGATGCCATCCGGCTCTTATATTGCTAGTGTTTTTAATAATTTTAATGCCCCCCGTTAGTACATGTAAATATATATACAAATACTTGAAACATAAATTGAAATGGGTCAACTACATATTGGTGTATAGTAAACAACAACATCGACAACAATAATCATCTCCAACCAAATCACACTGGATTGGATTATATATTCCTATCTAAAACCTTTACTACTTTTTTTCTAAGCACTGTTGTTGATTTGCAACTAGAAGCTTGTCATAAATTAATTCAATATTTGAAAAAGAAAAGGGTTTGCATTTTTGTTCCATATAACTTCTGTGCTACATTTTCAATATTGGTTAAAATATAGATTAGACCCCATTTGTAGGTTGCTGAAAAGTAGGACATGTTCTGATGACAACTGATGTATACAAGCTATCTACATTCACAATGTTGAATCTTTGGTTTTTAAAAGTAGCATTCTGCTTTAAAGTTTAATTTTGGCAATACTAAAAATAAATTGTATAGTTTTATGAAAATAAAGAGAAAATAGAACATATGTGATCAAAAAACATCTGAGGTCAATGGATAGATTTTCTTTTGGATCAGGTTTATTGAACCTCTACATATAATTAAAAGCAGGGGCATATTCACAAACAGGATAGTCACGGGAATATTGAGCATAATCATAGGCAGTATATCCTACATGACTAAAACAAGTTGTTCCCTAGTTAGAGACAGGCACAAGCCAAAGGGGAATTGGAGCAAATTTCACTGGTGGGTGTCCTTATTGTGTTGGACTTATGATTGACGGTTTGCTACTAAATAATGGTATCCCCAAATCTGCCTCCCAGGTTGGCAACCCTACCTTTTCTAATGGGAGGGACTAGAGAATGGCACAATGTCTTTCAGTCATGTCTTCTATACATATCTCATATGGCATGGAAATAAACATATGGTCTGAAGCAGAATGAACCAACTGAAAATCCCCTGAAGCAAATCAATCTCTGCACAATGGAGAAAGTGCTTTTTAAATGGTTAAATCATTACATGGGCCTCAGCAAAAGGCTTGCCACCTCAGTGATCAGCCTCATCCTATTTCCAACCACACATCATTAAAATGCCTATTGCCTTAATATGCTTGGTAATTTTTTAAAAATGATATCACTGATTGTAAACTGACATTCTTTCACAACTTAGAAGTACTTATCATTAAACAAAACAGGAGAAGAAGAAAAACAGAACAATGGTTAGTTCAAGAAAGGAGCTTTTTCCAATACTTCAGAATGATAATTATGAAAAGTCATTTTAGCTCCAATTGATGGATTAGCACAAATGTGTCTTGGTAGAAAACAGAGTTATGTGCAAATGCTTCATGACTGCTCCTCAAAATTTCTGTTACCCCCCCCTCCTTTCCCTAACAGACAAGTGATACAAACTAGGCATTTTCTATCCTAAGAGTATAAATTCCTGAATCTATTTGGTTTGCATTCATTTCTCCAGCTGTAATAATGATTAATGATTCAAAATGATTAGAGGTGGCTAGAACTAAAATTGCATATATGAACTGCAGGTCTATAACGATGCAAACAGATAATTACGATCTCTGCAAATAGCCATAAGTGAAAACACTTGCTTTTAATACAGGAAAGTTTGGTCTAAAAAGTTACAAGGCTGGCTCGGAAGATTTGATAAATGCAGTCATGACAGAAAACAATTTTTAATTTAGTATACCCTATAAATCTAGAAAATCCATGAATATTTAGAACCAATTCAGTAGGCATAGATGGGGAAGAGAAAAGGGACAAAAAGAAGCTGCAGAAGAGAAAAGGGACAAAAAGAAGTCAGTGACCGAAACAATGACGGCTTAAGAATAGAAACACAAAGCAATTTCAATAGAAATAGATCTCACAAACTGCCTTGGCTCATTACTGAACAGTGATATGCATTTGCTCTACTTTTAAGAACCGATAACAATGTCACATTTAAAAAATGGAAAAAACATGTGACATGAGTAGATATGTAATGATTTCGGTGCAGGATTTGTAACTTTTCCCCCTTCCTTAGATGCTTTTCTTTTTCTTTTTCTTTTTCCGTTTTTTTTTGGGGGGGGGGATGAGATCTTAGCAGGATGATGTAGCTGTTATTCTATTAACTTTGATGGGCTGGAATGAAAACACTTCCTAAAAATCAACTCTGTTCAGATCACTCTCTTAGCACAGATAACATTTTCGGGATCTAAGCGGGCGGGGATGCAAGGGGCCATAACAGGTTGTGTGTGCAATGAACCAAAATTAATGATTTGTATAAAAGAAATGTTGTTCCCATTAATTTTTAGTGTAATCTTATTAAAGATGCCACCTGTCCAGAATGAAAGTGTCCAGATTTTAATTCTCTTTCCATATCTCACAGTAGTTGCACAGGACGGAGCAGGGAACCTTCTGTACCTATTAAATGATGCCACAAAATATGTCCACTTTTAAAAGCTTTACTACTGCACAGACTTTATACAGATGTACTGCTGCAGCACTTGCTGTCAGTGCTTTGTCCTGCATTGCCACCAAGCTGTTACCTTTGAGTTCAATGTCTGTTAGATCACCATATCCTAGTTTCACAGAGATTGTTTAAAGTATATACTGCATATCATTTATACAAAATTACAGTCTCACTCAAATGCACTTCTGTATCCCCCCCAAAAAAAATAATGATATTGGATAATGTTTCCTATACAGAATTGAGGAATTTAACAAGTCTCTGTCAGCCAAATGAGAAGATGGAATAATAATCAATAGAAATACTAATATACATTAAATCTAATTCATACATTTTGAGTCAGATGGCTGATTAAATTTAAAATAAATTACATGATATCCGCTAGTCTCATTTTACACTATTAACAGTTCTAAGAGCTAAGTAATTTAGCCTCTCTTCCTTCCCTACACATGGCCATCAACAGTTATCTCATAATGGTTGATTTTAAGTGACTATTTCTTTGAGTAAGTACAGATACACATCAATTATATTTAAAGAAACCTAATAAAACATTGGTAAATAAGAGGCATCTAATATTATTCTTCCTTTCTAGCAACATTATTAAATAATTTCTACAATCCAATTTCCCCACAATTAAAACAATTACTGTACTACACGAGCATTTATAGCAGACTCTACAAGAAAGAGTTTTGCAACACCTTAAAAAGTAACATTTTAAAGGTGGTATAAACTTTAATCGGATAAATATTTATGCCTAATACAGCATGCTACTCTTTAACATACGGTAAGATTTTTGGTTGGGGTTTTGCTGCCACAAAGAAATCCTTTATGGAAGTGTATAGTTTACCTTTCCAAGGAGACGGGAAGCTAACCGTCTCATACTTCTGCACCCCCAAATCACCACCAATAACGGAATTAACGCAAAGAACAGCACACCTGCAATATCTCTTCTAGGAATAAAGCAACAATGTAAGACCAATGTCTACCTTTCTCCATGTGGATTCTTTTTGAATCATGCCCACTGTCATGGCCAGCCAGATCACCTTCTTTTGGACCAGGAAGGATATTCGGAGATAAACCCATCAACATCTGGTTCATGGATAGGCCATTCTGATGGACAGCTGCTAGCACAGACAGACAAGAAAAGAAAACAAAACAAAATCACTGCTACTGAAGTTCACAGTAGTCATAGCAAACAATATGGCTTCTAACTAACTGTAAGGAAGCATGAGCACTTCAACCCAGCAGAAGAGCATCCATGTTATTATACTATCGTTATACTCTCATTGCTTGCCTTCCTGACTCATATTTCCACATTGGATTTAGTGAAAAATGCTACATTTCAACATTGCCTCTTAACCATATCTGCAGAAACATGGATGAGAGCAAACCCCTTCTCTCTCTTAACTCAACATTGAACCTTTAAAAAAAAACCCAGCTTACTATTTTTTTCTCAGCAGAGTTTGACAAAAAATATTGGCACTGAAAGGCAAAGAATTATACATGCATACAACAAACAAATTAGTACTGCAGTCCAGAAATTAATGCAAAGAAATACTCTTTTAAAAATAGTTATTTACATTTTTTTAGAAAAATAATCAAAATTACAGCTTTGCCAAAGTTGCCTCAGAGTTCTACATTTCTGTTTTGGGAACCTGAGGAATTGCTGTTTATTAATCCTTAGTATGTAGTTAATGAAAAGTAAAAACTCTCTTAGTTCCAGAGCAATTTTAAACACATGAGAACTAAACATATCTCCATTATATATTAGATAAGGATAGAGGTATTATTTTTCAACAAACATATAAAGTAAAGGAAGATTGACAGCTACTAGTCAGAAATTAAAGTGAATTAATGCTATTGGCACTTCTTTGGACTCTAGAAACATTTTCCATGAGGGGCCTTGTGGCACGGTGGTTAAACTACAGTACTGCAGCCAAAGCTCTACTCATGACCCAGATTCAACCCCAGGTAGCCAGCTCAAGGCTGACTGAGCCTTCTTCCATCCTTCTGGGTTGGCTAATTAAGTCCTCAGCTTCCTGGGGGTAGGGGAGGCAAGGTGTAACCCACATAATTATATTGTAAACCTCGCAGAGAATGCTTTAAATGCTATGGGGCAGGACATAAGCAATACACTCCCATCTAGGACTTATGACAAGATGCAAGCACATCTGTTACAGCACTGGACATGGACGTGGGAAACCTTGTCTGAAATGCTCATTTGGCCATGAAATTCATTGGGATCTCTGTGGGGGCTAGTCACACTCAGCCAGACCTACCTCTCAGGGTTGATGTGAGGATAATGTGGGGAGGAAGGGTAGAAAAGACGTACGCACCACCTTTATCGCATAGCAGGAAAGGCAGGATGTCAGTGTAGAAAATAAATAAATAAATAACAAGATGTTTCTCTGATTATTTTTATATGTAAAGGCAGGAATTCATTAGTACAGTCTTCCTTCTCTCCCCCTTTTCTCCCCTATCTGGTCATGCATACATGTCATCCTATAATCTGAGGAGTGTCAAAGATTATCAAAGGCTTACTGGAACTTTCTGGATAGCAATTTACAACTATTATAGAATTAGCCTTAGAAGATGCATGGAGTAGTAAATGAGAGGATGCAGGTATTTTCTAAAACAAATCTAAAGAAGGATTCTGAGTTTTACACTGGCCCACAGTTGTAACAAAATTAAACTGAGATGAGCAAACTAACTGTTAGTGGCACATTTTTACTTCAAAAATAAACCCACATTTATTTCATGTCCTGTCTTTATTTGCCTGGTGAACAAGCCATCCTATATCAAAGATGACTGATGAAACATTTGCATCAGCTTTCAAAACCATCAGTTCTGAAGTGGTAACAAAACAGGTGAATCTGGCTCGATTGTTCAGTGAATCAGGTTCCTGACTAGGGAGCCACAATTCGAGAGTTCAATTCTCTATTATGGCTCCCATGAGAACCGGCAGCCTCTGTTGCCATGGGCAAGTGGTACAGCCCTGGAGTGCTCCCAGTGAACTACAGCTGAGTAACTTAATGCTGAGACAACGCTGGCAGGCATCACATGTCAGAACCGACTAGGTGGCATACCTATTATAAACAAAGGGCCTTTTCACACAACCCCTAAAATCCGCTGGCCACTTAAATTCGGACCAGAGGTCTTGGGGGTTTGTCGCTGTTCCTGTGTTCCCACCCCCTCCGCACTCCTGGCTGCTGTCTGCGTGAGGGGAGGGAGAAAAAAAGGAAGAAAAGAATGCCGGATCACCTCCGTTCTGCCGTCTCGCTCTGCTCCCAGCAGCATTCCAGTCTCTTAAGTATCTCTTAAAGGGGTGGGGGGCAAAACAACAACAAACAGAAGCGAGGAGAGCCCGGCACTCACTATGTTACATCCGCATCAGGAATTTTTCACCCCCAGAGAGCAGGTCCTTGAAAAGTGCGCTGGGACGCGCTTAGGTGGGCGTGGTCGCACTTAATTTTTTGTAAACTCCGGAGCTGGTGGGGAAACAATTTTAAGCTCCGGATCTGGGAGCCATTTGCTGCGGATTTTAGGGGTTGTGTGAAAAGGCCCATAGAAAGCAGTCCATTTATGCATGACCTGCGCCTTAATTCCAATAACTACTTTTTAAGTCTAAGAAGGTCTAGATTTAGAATGTACTTTGTGGTTTGTCATATGCCCCCACAGCAAAGGTGTAATGCCTTTACAGACATATGATATACTAGCTTTATACTACAGACAATACATTTCATTTTCATGATGGTAGGACACAAAATCAAAGCACTTTTCCTCTGATTATAGAACTGATCTGACAACTTGAAATTGTTGCTTAATTTTATACTATACAGTACTTTTCATGAATCCTATGCTAAAATTAGTAAGGAGAGGAGTGTATCCACATTTGGATACAAAGATCAACCAAAAAAGTGAAATATATGAGACTAAGACTTCTACCAGTAACTATCTTAAACATTATTTTTCCCCAAGTCACACTGAATTTAGATGCACAACTAGACATCAAAAGGGCTTAAAAATATACTTTCTATTAAGTTTCTTTCTTTCTTTAACAGACTAATGAAGCCTTAAGAAAATAAACTCCTTTTTCCTTTCTTGCTATTTTTATCACTAGGAGGCATATAGAGATGGCATTTTCAGGCACATGGCTGAAACATTTTGTTTAGTTTAGATTGCCACAATGTGAACAGTTTTAGTCTGTTAATGCTTATTCTTTATAAAATAAATCTCATAACTTCAACAAACACATTTACACTGGATTTCACCATTAGGCAAGTGGTTACGCAAGCAGTTGTACCTGCAACCTTTAACTCTTAAAAATGCATAACTAACAAGGGCAGCAGACTTCATGCGAGGACAATACCACTGCTGCTTATGGGGCATGAACTGCTTGCTGACAATATGCAGTACTATTTCTATAATTCAAATCCCTGATGTTAGTTTAGTTCAGCTGTGTAAAAAAGTTTCACATTGCTTGATACTGAGGATGGGAAATGTGATGTTGGTAAAATTAATGCATCTGTGCTTGTGATAAGAGAACACTGGTTTCAACAGTTAACAGTTAATGTGAAAAGAAAAAACACTGTGACCTACGGATTCTGTCTGAAGAACTTTCAGTTCGGGCAGGTGAGCTGGATACACTACTGCTTCGATGAGATGATGGATGACTCCCAGGTCTTCGACCTTCTTCAAGGGACGGAGCAGGGGAAGGGCTGTCTGGTACTCGTTCCTGTACATTACGGGGGTGGGGGAGATATCAACAATAATTACAGTAAGAACTCAATATAGAACAATGTGAATACAGTAGGACCTTCGTATGCACTGATTCATTAACCACTGGTTCAATTATCCACAGTTGGCAGAGGAAAAATCTTAAATAAATAATTCAGCAGCCCCAAAGCAAACTACTGTCACAAACAGCAGCTGTAAAGCAAGCTACTGTAAAAAAAAATCAGCAGGTTTTGGGGGTTGGTGTTCTCTCTTATCCACGGTTCTCATTATCCACTGGAAACCCTGGAATCGTTTCCCAGAGGATACCGGGTTCCTACTGTACTGAAGATTGATATCTTTATGCATTTGGACTACTATATTTTTGTTTTACATATTCCATGCCCATATACAACTCAAGAACTTATCTGTATTGTACATCTTCTGATCTTCTGTCCTCAAACTAGATAAATACTAGATATGCTACATGTCCATAGTTGGACCAATGTCAATTATCTGGTTTGAGGACTGTAACAAAAAAATAAACTCTAGACATTATTCCAGAAGATAACATGGGAAGTCCACTCATTTTGAGCTTTTGAGTAGAAATATATTTAAAGTTACCTATAATAGATTTGTATAATAATAGTGCTGTGTGCCTATATACAGTAATGGATATGTATGAGCTTAACACTAGTGTGACTGGCAGCTGAAGGACTGAATGCCAAATGGTTGGTGTGGCTTGAATGCTGTGGGAGTGGGTTCCATTAGAGTGAAAAAGCAAGAGCTGAGAACTGAAGAGAGTTAGAAGTCTGATTTAAGAGTTAGGAGTTTGGCTACCTGGGATTTATCCTGCTCCATAGTCCCCTGCTCCCATGGAAGGGAACTCTTCTAAAAATGTCAACTATCTGACATTCCAGTTAGCACATTCCATCCCATCCCTGAAAGGGACCAACCCATCCCAGACTAGGCAAGATTTTGAGCCTGTTGTTTATTTGGAACAATTAGGATTAGTCAGAATAAATGCAGTTTTCCTGGTGTGTGATCATCTACATGACTCTTGTGTGGGGCTGTGCGTGTATTCTTCCTACATGTTGGTGGTGATCTGTAGAGCTGGGTGCAGCTGGCAGCCTCTATCTTATTTTTGAAGTGAAACAAGGCATTTTTTGTTTTAATTATTTTTAAACGTTTGATTAAATATAGTTTTCCACTATTGCACTGCATCATGTAATCACCATGCCATTTACAAAAATTAATTTAAGAAAAAGAATAGGAAAAACACAGTTGAAACAAGCAAACAGAAGTAGGGAGCTGAGGTTTGTTGATTCCATGCCTTTTACTGTGCGTTCTGCATTGCACTGCTGGGGGAGGTGAGCTGAGCTTTGTTTTTTCCATGCCTATTACTGTGCTTTCTGCATTGCATTGCGTTGCACTGCATTGCGGAGCAGGGTGAGCTGAGCTGTGTTTTTTCCATGCCTTTTTCTTCATGCTTCATTTCCATGCCTGTTGTGTGTTCTGCATGGGTTCCATACCAGCTCTTGAGTTCTGTGTGATCTTGCAGCAGTTTTGGAAAATGTTTGCCTGCCCGTTCTGTGTTTTCTGCACTGGTGGGGGGATTCCGTGCCAGCTCATGTGTGTTCTGTGTGTTCTTTCAGCGGTTTGGAGACCGGTTTGCATGCCTGTTCTGTGTGTTATGCATTGGGGGCGTAGTATAAAGTGCACTTTATAAAGAGTTTTGAACAGATAAAAGGCTTTTTTAAAAACTTTTTTTCTGACCTCTGGAATGGATCAATTAGTTTTCAATGCATTGGTATGGAAAACCACACTTTGGTTTACAAATCTTTCAGGATCCAAAACATCCCAGAAAATGCATTAATTATTTAAACCAAGGTACCACTGTAACCAAGACTAAATCGGTCCCTGTTGATAATGTAGCCCGTATCTTAGCCAGAAAAGACATCAGTGCAGAATGACATTAGATAATTCTCTCTTAGTGTGAGTGTGTCAGAAAGATTGAGAGTCTATAATTTTGAACATAGCTTTTACTGCTGTTTTAATCTTTATCATTCACATCTTAGAATCCAATTTTTTCCTTCATCCCTTATTCCCTCAGTAAAAATCCTTGTTTAAACCAATGCTCTTTGCTACTTATTCCATGTGTAACTAAGAATAAGAAACCCAGACTAGTAACGGTTAAAAATATATCCATATCAAATGAAGCTAAGACTTGAATTGGGAGGAAACAACTCAAGGCACCTAATACTTGAATTATATATTATTAGCCCTTAGAGAGGCTTTTGGTTCAGCCAGTACAAAAGCGGAGAACTTAAAAGTATTTGAATATGAGTTCTGAAGAGTGGTTGTTCTTTCAGGTTAATGTCTTCCCTTGTGGCACTAATGCGTGGTGACTAAGATTTTACACCTTAACAGGTGACAACAGTTCCAGGGTGGTGCAAGCAGCCACTTAAGGAATATATAAACCTGTTAGTGTGAAAATTAGAAGGTCAGGACCTGCTCATGGGGGTATTTTGCAAGAATGAAAAAGTTAACTGGTTAAGTTTCTGAAGAAAATGGCAATATGTGGTTGTAATTACTGGATATCGCTTAATTTTAATTTTAAACTCACAGTCACAAAGCACTGTAGGAGGTGTCAGTGGCAGCATGAATGAATAACAGAAGAGTGTAGATGAGGCAGTTCTGCAGAGACATTACAACCCTCCTGAGAGGGAGATTTAAGGTAAAGCCTATTTAAAATGGCTTTTATCATATGTGAAGTGAGAAATATGTGATATCCAAGGTGTATTCCAAAAAGGAAGAGGCACTCAAGATTATATTGCAAATAGAGCTGGGTATGAATTAATAAATGAATTGCTAAATTCATTCAAAAACTGCTAATTTGTTGACTTGCATTCATATAAATTGAATGCAAATTGATGAATTTTAGCATTTTTTGATTAATGAATTCATTGGACTATAAAATGGCCCTCAAGGCACTTAGAGGCACAACATTTGCAGGGAAACTTCCCCTGACTCTCATCTATAGTACATTCCAACCAAGTCTGATGAAGATTGGGTTTCCTCAAGACAGTTGCTAAAGGGCACTTTCTTACTGTGAGTCACTTTCTGGGTGTATAATGCAGATGTCTGAAACCCAATCAATACCAAACTTGGAGGGATCTTAAAGGAAAGTCATGGAAAGCTTCCATGCAAATTTGGTGTCTCTCAGTGCCCTGGACACCATTCATTCTATCGAGTTTTCAAGTAAGAAATAAATATTTAAGAACTGAGTCATCAGGGAAAAAAACCCATAAATTCATTTTTGTGATTCCCTGACCTTGACAAATCACAAATCAAAACAAATCACCATTCCCCCTCACTCATTCCCATCTCTAATTGCAAATATCCACTGGCTACTGGAGCACACTGAAGAATTTCAGAAGGTGAGTCTATGCTTTTTGAACTAGGGCAAAACCTTTGGCTGGGTGGAGCATGAAAAGCTGTGAAATGTTCTACATAACTCAATAAACTGGAGGCGACTTGATACCACAGGAAGCTATGAATAAAGACCAATAAGAGACAGAATTCATGGCCTTTACAAGTAAGATATTTTATAGTTCTAACATAGTGAAGAGGAACTGACAATATTATCATGATTTCTAATTTATTAGGTGTTCACATAACATTTCCCTTTTTAAAAACCTCCATACGCCATTTCCATATAAATTTTCACTGAATGCATGAAACTATTTCATTTAATACACATAAACTTAACACATAACATAAAGTTACGCAGAACATATACAAACATTTCTTTTAATACACAGTTTTCTTCCTTGGCCTGGTAACTTCTGAAGCGCTTCATTAAAATGAAATCCAGTGAGCATATATGATTTGAATCAAGTTGCATAGTAAATTAATTTATTTTAAGAGTTTAATTTGTTTATCATATTTATGTATGCCTTTACAGAACAAATTAAAATATGGAGACAGCAGAAGATATGCATAGGGCAACACAACACAATTATGACTGAAACAAAGGAGATAATGAGTTTTATTATTGTCATACAACAAGATGAAGCAGAAGGGAGCCTGTGAGAGAGTGCTTTGTAAACTCAGTTTATCTGTTCATTTGTGAAATACCCTTTAACCTTAATAGAAATGCTACTGAACTAAGCAGAAGTAAGAGTGTAATTAATTTAATTCTTCAAGTCTCTGCTTCATAGCCTTACCTCATAATTTCTCCAATCAATAATATACAATCTCTTGCAATTTTCTGTCTTTATCAAAACTAGCTGCAATAATAAATGAAAATGCTAGTAATAATAAATTGAAATACTTTCTCTCTCCAAATAGGGCACACTAATAAACTAATGGTGGTAGAATATCAATATTCGAAAGTCATTCTTTCCTCCTTGTCTTTGAGAGGGAAAGAACAGATTGAGCAAAATAATGACTTTTCCTTTAAAAGGACTTAATTTGGGGTGGGGGAATTAAACAGAAAAGTGAATTAAAATGTATTTGGCCAGTTTTTCATACACGATATTTTGACAGCACATAAAGTAAAAGGATGAACTTATAAGGCCTCTATTATACAATAATGTATGGAACCCCTAGAGCTCTACACTGGTGCTTTTTTGTTTCCTTCTTGCATTTTTTACTACTTTTATTCTTTTAAAAGTTCCACCCAGACCAGATGTAACTGGCAGAAAATGAAAGGCAGTGTGGCTAAAAACTGGTGTTTAATAGTACAGTTTGTGGGGAAGCACTTTTGGGGCCTCCAACAGGCCTGGGAAGGCCTTTCCTCCTTACCTCAGGGGGCCTCTTTTTCATATACTGCGCACCCGCAATATACCGGGACCACAGTATTTGAACCACGAAAGGGCAGGGGACAACTGTAACCCATTACCAAGAAGCCTTTCTGATGTTCCACTCAAAATACTCTTCCAAGTCCTCCAAAGAATTTTAGCTCTCTTGCTGAATCTATGTGCACTTTGCTAGGCTGCAACCCCACCATACTCAATGAAATATATATTGACAAGTCCTGCTGTTACTACCATCACGACTGATGGAGAGAGAGAGAGAGAGAGGGAGAGAGAATGAATCTTATTGGAACCAAAGATCCTTCTGCCGAACCAGGCAGAAACTGAAGCCATTTCAGTATTTTACCATCATTCCCTGGTCTAAAAACGTCCTTCTTGTTTAGAGAAGGCTGATGTGGCCAGAAAGGTCAGAACCTCCTCAGGTGGCACAACACACAGCTACGAGGATATTATCAGATGGTTCATGATCATATGACACCTATTTTGCACCAGTTGCACTGGCTGCTAGTGAGTTCAGGTCAAGGTGCAGATTATTACTTTTGAAGCCCTACACAGCTTGGGACCCACATACCTGATGGGCAACCCCCACATGCTGCCTTTAGTAGATTTAGCTGGGAGAGCCTTTTCTGGGCTGGGGTGACTGTCAGTCACTAACAGCACTGACCAATAGTTACTTCCCTGTCTCTGATTCAGAGGGCTGTGCTTCTAAGCTCTGGATTTTCCCTGTCTAGAATCTTTTGGAACTCAGTGAATCTATTGAAGTTTGTTACTGAAAAGCAGTCATGTTTTCTCAGTTTGTTGTTTGATCTGTTCAATTGTAAGTAACGAAACAATTTCTTTCTTCTACAAAGATCTTTCTTCTCAGAGATCTTTCTTCTACAAAGATCTCTGAGAGGGTTATTGAGACTGGAAGGGCCAAGCTGATGGGGGAAAGGGGGTGAATTAAACTGGGGAATTTAAAGCTGCTTTGTGCAATCCTGCCCTTCTGCTTTGCAGCTAGAAAACTTTGACTAGAATTCAAAAGTCTGCAAAATTACCTACTGGAACTTTTCTACCCAAATGAGCCCACATACCAACTGAGGTCATCTGGAACTGCCCTTACAAAGATAACAACTATCAAAGCTGTCTGGCTTGACTATATTCGGGGGGGGGGGTAGTATTTTGTGATGCTGTTACCAAGTTCTAGAATTCTCTTTCTCAGTCCCTGAAAAATACAGCATTCTTGCAGGCACTCAGGAGGGGCGGTAAGGCTCACTTGTTTCAATGGAGCAATATGGTTGTGAAGAAG
>JAHTLZ010000348.1:5684881-5712381 GCA_023846285.1 Phrynocephalus versicolor
TACTACTACTACTACTACTACTACTACTACTACTACTACTACTACTAATAATAATAATAATAATAATAATAATAATAATAATAATAATAATAAATGCCATTACAAACATTATGATCGTGTTTTAGTTTATTCATGAATCAACACAGTTTTAAGAGAACAAGAGAAGGGACTATAAGTAGAAATTTCAGCCAAAGGTTTTGATCCATTTAGTATTTCTATGAATGATGGAAGGAACAGTATTTACCTTTGCCAATGCCAAAGATGTTTCCAGCGGCCAACGGCAAAAGCCAGTGGACTGGGCTTGCCCATATGGCACCATGGTAGGAATGCCCAAGACAGGCAGAGGGTGTCAGGCCTAAGGTTTACAGCCAGAAAGTGCTCACGCACTCATGTCATTTAGGACACCTACACTGAGGCCTCTGCTATGAATTGTTCCACTACTTTGTGGTCACAGCTAAGTGACATCTTAAACAGACAGCAGCTTGTCTACAACCAGCAACACTGCAGCAAAACATTGTTCTTTTAAAACTCTTCAGCAGTCATAAAAGTGAGAGCAGTTTGAGCAAATTATGAGGATCATAGTGAGAGGAGTGCAATGTATTCTGTTTTTCAGCAGGACCTCTGATTGTATGGAAGCATCTCTGTGTTTGATAAATGAAGCACTGGGTGCTCTCTGTTCTAGAGGATGTCAGCCTATTGGCTGCATGGAGCTACAATGCAATCTGTAAATGATTTCTGACTGGCTGAGGTAAGTTAAATCAAAGACCAGGGATTGGCTATTGAAGCAGCACTGCAGATGGCAAGCTGTCCTGGCACACACCTGTGAACAGCCACAAAAAGAAGAGAACTAAGAGTTGCCTTAGAATTAGAGATGGGCACGAATCGAAAAAATGACGTTTTGGTTTTTTGTTTTTCGTTGTGGGTCCATTTCGGTTCGTTTTCATTTTTCGTGAATTTTTTGAAAAAAATTCATTTTGTTTTTTCATTTTTCATTTTTACCCGCTTTTTGCATGACTTAAAGCATTTTCGCACGCGGATGTCCCCCAACGCCATAGACCAGAGGGAAAACACTAAAAAAATGATGCTGGCAGAGACACAGTATAGACTAGGTACGCAGGGAGGCAGCAAAGGCAATGGCGGATGTTGCCCAGGGCATAAAAGGCAGCCACAGAGTGACTGCACTGCGGGGCAGGGGAGGGTACTCACTGAGAGGTACACATGCACACAGGGAGGCTGCAACAGATATCTCTTCTTTCTCTCCCCTAAAAGCCAGGCTGCAGCCAGCAAGAACACAGAGATACACACCTGCCTGGCTGGCCTAAAGTAACGAGTAGCAGAGACAGCAATCCCACCCTAACTCCCACCGCAGATTGCAAGGAGGACGGGGGCTGCCAAAGCTTTTTATGCCCTCTGTGGATGCTACACCTACCCAGTCTGCAACCTGGGCATGCTATTGGTTGAAACTGTTCAAGAATTTACATGATCCCATCACATTGCTTGCATCCATCTTGTGGCTGGAATCCATTTTGTGTCATCCTCAAAGGGAAAAGAAAAAATACATCGCGATGGGAGAAAGACAAAAACAAAGGACCGCAACCCCCTGGTAGGTAATAATTTCAAATAATTATCACTGCATTTTTATGGATGTCCAGGGCGTTTTAATACCCAAGAAATCAATATTAGGCACCTGGGAGCCATTTTGGGTCAATGTCCCCTAACTCCCCTTAAAGGAAAAAAAAAATACAGCGATCTGAGAAAAGACATAAATGCACGTTTTAAGGACCCCAACCCCCCTGGTAGGTATTATCAGGTAGAATAAATAATTATCGCTGGGTTTTTACAGATATTCAGGACGTTTTTTAACATTTAAAAACACCTAATTTTGTGGTTCTGTTTGGTTCGTTCCAATTTCATCACAATTTTCATTATTAGTTTCATTACGTAACAAAACGAATGCCAAATAACGGAACATTTTTTTTTGTTTTGTTTCGTGTCCATCTCTACTTAGAATGCATGTTAGGTCTTACTAAAACTTCTCCTTTTCGGAGGTATGGGGAGAAAATAGGTCACATCAAGTCAAAAGGGTTGTGACGGTAGCCACTTCCTTCTGGTTCAAGACTTTCACAGCTTCTCTAATACTGGACCCTAATTTCCATGAACTTCAGATTCCATGCAAGAAGAAGCTCCAGGAATATCAACACTGTGTTTGTGTATCAGCTCAGTTCTTTAAGGCCTTTCAAAGAGGCTGAGTAATTTTAGAAACAGAACACAGAACTGGTTCCTAAAACTCTGGTTGTGTTTGATCACTGATACAGCTATTCTGTGCAACTCATGTAGTCTTTCACAATATTTTCTCTCAATTGTGCTATTACAGGAGCAGTTAAGATCAAATATGTGTAAATGCTGCTAGCTGTTCAACTCAGATTGCAGATATTCAGTTTAAACACCCTATCAATTTCATATATTACAGCCTTTTTGAGTAATGCACAGTAGGTAAAAAAAATCATCAGTTGATTTTTATAGCTGCATGCAAATCAAAATGGTAGAATGTGTGGAATACTATGAGCAGGCTTTCTATTTCAGTTGCCACTCTCTTAACAGCAATGTATTATTTCAACATAACAGAACCTAAAAGGTAGACCACAAAAGGAAGACACACTCTTGAGTTTACAAACCTCCAGGTTTCCTAAGCAAGACAGCAATATATACTATGTTTCCTCCCACATGTTTCTGCAGTAACAATTCCATAGCGCTTCCCAGGAGGGGGGGAAAAGGGGGTATAAACTCTCATATTTCAATTAGAGTAAATGACATGTTCGACTATTTAACTGTAGACTGAGAAAATAAATCTTCACCAATAATAAATACGTGTAATAGTACGGTAATTTTCCAGAGCTGTGAATGACCGTTACTTAAAATTCTACATTTTGCATCAGCCCTTTTTACTATCCTGTATCACCTGGTAAGGAAAAATATGACTGCTAACACTTGTTCTACCTTAATTCAAACCACTTTAATTCTTGTAGTTCATAGGCCAAGCTCCCAAGTCCATTAAAAAAGCCGGTGTGTTGTCCACAAAGAAATACTAACCCTGTGACAATTCATCTATCACTTCCGAATGCAAGTGGGTATACCCAAAATTGAACATAGGTACATATATAAATATTCTATCTTCAGAGGGAAAAAATTCTGCTATGTCATCTAGGAATCAGTTCCTGGTTCATGAAAGCTGATATTAGAACCCATTTGCTAGTTTCTAAGATGCTTAAAAAACACCTTTGTTTTCTCTTACTATCTTTCAAAACCACTATAATGCTGGCTGGACAGCTCAGTAAATTAAGGCACCTGGTTGTGGAACCAGAGCTTGCTTCCCCACTGTGAGCCCCAGGAGAAGAACCAGCTTGTGAAGCCATGACAAGCCTCCAGAGCACCCCCCCCCCCCCAAAATAATATACAAATGGTAGGTCACTTTGGCATAGTACATAATTTTGCCATAATTTAGAATTGACTGGACTGCTTGCAACCATTTGTTTGTTTGTTGTTGTTGTTTGTTACTGAAATGACCCATAATTGAGCATGTCCCTTCCATCCATGAACAATATGTGACACTGCTACAGCTCTTAGGTGGGAGGGCAAGACTTTAACTTTACGAGAGCTCTCAAAATATGCCAAGGCATTGGCTGAACACTTGTTGTGCAGCTCCATGTGTGAAATGGGGATGCTTTTAGGAACAAATAACCAGGGATTAAAAGCAAATTACCATGGTTCAAGGCAAATTTGAGGTGCACACAACTAACACAGAATGTGAAAAAGTCACATTCACACCCTGAAATAACAAAAGGAAGTCCCTAATCAGTGGCAATTTGCCAGTGATGTCAACATCACTCCTACATCACACATGGAACTGTTTAGTAGGATGTCAGCCAATGTACTATGATGAAAGTATTTTGTAAAGATAGGGACTGGCTGATTCTTCTAGCAATTTCATTCTGCTTTATGAGTACTGACTTAGTTGCATGAATGCCTCAGTCTCAGAAACTGTATTGCCAGTGTCGGTGAAGATTCTCCATCATCCAGGTGAGGTTATCTGGAAGTTGAGTCATGGCAACTGGACTTCTGTTCTTGGGAGATCAATCTCTCAAGAAAATAAGTCCAGTTACCATGACTCAATTTCTGATGTATTGCCAGTGCCAGCACCAGAGGACGGTAAGTTTCTTCTGCAACACTATAAATGGTGGACAGCCATTTCCTGGGACAGTTGGGTACCTGTAAACTGAAAGTCTTATCACACTTTTTTGGTGTTCTAGGCAAAGAAGGAATGAACGGTGGGGCTTTTGGCAGCATGCGATCTACCTTCATGGCTGCTGTTGCTTAACTGTTTTAGTTTGGCATTTGTAAATCCTTCTCCTTTGTGCCAACAATCTATGTAGGGAACCTGGTAGGCAGGCACTGTGTTGTCTAAATGGCTGGGTGCTACCAGTGGAGTGACTTCCTAGGATAGGCTAGCTGTTAGATCTGTGCTGGAGCTGTGGAGCATTTGCTTTGTAGTTGGAATTGGACTTAGTTTGCTGCTTCCATGGCTCTGGTGACAATGGCTGTTGTTGATGATGAAATGATGACAGTGCTGGTGGTGATGAATATACGAATATAAACTAGTGCCTGAAAAGGTCTGATAAATATTTCTTTCTCGTGTAGCCAGTTGTTTAAATATATGCTATCCTTCCTCTACTTTCTGGAATAGTTTTAAAGACTATTTTAGGGTTCTGGAGTGCCAGAAAGCTTGAATGGAAAGCCCAACAGAGTCTTTCCTTTTGCATAACACAAATGGATTGTTGCGCAATTGATGAAAAAAATAAACAGGCAATTCCCAAAAGATCCTGAAATGAAATAAATACAAAAATGTTCACACTGCGCTTCCCTAACTATGATTTGAATCAAATCCTAGTAAAAGTCTTAAAAGTACATTTTAGTCTAGCAGCATTTTAGCAAGTAGAGCATACCGATAAATATTACCCTTTTAAAAATGTACAAAGATATATAAATACACTCTTGAGTCTCAACATAGTGGGAAACCTTTATTCTGCATTTATCATTAGGAAATAAAATCAACTGCATTTACAAGTATCATTATAACAATGCTATTTTCCATAATGAGATGACCTTCTTTTCTCCTTAACCCTTTTCTCAGCCAAACCACCTACCTCAACTTTGCCTTCTGTTTCTCTAATCTTCAATTATTTATGTTTTCTTCATGCTGCTCTGTCCGCCATGGGAGCAAAATTGTGTTTGGTGAAATATAGAGCTAATTATACCATGAACCCCAGCAACAAAAAAGACACAGCAGATGTTACTTCAGACATGCTACCAGTGGCTGTGCTTAGCGCATACACAACAGAGAGACTCAACAAGAATCCGAAAACAATATGCGATAAAAGCAGCTTAAGCTGTTTAAAAACATTTAAACAGAAAAATCAAAGAAAGATTGTCAATCTGTATTGCTTTAAAGCACTTACTGTGCTGGTCCCAAGAGCTATTATTACATTCAACACGGATTTTGCATTTCTCTGTAATAGAAATATATGGTTTTATACTCTGATGATCTGAGAGGAAGGATTTACAGCATCAGCTAATGACACAGAAATTGCTTCAAATCCCGATGTTCTACACAGGCTTCCTTCTTTGTAATTAGTCAAATTCCTTTTTCAAGCAGTAGGGTATATATAAAATGTGTTTTAAAATTCAAGAATAAATCAATATCTAAAGGTATATTATACTTTTCATTGAAATAGTCTGATGTTCATTTACATCAGAGTGAATCAATCTTTAAAGTGTCATATTGAACAGTAAACTACACCGGTCTAAATGGACAATCAGTTGTTTTTCATATTTCCTGACTGGACTTCCGCATAAGGTTAAGTGATGTCATTTTAAAAAAATGTTGAACTGTAAGTTGTAGGAAATTGCTGGTTTTTCTTTAAAAACTCCACACTTACTAATTAGCAACTATGATCCTACAGGTTTGCAATATTTAAATAATTACAATAACGACATAGGATGCACAAAGCCCCCTCCCCCCAATGCAAGCCCCAATAGTCCAGTTCCAGTATGTTATTTGAGGGAGCTGATATGGAAACTCCAGGTACAGTATTGTCTCCAGTGGGTACCATAACCACTGCATAAATCATGCTGGACTCAAAATGGACCTTGCCTTGGACTGCTGCAGAAGTGACAGCCGTGTTAGTCTGTGCAAGTATCGTAAGCAAAAGCAAAATAGAAATAGAAAGGTTTTTAAAACAAAACAAAACATGGTGGCATCTTAAAGATGAACGTTTATCAAGTTTTTAATGTGTCTTGGGACTATGCCTCCTGCATGGGATGGGAATGATGTGATACCTCTCACTCTAAAAAAACAAAGCAAAAGCAAAAAAAAGCAAAGTGCTCTGCTTATGTATCTCCGCATAGCACTTAAAGGACTCTCTGGGTGGATTACAATTTATTTATGCAGGCTACACATTGCCCCTCCCCGCCCCCCCCCCCGGAACTCTAAGTACCAACCTCTGAAGGATGGAAGGCTGAGTCAACCATGAGCCCTGGGATTGAACCCCAGGTCATGAGCATAGTTACAGCTGCAATGCAGCAGTTTAACCACTGCACTGCAAGGCTAAAAAAGACTTGTTCAGACAATAATTCTCTTCACAATAAATACCAGAAGAAGAAATTTCTCTTTCTGGCCTCATTATTGCTTCCATGCATCAGTTAGGTCAACAGGACAGAGGCTACATCTGTAATTTGCCTTCGCTACAGCCAGTACCAGGTGTGGAGATCATCTGGCCCTCTAGATCGCCATGATCCACTATTTGTCAATGGCTTGGCTATCTCGGGATGATTGGAATTTGTATTTATTATACTATATATCTGTGATCAGAATGGGAGAAAGAATCAAAATCAGGTGGTAGGTGGCCAGAAAATCAGAATAAAAAAGTTGGGTTAAAAATTAGGTCAGTGTCAAATGACTGTGTTAATTAAATGACAACCAGCAAGGGAAAATATTGCCATTAAGAAGATTGCCAGAAGATTCTGAATGATGCTTCAGAGTAACTGAAACCTATGCATGTTCCCTAATGCCAACAACAGGTAAGTTAAACCCACACACAATGACAGAGTAAAAACCCATCTTTCAGTCTGTTTTTGTTTTCTCATACAAAGGTGTTTTGAAGTAACTGTGAGTAATGAAGCAACATACAGATCACCTCACTTTTTACAAAGCATAGTAATCTGTATTCAGGTGGCTTCAGTTAGTTTAATAACTTAAAATAAGAGAATGGAAAATAATTATTGATAAAAGATAGATACCCAATTTCTGTCTGGCTGTCTGAACCAAATGCTATCAAAAATGAAATGAATGTTGAATTTATGTTGTGGAAAATTGATCCCAAGTTAGTTTTATACTTCATCAGAAAGCACTTTTATCTTGTGTGCAAAGTGTTAATGAAGCATACTAAATCTGCAACTTTTCACCACTTGTGCAGTAAAATCTCAAACCTTCATAAAATTACACCTTTTTATCCTGAAAATAGACTCTTGAAGTAGAAAATTGAACACAGTTTTCCAGAATCTTGTGGGTAGCAAGATTACCCTTCCCATGGTGCATTGGGTAACTTTCAAGAAGCAATGGGAAGTGAGGGGCCATTCATTCCTTCTTCCTAGCCAAAGCACATGGAATGAAGCAGGCAGTAGCAACAGAAAGGGGCCTCTCCCCTTTTTTCTGCCTTCTTATTTCTCCTTTCTCAGTCCCATAAGTCTCTCTGTGTGTGGGGGGGGAGGTTATGAGTGACTTCTGCAGCTGGAATTTAGAGATCTAGAATTCCCATCTCTATTTGTTAACACAAAACAGAACATATCTACCAAACACAGCATCCGTGGGAGGCAACCCAAATTTCATAACTAGACTATTAACTATGCTATACAGCTATGGAATGACTCCCTAAAGGATGCCAAAGGCGTGAGTTTATGGGAGCTGAGCTGGGCAGTTGGGAACAGGACATTTTGGAAATCTAGCATTCATAGGGTCAACATAAATCAGAGGCAACTTGACAGTACATAACAACAATATAGTATACATAATACCACATAATTTTCATGCCATCTTTATTTTAAAGGACCTCAGCCTAAAAGCTTATTCAGTGCCAATTATAATAGGTTTCTTTAGAATTCTTTAGAAGCTGATTACCAAGACCTTGCCCTACAAATGCAGAAACTAGAGTATCTTCTGAGAGGTATCTTATTAGTGGCCCACTTGGTGGAAGTGGAGGACAATGGAATTGGTTCCAATAAATTAAATTTGAGTGAAATACAAAGAAATAAAGCAGTGTAGTAGGGGTGGTAAAAACTCCACCTCCACACATATTATATTGCATTTACGTATGTGTCTCAATATTACCCAGATTACCAGAATTTGTGTACGTCTCAATCTATATAGTTTGCTTCCTGTCCTTTAAGCAATGGTTTCAGTTGTTGCTATGTGATTTAAAATATACAGTTCAAGTCATACAACTAAATAATCCAAGCACAATTAAAACCTCCATTTGTAGTGGGAGAGAAAATGGATACCACAGAGATCAAAACTGTTTATGATAAACCAAGTCTCTGATTGTCCTAAAGCAAGCTATTTAACATAAAGCAAGTGTCTTATTGTCCTGTTCTTCACACCCACTCCCCCAAGTTTTGTTAGTTAAGCATGCCAGTGCGTGTTAATGTAAAACACTGTCAATATTTTGGTAGCCTTTCTTAAAAGTGTTGTCATTTCATTTTAAAACCTTTTCTGCACTCAAGACCCTTAGGCTCAGCTGAACTCCTCAGAAGATAGCAAGCCCAGAAGGGAAAGTCACAACTTGCAAAATATCTGGCGATACATCTGATGTTGTAACACTGCTGGCAGCAGCAGTTCTACTTGCAGTCACAAAACCTTAGGTTGTGATCTTGTCAGACCTCATTTGCTAAGCAAGATTGGACTAAGCCATTCTTTCACTTCATAACAACAAAAAAGCACACCCGAAGAACACCAGACGCTGTAGTTACTGGTGGTGCCAATAGGTGGTACTTATTCCCTTCAAGTTTGCCCTGAAATGGTGCCCCAGCATGCTGTCAAGACTTGGTTGTGCTGCTGATGGTATTGTCTTTCAGATAAATTGATTTTTGACAGCTGAAGTCATTAAATATTGTTTGGCACTCTTCACAGGAGTATATGTGTGAACCTATACATCCCAATCAGACTTTGGAAACCTAAGTGCATTCTCTTTACCTAAGTCCTTTTTACTGTTATTATTTCTGTGTCCTACATTACTATACTATATTCACTCACTTCTGAATATTTCCTAGGACCTGCTGATTTAATCCATATTGACACACATGCATTACAAAACTGAAGACATGAAATCTGAAATCCAATGGCAAATGTGAAATCAATAACACCTATTTAAGTTACTTGTTTCAGTACCATTGATAGTTTGTACAATGATACCTTATAAGATGAATTTAATTCATTCTACAGGACAATTCATTCTATGAAAAATTCATCTTGTGAAGTGCCATTTCCCATAGGAATGCATTGAAACCAATTTATCAATTCTGCAGGGAACAGCTTAATAGGTTTTCAATGCATTCCTATGGGAAGGCTGTCCCAAACCCCCTCAATCAATGGACATCTGAAGGCTGTGCAACCATAGCAGACAGACAGCTGTGTGGGGTTTCTAAAGCTGTCAAAATCAGCTGTCTGTTGTGGCTGCATGGAGCAGCCTTCAGCTGCTGGTGATTGAGGGGGTTTACCCCCAACCCAGCAAAGGTTTTCCCCTTCTTTGCTGGGTTGGGGCAGGAGAAAAGCTTCCCCTTTTTGCTGGCCGTGGCTCCCTGTCCCCTCCTCCTTTTGAGGCACCCGAAATCTGAAGCCACTGGGGAAAAGACACATCAAGCTGCTTTGAGGAGCTCAGAGTATCTTTCCCCCGGTGGTGTTTGCTCCCTGTCCCCTCCTCCTTTCAGCTTTCTGATGCCTGAAAAGGAGAAGGGGACAGGGGACAGAAGCCGCTGGGAGAAAGACACTCTGAGCACCCCAAAGCAGCTTGGGGTGTCTTTTCCTCAGCAACTTCAGTAGTGATCCTCGCCCAGCCTGGGCTGTTTGCCAAATGATTTCCAGGCTTTCAAATTTCCCACACTCACGCGCCATGCAAGAAGGGAGCGGTGGGCGTGGGAAACTTGAAAGCTTAGAAATAGCAAAAAAGGCTTTCTGGCACTGTCTTTCACCCATGCAAACAGCCCGGGTTGGGTGAGGATCACTGTGCCCTGCTCCACCCACCAAACTGGTGGGTGAAGCAGGGACACAGTGATCCTTGCCCAGCCCTCCTGCCACTGCCACTGCTTCCCTCAGAAAGTCCTCCCTGCTGCCAGAGATCAGGTGTTGCACACCACTCGATCTGCTGCCAGGGAAGTTCCTAGCTACGTGTTACCTCTTAAAACAAATTTAATCCATAGGGATTTTTGTCATGGGAAGCATGCCTATTCCTGGAAATTTCATTCATCTTATGAAGTATTTGTCTTAGGGTAATTTGTCTTAAGAGGTACCACTATATATAACACTGAGGATTGCTATGATCACAACATCACACACTTTGTATGTTTTCCATTGGCAGCGTAAGGGGAGGAAAGCAGGGTGGAAAACACAGCAACCCCCCATCATCTGTTATATTACAATCAAGACTGTTTAAAATGTTTGAACTCCAGTTTATGTATTGTTTTCTAAGTAGAAGCCAGCAAGCATATCAGACAATAAATAAAACAAAACAGAAACAGAAACAAATTTAAAAGGAGAAAAGAAAGCATTGGTTTTTAATGAAATACAATAAATATTAGGGAAAATGATTCAAATGTCTCCACAAATAACATTGCTGAACTTGGTTATGGATACATGATTGAAGAAAGAAGAGGTGAGATTGGTATTTATAATAACAAATGCAAGGTTGCTTTTTGCCAAATATTGGAAATCCAATAACCAAATGGCATTGGAGGAATGGTATAGAGACTTAACGGATATGGTCATTAATGATAAATTGACTTGTGAAATTAAAATTAGAAAAAGTTTGAGAAATTTTAATGATTTTAATGGAATATGGAATAAACTATTGGTATATGTATTTCAAATAGGTAAAGGGTATACACCCAGAGATGACTCAATGTATTTCTGGAGGGAAATGGGCTGGTCAATACCTTAAGACTTGTAACTCTCAAGTCCTGGGGGGTGGGGGGGGTGTTGCACGGGGTCATTTTATTTTTGTTTGTTATAGTGTATGAGCTTTTAATGTTTTTTCTTTATTGTTTATTGTATACTGCCTTTTTACATGTTGTGTTGTAGTTTTTTTAAAAAAACAAAACAAAACATTGTGGTCTAGAGAAACGGTTATATTTTAATGTCAGCTATTGGGCATTAAATCCATTTTCTCCATTTTCTCCAGACTAGTGTGGCTGTCCTATTTATGTATGACCCCATGACCTGCTGGGGATGCGGAGGATGAAATGATAACAGTTGGCTAGGACAGTAAACACAAGTTACTATACTCTGCATAAGAGGATTAATGGACATAAATCAACATCAGGAAGGGCATTCCTGAGAAACTTGTTCCAGAACATTTTACTCTAACCAGACACTCTTCAGGTTTTGAAAGTTGTGATCCTGGAAAAGAAACATTACAGAACAATATTTCAAAGAGAAATTACTAACATAAAATATATACAGATGCTGGGAATCCATCTTAAAGGCTTAAACATCAGTTGAAAGGTTCTAACTTCATTACCAAGTGTGAAATGCCACAATGACTCTTTGTTATCTGCTGTTGATATCCATAACCTGGTGTTTCTTTCTTTACTAACTAACCATTGACAGTTTTTACAGAACCAGAATTCAAAGGACAAGAAACCTATTTAAAATAACTGCATATTAATCAGGGGTCTTAGGTCATTATCAAGTGTGCAATGCCACATTGACTCATACAATTTACAATTTGTGTAAAATTGTACTTGCAGCTATGCAACTAGCAGCCACTTGACAGAGGGATGACTTCTCCATTGCTAGATTATTTCCCAAAACAGCACACACTGGAGACAGACATTTGTCTTTCTGAGCTAATTTATGTACTTGATGCCCCCTTATAGACACAGAAATGCCAAATTCTACACACTATTCTGAGTTCTGTGGAAATTCTTCAAGCAATTTAGAATTCTGATTTTCTGGGATTCTCAATTAAATAAAGTGCCGGTATGGCTATGAGCTTCCAGCTGTCAGCCTCCACATTTAGAGAATGGTAAGGCTAGTGATGTACCTCTTCCTTCTACACATAAAGTCAAGTCAGTCTTCACTGAGACACATTCCTCTAGGTCTAGTAGTCCAACAGCTCAGTTTCAGAGTTAACATTGATACTGAGTAGCATAATACCAACTCCTCCTATGCTAATATTTCAGGGCATTCCGGAAGAATATATCAGTTACTACACAACTGATCCTCAATACTTCCTGGTGGTGGCTGTTTTTTTTAAACTGATGATGTATGTCATGGTAAATTACATTAAGGAAATCAATAATACAAAAAGGAAGATGACTAAACCAAATGATGTTATACCAAATGATAGTGTATATGATGAGGCTGTGTTTCAGAATACTGATTATGGCTTTACAGTTTCATCAGTTACTAAAGTTACATTTTAAAAAGATATAAATGTGGCATTTCAGTTAGCAAAAGAATAGGAAATATTAAAAAAACTGACTTGGTTTAAAGAGCTAATATAAAGGACCATTTAAACTCAAGGGAGTTGCAGTAGAAATACATTTATGGCATTCCCCAAGTGTGCAGATTTAAGGGTTTGAGATGCAAATTAGGAGTCCATGGATCATACTTTTTTGCCTTTTGATTTGTAGATAGCCAACATGCATGTTGACACACACACACACACACACACACCACTGAGGAAGGGATTACAAGGCAATGATCTCATTGTGAGCACTGCATTATGGTTTTGGACGTATGATAAAGTTTCCTTCCCACTTCTGCTTATAACAGTTTGAACCTCCCTAGTAGCCAGGCAAGATTTGTGACGTAGTCCAACCCAATTCTTTGTTGAGGGAAACCAATCCAAGTTTATGAAATATTTTCCAGCAAACACTGAAAGGAAAAAGTAAATGCATTGTTCCTTGTTGGTGTCACCATCTGCATGAGGGCATAACTTCCTGTTATCCCCACCCAATGTCATTCCCATTGGAGCCTCTTTATCGTGCAAATAATTCTGCTATTTCATGCTTAATCCAATCATATACCCATTATGAATTTATTCTTATTCTCTTTTTCTTGCCTTCCTTGATACGATGATGACACATATGACAATATCAGTGTGGCACTAGCAACGATTTTTAAAAATATCAATCCAGAAAATAGGGTGTCACATGGCATGCAACACATGCAAGGGGTGCAGAAATTCTGACAACTGCAATTGCTGCTTCAGCTACTGGATTCCTTGATGCACACCCATCAGAGCAGCATGCAAAAAAACCCAACTCAACCATGGGACTATACATGGATAGATGGCATTGCAATAGTTGACAGCAAGGCGTAAAAGCAAAGAAAAGGAGGGAGGGATATCATTGGTAGAGAAGTGACAGACTGTGGTAGGAATTGCAATGAAAATAAATCAGCATACAGCAGGCAACAGCACAATAAAAACCAACAGCTGCTTTCCCTTTATTACAGAGCCTTTCTGTAGCTATATTTACTAAAGAAAGTATACAATATACACAGAATAGTACTAACAAAATTATTGTTCTGACATTTATTAATAGACCCAAGAATTACATTCTGTTCTTCTCTTGATACCATTTCCTAATGTTTAACATGCTGTTAGGTAACTACATTTTTGGTATTGCATTGTTTCAAGGAAATTCTCTAGTCATTTAAAATGATATTTTTCTCAAAGCTTTGGTCCAGCATGGCAACTGAATAATAGATTGTGAACCTGTAACTGTGGTCAACTCACACTTGTGGGTTGTTCTGTGCCTGCACAATACATTATGAGCATTTTTTAGACATTTTATTTATTTATTTCGGTCATTGAAACCTTCCATAGCTGGATTTGAGTATTTTGGTTGGCACACCTCTTACTGTGAAAGAAGCATCTCTCCATTTTACCTCAGTTCCAAGTCCACTCCCACCATTGTGGGCATTTAAAGGGAATGAGAATGCCCTGTATATATTCCTAGACAATCACCTGAAGAGCCACACTTACTGGTAAGTAACACATTATTCTCCTCTGTTGTCTCTGTGAACCCATGCGAATGGGCAGCCATCAAGCTCACCTTAAGATGGCAGGTAGATGTCACTACAGGAAACCACTGATAAGAAGTGAAATCCCTAGAAATCACTGATGAGGAGTGATATATCCCCCCCAAAGCTACTGTTAACATACACCTATTCAGGCCTTGTAGTTAGAAATCCACATATACCATCCAGCTTCCTTCCCTCTTTATCTAGCGCAGGAGTGCCCAAACTTTTTGTAAGGAGGGCCAGATTTGGTGGCTGAGAATGTGTCAGGGGCCGGTTGCTCCCCAACCCTGCCACCCCACTGCAAGCCCCATCCACAGACCCATAAGCCACACCGACTGACCCCTTGCAACCCCATCTGCAGGAAGGAAGGCGGGGAACAAGGGAGGGAGGGAGGGAGGGAGGGAGGGAGGGAGGGAGGGAGGGAGGGAGGTGGGGACCAAGGGAGGGAGGAAAGAAGGAAGTTGGGGACCAAAGTAAGCACAGGGAGCCATGGCCACCACAGGGGAATGTGTGGGTAAAGGAGGAGGAGGGAGGGGCAGGCCAGCCAACCGTGGGCCACTCAGAATGGCCTGACGGGCCGGATTTGGGCCCCCCCCCTCCCCGGGCCAGACTTTGGGCAGGCCTGATCTAGTGGAAAGAGTTTAGTTTTCACTTTGACTTTCTTTTGTGATGTATCTTTAGTGGTTGAGTTTGATTTTTTTTAATTATTTAAAAAGAACTCTCTCATTCCTTATTTTGAACCCTATATAAATGGTCTATGTTCCTTGCTGATGGCAGAATGGATGATAAGAGTCTACCAGGACTGTCACACAACATGTACCTGTAGCAATGAGTGTAGTATGGGCATTAGGTATAGGCTTTTGCATCTGCTTGAATTTTGATTCTGCAATTGTGTACCACCTAGTCATCAAAACTGCAGACATCTGTGGGTAAACTAGGATTAGTGTCTAACAAATTATCCAACAGGTGCTGGAGTGTGGTAGCCACTATTCATACTATTGCTAGAGCTTTCAAGATCATGTTTGGTACCATGATCTTTGACATCTGCATACTGTTGATGTCTTTGGTGTCCATGGGACTGTCATTCCCACATGTATGAAGTGCATATGGTATGGTTGCATTCCTAGTCTCTTTAATGAGATAGGGAATCTGGATCGATGAGAGGTGAGAATTGTGAGAATCTGCAAAATAATAATAATAATAAAAAAAATCTGGATTCAGAGCATGATCATGAGTACTTATGTTGGGACCACAACTTATCATACATTCCACATCTTGGTACTGAAAATTGGGTAGTCATTATTGAGGCATTCTGGTAAAGTAATTAAGTCAGGCGCAGCCTGTTCCAAGGAAGCATACACAGATCTTTCAGTAATTACTTTGTCCAAAGAAGATTACAACTGAGGAGGTGGTTTGCCAGAATCTGTTGAAGTAACTGCCAAAGCCATAAGCAGAGGATGTTAGTGATGTAATGTGGGTTACCATTACTTCTTGTTTCTCTTGTTGAATCAATGACTCTTGGCAATTGAGTGAATTAGTGAAAAAATACTGCTGCCTTAACTGAATATCTGTTTACTTCGCCTTTTCACCTGTTTCTTTCTGGCTTCATAGTTAGAACTATCAGTAGATAATTTTGTAGCTTGCTTGACTTGTTTTGGATTGGGACTGATGGTATCCAATGGAAATGAACGTGAAACCAAGGCCTGTTGTACCAATGCTATTGAAAGTGAGGCAGTTGGTATCTGCCAAAAGGCAGCACAAACTGGCAGAGCAGACTGGGGAGTATTTTTAAGGGTGGTAACACAGACATGGGTGATACTGTTTTGGAATAGATGAAAAAGTTGCCTTCTCTCACAATAGAGATCCAAGCTGTGCTTCTCCAGTTCTCCATCATTGAGGTGTAAAGGGTAAGTACATTTTACAAACCTGCAGATCATGAGTTTATCCCAAACAAAGAAAATAATGACAGTATTCATCTGAAATGGGATTTTTTGATTTTCAGGATAGACATGTCTTAAAAAGAGTATGAACTGCCATAGACTCTCAGGCCAGAAAGCTCCAAAATGCTAAGTTCCTGAAAAACTACAACACTCACTACTTTTTTTAAAAGGAATTAAGTATATATAATAATATAATATACATACAATGTCACTTAAATTTTAAGTGTTTCAACTGTATTTTAATTGGATTTTATTAATAGCTCTATTTTTTTTAGTATTTGTATTTTATGACTTTTTTGTAAACCACCCTGGGTAGTGCAGTTTGCACTAAGGGGCAGTATAGGAATATATATAAATAAATAAATAAATAAAATGGATGCAATTAAAGCAAATATTAAACAGTCCTGAAGATTCTGAGAACAGATTTAAGTATGAGAATGCACATACAGATATCCCACATTTTTTATCTAAACCATTTTCAAAACCTCTGATGATTTCAAAGGGCTGACCCCAAAAATTGACTATTAACAGAAATGCTCTGCTACTGGAAATCTGTTAGCCTTTGAAAAGAGTTGCTGCCCTTCTGTTTATCAGCAGAAACAGTGTAAATCCCTCACAGAAGAGGTAGTCTGTCAAAGAGCCATTAGGTATGAGGCTCTGCCAAAACTACCTTCACCAACGATACCAATTGCATCTCTTTCTGTGTTTTAAAAGACACGTGCTGCATGCAGTCCTGAGAGGGTTATTGATTACTTCAGCCTCCTATTCTTGTTAAATACACAGAAATCAAACAAAGAAGACATTAAGACATTAAAAATGGCGATATATATTATTAGTTAAGAACAATTTTCAACTTCTTTTGCTCTTAAGTGTAAAAAAATTCAGTCTCCATCACTTCATGTTACTTATCTTTCAGTGGTAATTAACAAAGTCTTAATCTGGTTAATGTTAATGACCACTGTTCTTTCCTTAAATCCCAGTTAAACCAAGCTTATTAAGGACCAATTAAAGAGAGCCTTATGTGATCAGAATAAAAGCAGAACCAATTTTTTCCCCAGCTAAAATTCTTAATTTTGATAAACAGGCAAAAATATGTCAACCTATAATTCTTGCAAATCAGGTATTAGAAAAAGATTTAGAAAAAAGAAGTAGCCAATGAAAGCTTGCCTGTAATAACAAATTATAAACAAACTGTTTCAAATATATAAAAATTCCACCAATGTGTTTTGAAGGAAAATAAGACCGTTAGCTGCCCTGGAACCAAGAGTTGAGTTGGAAAAGTTCAACTGCTAATATCGGCTAAGTTGTCCCCACCCCACCCCCGAAGACACACACACACTAAGATCTGAGGACACAGACGAGCATTCAACCAACTGTACTAGAGCTCTTCTGTATTTCACCATTCCTACAATTGCAGCATACAGACTATCGCTGAAAGAAAAATGAACAGCTACATGCTTCAAATGGAATCTAATTTGTCTGCCAGCATATCAGAGATTAATGGTGTATGGAGCTCTCCATCCAAAATATACACAAGCAGGGTCACCTACAAATGTTATACATATGGATAAATCATAGTTCTCACTAGCAAAGAGCTCTTTACTAGGGTTTCAGACCTCCAGTACTCATGCCTTTTATCAGCAAAAGACACAATACAGACATTTGTATAAGATTCAAATGTTACTGTGAGCTCTGTTGTCCTCACTCAGGGCTGGGGCAGTGGGCCTTTTGTCAGCTGTGATGACTTCCATAGGTTCAGACTATGGTGTAAAAGAGACTTTATTGTCAAGCTTGTCACTTTCAGTGCTGAGTTCACTTCAACTCACACCTCTCTGAAGGATGCTGAAGATCTCCTTAAGCATCCGAGTAGGGGTCAAGTATTCAGCAGGGAGTTGCTATATCCAACAGTGCTGGGTGCCAGGTCAAGACTTACAGTGGACCAGCTCAAAGCCCCTGCCTTGACTCCTTGCCCTATATGGGAACCAGACCTCAACTGGAATGCTGGTCTAGAGGTCTTCAGCAAGGGCATAACCATAGACTCACTTCCGGAGCAAGGCCTCTTCCTGCTTCTCTACCACATCTCCACAGATGCCCTTGTCCTCCAAACCAGCTGAGCTAGATTCCCAACCCTTGCTTTCGTCAGCCTCCAACTCACAGGAAGTGACCCCCTCACAGTTATGTAAAGCAATTCAAAGAGAAAAACCAAAAAGAGCCCTTTGGTATTTCTATTCCATGTTCATACCGTGCATAGCAGTTCTTTCAACCATACAAAGTAGAAATGAGTTACATAAAACTTTTATTTTCATACTGGATATATAGGTTAGAAAAGAAAGTAAAAGACGGAAGTTATTGGGTCTGGTAAAGGTGTTTGCATAGGCCTTCAAGTCAGTACGTTAATGTTAAGCTAAATATATTTGTGAATGATTCCCTTCCAAGCTGTAGACATAAGCCAAATAAACACCCTGGTTAAAAGCTGCACCCAAAGAACTGAATCTAGTATTGCTAGTTATACTTTTAAAACACGACCACAAGACTGTATAGAAAGGCATAGCAAGCGTTGGGTCAAAATGAAGCAGTGGGGGAACAGAATGGCCTGGGGAAAACCTACAAAATGGAGCTGTATTAACACAACAGACTGATTCAGAGAAAGAACACATCATTGGTCAAATATGAAGTTTAGGAACCCCATCTGAAAGAGACTGAACCAGAGATGCTGAGAAGGAGAAAACAAAAAAGCAAGTGAGTGAACAAGCAAGCTAGACATCTGAGAGAAAAGCATAGCACTCGTACTGTAGGTTTAAAAAGGAAGGGAGAAATGTTTAGATTTTCTCCCATGCCAACTAAATGCTAAAATTATCCATAGTGCCTTCTTCTTGAGGAATATACTGAACCATATCTATACTATATAGTAAAATAACTTCAGTAATCCAGGAAATTTTAAAAAATGGCACTGGATTACTTTAAGGTAATTATCTTGAAATGTTTAAACTGTTGGAATGTGTCCACATAAGTTGATCTTACTGAATATTATGAAGGAAAGAAGCAATGCATACAGTACCAATCTTCTGAGGTTGCATCCTTAAAAATAGTAAACCACACAATGGAGGTTGCACTGATGTTTAATTATTAAGAATCTACACATAGATTAAATGTCTCGTTCAATGCTGTAGAACTGAGCAGGACAGATCTGAATGACAGAAAGCATAATTGTGGGACTTCCCAACTATATCTGAAACACGTGCTTCATTGGCTTATTCTTGGTTATTTGGATGTCATACATTTATTACACTTAATGAACAAGGTATACTAATATTTCGTACATGTACATGTCCAGGTTATCTGCACCCTCTCTTTTTAACATTCCAAACTCATAGCTGTTGTGAGTTTTTTGGGCTGTTTGGCCATGTTCTGGAAGTTTTTCTTCCTGATGTTTTGCCAGACTCTGTGGCCGGCATCTTCAATGGGCAAGGAGTTCAGAGAACTAGGAGTTCTCTCTGTGCTCTGGGGTATATAAGATCCTAGCCGTGAAAGCCTTCGAGAATACATTCCGCTCTCATCGCTGGAACATTTTCTCTCATTTTTGCATGTGCACTAGAGAGAGTAAGGATAAATGTAAATCGGGAAAACATGAGATCAACAGTATTTGCTCCAGAATGAGTATGCACCAGATTGTAGTGTATCACACACAAAGTCATAATTCAGTTCCTACTCACGGTTGGTATAGTGTACTGATTTCAATTTGATTTAAGTATCCATGCACAACTTGTAGGCAGAATAACATACAGTACTGGTCTTCTTGGTTTCTATCAACTGTTCAGCTGAACAGTTACGCTGGAATTTGTTCCAAAGAATTTAAATCCAAGGACACTGTACTGGGTATAAATATACATCCACTACTTTTTAAAATAATGAAATCAATACTAATGCAGAACTGACAGATTAATCTACATCTTGTTTTACGGACTTAAAAGCAAGTGGCCTCTGGATGGAGTCCTGACATTCAGTGTTTTACTTTGAGCTACATGAATATCTAATAACCCCAAAAATACAAGAAATGTATGAAGCATGATATGTCAGTGTACAGCTGGGATACTAAATTAGAACAGCCTTATGCATAGAACACATCTTTTTAGTGGCAGCAAAACTGTCTACTTATGCTTTGTAGTAAATGTTCTGGAATGCAGCCAAGGCACTTCCAAACATTTCAGAGTTCACTTTTCTAGGGAACTCTTTTAAAAATCAATTAGTACCGAAACTCTGTCTAATTCAAGTGTTTTAAAATGTCAAGCTTGTCTTTCCCTCCAACCCTCCTACTTGCAGGGCAATAATGATATTTTGAAGTCTTTCTATTAAATTGATCATATTTTGTAATTAAACCTGTGAAGAGAACATGTGCACCATGTTCATAAGACGCACTGAACAGATATTTTATTCTTTGGCAGGAAATAAGTAGATGACAGATAGAAACAGAGATAAATATCCTGTAAATTTCTAAACAAGAACATCCAAGATAGATGTATTGATCTAAGGATGACAAAGGGTTTTTACCTTTAGAGGGCAACTGTAGAAGAAATAAATATACCATTTGAACATTCAAGGACTAGAATAATTTTTTTTAAAATGATACTACTTCTAAAAATCAATTCAAAGCATCATGGAAAAGAAAAAATGTCATGAACAAAAAGAACTTTAAAAGTTACTTTATAAAATGGAAATAATTTAAACCAATCTCAGAGGAAAGGAGAGAAGGAATTAAGATGCTGACTATTTTATTTGTTTTCATTTAAAATATTTTTACCCTGGTTTTCTCTTTAAAAGGAGAAGGCTTGCATCTTTAACAGAAAAATAAATTCCCACTGTCTATCCTTGTAATGTGTAATAACAGAACAAATCGGGGATGTTTTTTAGATCAATGGTTCTTAATCTGTGATCCTATTATGTGACTTTTAGATGGATTACCATGCATGATTGCTTTGACTGAATTCATAAGAACTGTGTTTTCCATGTTAGTTTCCATTGTTCATATTTTTTTCCTCTAACTGTTTGTGTGCTCTTTTTAGCTTTATTGTTACATTTTAATGTTGTAAGATGCCTCTTGTAATTCCCTGTTCTTAAACTTGAATGTGGTCTTAAATGTTTTGGGCTGCGTACTATCCTTCAGTATTGTAATTCGCCTTGGATCCTTTTCCAAGGAGAAAGTTATGGTAAAATAGTCAAAATAAATAAATAATATAGCTAATGGTTATGCTTGATATGGCTTCTTGGTGTTGAAATCCAGAACATTTGGCTAGTCAAAGGTAGATAACTACTATTCTAGATCACACTCCACTTGTGGAGTCACAAAGAGTCGGTCACGACTGTAACAACACAACACAACACACACACACACACACACACACACAGAGAGAGAGAGAGAGAGAGAGAGAGAGAGAGAGACATTGAAGAGGGGACTGGTTTGTTTTCCGTGGCTCCAGAGACTAGGATGCGGGGCAATGGTTTCAAACTACAGGAAAAGAGATTCCATTTGAACATTAGGAAGAACTTCCTGATGGTTAGAGCTATTCAGCAGTGGAATGTGCTACCACAGAGGGTGGTGGAGTCTCCTTCTTTGGAAGTTTTTAAGCAGAGGCTGGATGGCCATCTGTCAGAGGTACTTTGATAGGGGTTATTGCATGGCAGGGGGTTGGACTGGATGGCCCTTGAGGTCTCTTCCAACTCTATGATTCTATGATTCTAGAGGGGAAAACACAGAGTTCTATATTCAAATAGTACTACATCACAAACTGAATATGCCAGTCTGATAATGATGGAGTGGGCCACCTACATCATCAGTGCATCTTTCCTTGAGGGCTGGTTCCCCAGAGCTCTTACCCCAGGGGTGCCCAAACTTTTTGCAAGGAGGGCCAGATTTGGTGGCTGAGAATGTGTCAGGGGCCGGTTGCTCCCCGACCCTCCCACCCCACTGCAAGCCCCACCCACTGACCCCTTGCAACCCCACCTGCAGGAAGGAAGGTGGGGACCAAGGGAGGGAGGGAGGGAGGTGGAAACCAAGAGAGGAAGGAAGGAAGGTGGGGACCAAAGGAAGCACAGGGAGCTGTGGCCACAGGTCACCCCTTGGAAGAGGCAATCTGTGCGACCTTGCACCCCCCCAAGCTCCCCAGCGGTGGTGACAGCTTGCCCGCCAGCTCACCCCAAAGCTCCTTGGTGGTGGCAGAGGCCCGCCGGCCTGCCCACCCCCACACATTCCCCTGCGGTACTGGTGGCGGCAGACCGCCCAGCCGCCCAAGCTTCCCGGCAGTGCTGGTGGTGGTGGCCCGCCCCCTCACCCGCCCACCCAGTCCCACAAGCTTCTGCTCACTGGCTGGCCGGCCGGCCCAGCCCCTCAAGATTCCCGGTGGTGTCAGTGTTGGTGGAAGATTTTTTTAAAAAAAAAAAACATGGCGTGAAGAAGGGGAAGGGAGGGTCGGGCCAGCCAGCCGCGGGCCACTCAGAATGTCCTGACGGGCTGGATTAGGCCCCCGGGTCGGACTTTGGGCAGGCCTGCCTTACGCAAACAATCATTAAGCCCATTCTTAAAGTATCCAATTTTATTCATTCATTCATTCATTCATTCATTTGTATACCATAGCCAATTTTCCCCAAAGGGAACTCTGGGCGGTTAAATTTGGTGACAGATCTTACTAACTACAGACCTTTCACCCATGTTCCCTTTCTAAGCAAGCTAGTGGTGAGGACAGGGACCAACTAGCTGCAGGGACTCATGGAGGAAACCGATGCTCTTGATCCATTCCAGTTGGGGTTCAACCCTTGTCATGGCTCAGGGACAGCTCTGGTTGCCCTGCATGACAACCTTCTAAGGAAGGCTGACAGGAACAAGGAAAGGAAAAAAAAATAGAAATCATGTTTTTGAAATCAGGTCCCCAATATTCCTTTGGCCCCTTCACCTAATGCCTTTAAAAGATAATTAAAATATGTTTATACATGCCTTCGCATCAACAGAAGGTAGAGTTTTATCAGCCTCTATCACTCAAAAAAGAAGTCCAGTAGCCATGACTCAATTTCCAGATAAACTCACCTGGATGACTGAGAATCTTCACAGACAGCCTCTAAGCCAATTATCCAGCCATCCTAACTATTTTTACCAAACGTTATTCCTTTGTATGCCATTTCTTTAAATTTAAGTTATATTGATGTTACAGATTTGTTGTCTTGTATAATTGATATTATTGTTTATCTTGCTATAAACCATCCAGAGTGGCTTTGGTAGCCAGATGAGCGGTAAGTAAGTAAGTAAGTAAGTAAGTAAGTAAGTAAGTAAGTAAGTACATACGTATGTATGTATGGTAAGTAAGTAAATATTATTAAGTCACTTGGGAAACAGCTTGCTGATTTGTAATACTGTACTGGAAAATTAAACACCTCCTCTGCTCCTGCCTGGAGGGGCAGAGGAAATAAACCATTTTGTTTTGTTTTTTAAAGACTATGATGGCAACACTAATGAGCAATATCATTCAGGAGTAAAAATTTAAAACAATGAAAATTACCTTACAGAAGTGGGAGGAGAAAAGAGGGGGAATTGATGGTGATTTTGTTTTGTTTTGTTTTTGTTTTCAATAGGGTGATAGATCATTTGCCTTGAGGCACATATGCCATTTGAGTGCAAATGGCATACCAGAACTCTCCCAAAGCTTAAGTGACCCTCTGTAGCCTGCTCCAATTTATCCTATGTACACAAGCCCAGGGTAAGCAAATACAGTTGTATCTTATATAAAGGAATTCATTCATTCCAAATGAAATTATGTTAAGCAAATTTTCCTTTAAACAAAATTTCCATAGGAATGCATTGAAAACAGAGTAATCCCTAATCGTGACCATTTTTATGTTGTATGGATTTGCCCCATAGGCAATTCTGTTAAGCAAATTTCCCTTATCTCCGGAATGTTGTACAGATTTTATGTTATGCAAAACTTTTGTTATATGAGGGTCCACTGTATATTGCTAAGGCTTTCTCTATCAGTGCATAGTTTGTCAGTTCACAAATGATGCCTGTATGATTTCAAATTTTCCACAAATATTTAGTCCAGATGTATGGCATTTCTTTTACTTTTCAGTTCTATTTTTTCAGCTGAAATGAAGCATAGAACATCCTACTTTTTCTTTAATAGCATGCACAAGTGATGGGTAGATTCTGAGAAGTTTATTTAAAAATAAACACTGTGCCCTGCCTACATCATATCATTCCCCTCCTCTTTCTTGTTAGCACTGAAAAGGTTTACACAGATAGCAATGGACTCAAATCAGTTTTATGTGCGACACATTTATATTAATTGCTCTGTCCTTTCAAGTTGTATTTATCTCTTCATTTCCATCATCATTTCAAAGGTCACTCTGTTCCATTTGTAAATCCAACATGACAGAGATTAGTAAAGGGGGAGAGAGAGAACAACTAAATGAGTGCATCATCAGACAATCACACATCTCACAATTCATTTATCTTATGAATAAGTAACACCATCAAACATTTACTAAGAAGTTGTCTAGCATCATCACCAATATTATGGTCATGGAGATAACTTAATAAGTCATGTTTAAATACTGAATAAAACCAGAAATGGGTCCCTAAATTTTGGGGGGCAGTGAGCCAATTTGCAATTTTGAGGGTATGCTTTAAACCAGTGGTTCTCAACCTGTGGGTCCCCAGATGTTCTTGGACTGCAACTCCCAGAAGCCTCCACCACTCACTGTGCTGGAAGGGGTTTCTGGGAGTTGCAGTCCAGGAACGTGTGTGGACCCACAGGTTGAGAAGCACTGCTTTAAACTCTCATAAAATGATCCCTGATCAGGGCACATAATTCACAAACCTGATACATTAATAGCCCTGGCCAGTCATAAAATGTCCATTCCTCAGTAGACAGACCAGCAAGGCAAAACAAATGCCTGCCTAAGAACCTGAGTACAAAGCAGAGGTTGGATGTGTTTCAAAATCCCCCCTCCCCCGAAATCCTTTGTGGGATTTTTCTTTCTTTCTTTCTTTCTTCCTTTGGCTTTTGTTCCAACATTCATTTTATAGAAGGTAAATGACAACTAGAGACAAGCAATCTGACCAAGAGATTGACAAGGACAGAGATGGACTCTTAAAGTCTCAAATGTGAAACCCCACAAAGTATAGCACCAGGAACCTGGAAATGGAATTACGATTGAGAGAGTTCTGCATTCTCCCATATTCTATACTTCAAAGCCCAGAATGTTAATCAGCCTTAAGAAGCTTGATTGTATATCTTGCTGTAAACCATGCAGAAGAAGGTGTGATATTATTCCACATCTATCATTTGGTCATATGTCTTTCATTTTACATAGATTGTATATCATATTATTTCCTCTGCCTGTTATTCTACCTACCTCTGTGGACCAAAGTAATCTTTTGGGGGACTCTTGAAACTTCATCCACGTCCATATAATTTAATGTCCTGAGGTTGTCTGTCTGTCTGTCTGTCTGTCTGTCTGTCTCTCTCTCTCTCTCTCTCTCTCTCTCTCTCACTGTGTGTGTGTGTGTGTGTAACAAAAGTGCAATATGCATGCACAGCTCAGAACAAAGAGAAGTGGCATGTGTCTTCAAAGGAGAATTTTGCTTCCATCAACTGCTTCAATGTTAACAGACCTCACTCTGGAAGATGCAAGGCATTTTCAGTCTTGAAAATGACTCATCAACAGGCAGGTAGTGACATAGTTTTATAGGAGAAAAAACAGATCCAACAATGTAAGTAGTTCTCTCTTTCCTTTATAACTCATTTACAACTCAGCGAGCCTCTTGGCACAGTGGTTACAGTGCAGTGCTACACTGAGGACTCTCCTCACAACCTGTATTCTATCCCAGCAGTTTCTGGTATTCAGGCCAAAGTGTGAGGGGAGCATATAGCCTTAATAAGTGAACTGAATTACAAACCACATAGAGAGTGCTTTAAGAACCATACAAACAGCACACTTTGCTTTTATTTTAGACTACAGAAATCCTTACTCTCTCTGCAACTACGGATAAACTTACTGCACAGATGGGTGAAGCATGCCCATGTCTAATAGGAAAAAAATAAGAATAAATTCTATGCTTACCTACCCATCTTCCAAGACAAACTGCATGAAGTGGGAAGAATACTCAATTATATTGTGGATTTATGCCAGCATTAAGTGTAACTGCAAAACTAATGGGAAACCATTTTGACCAAATTAACAAGTTGCTGCTTGTATTCTCAATCACATTGCAAATTGTGCAACTGGGGCATTATTACAAATGTCAGCACCAAATGATTAATAAGCAGAAACTTGTTCTAGTCACTATACCAGTGTTGGTGAATCTATGGCATGGGTGCCAAATATGGCACTCGGAGCCCTTTTTGTGGGCACCCGACATCGCCCCTTCACAGCCACCTGTATTCAGGTTAAATTGCTGTGTTGGCCCTTTGCAAAAAATTAGTGGGTTCTGAATTGCAGTTTGAGCACTCGGTCTGTAAATGGTTTGCCATCACTGCGCTATACCATTGCAATTATACCAGTAATAACTGTACAATGGAATTCTGACCACAGTTGCATAAATGTGCCTTTTCAACTGATTGTCTTTGCCAGATTTGTTGTTTTAATTTTTTAAAATGTGTATAAAATTAAACCAGCCAAACTGTTAAGAAAGTAAAACAGCTATTAATCAGGATTATCAACACAAAATTATTTCCCACATTGATACTCCATCATAGTCTATTTTAAACATCAGCTTTATTTCTTGTGGGTTAAGTGGTGTTAGTTTCTGATACTCTTCAAAGGCCTCAAGAGCATGTCTTAGAACAAGCATTGAGAATATCTGAAAACCAAACAGAAGCTGGGAAAACATATTTTTAATATATAATTTATAAGGTGTCTCCCCCTCCACCCCCGTGACAGTGATAAGGAAACTGTAAGAAATGCCAGAGGGTAGATCATGATGTGAGACCATGAGACGTCTAAAGCAATGCCAACCATCTGACTGAATTGTTCTTCAGAATAGCACTTCAAGGTATTTTGTCTCACTATAAACTATGCTGAAGAAATGAGGGTAAAATAAGAAGCATGTCTGGAACAATGGAAAATCAGTTTAAAGATCTTGTTCTTATCCTCAATGCTTCTGCTCCCTTGAAGTATAAAACTCCCTTGAGGTATAAAACTACATTGTTTTTGTTAGCATA
>JAHTLZ010000348.1:5714881-5733575 GCA_023846285.1 Phrynocephalus versicolor
CAACATTCCTAGCCATTATCAAAGTAGTAATTTTCTCAGCGCTGGATAAATGGAAGGGTCCATGTTTCCATTAGAACCTGCTGTTAAGGAAAACTATATACAAAACCTCTCCCTCCTCCTGTTTCGTCTTTCAAGAATCACTGTTCTCCACCATCACGGCTGTCAAAGATACACACATTTCCTCCAGCCGGGAACAAAAAATATGCATGCTTATTCATCAACTTTTAAAAATAACAAATTAAACTATAATATATCACACCAGAACAATATGGTGCCTTTCTATAAAACTGACCAAAAAATATACTTCTGCTTTCCTCCACATGAAGAAGGACCTCGTCCCATCAGCAAGGAGCAACCATCTAGTTAACAAAAAGCACTGTGTCACCTTCCACCTCCACTACATTCAGATGTGGGAAGACGAAGATGATCCTTCCCCTTTAATCTATGCGGCTGTGTTTGGACGTTTGAATTCGTGAACTTCCTCAACCCCACCATCCCCCTTCTTTGAATCTTCCCCTGTAGTCCTCTGTCAGCTATCTTTTGTGTTCCTGCTTGTTCTCTACTCAGTGTGAAAGCTCATAGGAAGCTCATTGTTTAAAACATTACTATATGTGTCTGAACTCTCCCCCAACAACTGCTGTAGTTATACTGTGCCACAAAGTTGCATGGTGTCAACTTATGATGACACAATGAGTGACCAGCAAAATGTCTTGCCATTCACAGCCCTGCTTGGTTTTCAAAAAAAAAAATTCACCTGTGACATCCTTTATAAAAAAAAACAGTTACTATTCTTCTAATCACTTAATTGCAACAATATGTTCAGTTATCATATTTATGCTATTTTATGGCCAGTCAGGGATATCAGCAAGCTGAATTTTGTGATGGGGCAAACGCAAGAGCCAAGATTCTTTCACAATGCCATAATCTGAACCAGACACATTTCATCTCACAGCAAACATACAGACTTCTGCTGAAATACACAATGGTCAAATGTTCCATGTAGCACTACCTGCATATTGGCCATGCAAAAGATCATTCAACCATCAAGCTGCCACGGCTTCCTGCTGAAGTAAGCATTTCTCCTGCCAAATATCCACTGAAATGCTACAGGGAAACCATCTTATCCTGAAGGGCAAGATGAACGCAGACAAACTACTCTCGGAGAGGAGTAGATTTGACTACTTTATGAATTTCATGGGAGAGCATAAACACAGCAGGAATGCTATAATGAAAAAAGGGATGAATAAATAAATAAATATTCAAAGCATACAGTATACAGTAATGAAAACAAGCATACAAAGTGCATATACTCATTCTCATCCCCCGTGTGTGTGTGTGTGTGTGTGTGTGTGTGTGTGTGTGTGTGTGTGTGTTTTCTCTGGTTTACCTTTTAACAAGTATTTGGATAGTCTTGCAGAAACTTGAGATTCCCACGCACTGAAATGTAAACAATGGAAGAGTACCATCCCAGCAGAGAACTGCTCGCCATCTAGCCATTAGAGCTTCCTTTGCACTGGGAAACTTCATGAGTCCCAACCTACAGAACAGTAGGTTGATTGTCATTCCACATAATGTGTTCCAACTCTTATCTATTTTGTAGCACAAAATGTTTTGCAGTACAAACTAACTTTATAGGTTAGTGGAAACATAAAGACTAACAAGCTTTATCTGACCCTAGCTTTCACAAACAGCCTCTTTCATCAAAGGTGAGTGGACCACAGTCCACAAAAGCTTATGCCAAATAAAACTTCTTGCCTTTAAGGTGCTACAAGACCCTTACTTTACTGCAACAGTCCCGTCCAGCCCAGAAACTGCTTTTAAAGGAGAAAGTAGCAAATTGCTTGAAAAAACTAATTAAATTTACATTAACTACTAATAACATTTTATCTGACATGCATTTTCTCCATAATGTATGAGTTCCTTGTTTCCTGCAAGCAATGCTATAATGCTGTAGTCCAAAGGGATATCTGTGTTAGCCTGTCAAAGCAACATCAAGATTGTAATGGCACCTAAAAAAAGCTAATTGTTTTACTGCAGCCTGAATTTTCATAGGGCAGAAGCATCCCTTTTGATAGATGACAGGCTTATGTGGCCGGACTATGCAGAATTTAATCTGTCATTTGCAGCAAATGTGAAACACGTAATGTTCTGATATCCAGTTGTTTCAATCCCTTACATTTGAGGAACAGGACTACATGAACTATTATATGAGAATTTGTCAAAGTAATAAAATGAGCCAACTCACATTTCTTATTACAGTATATATAAAGTACCATGTTACTATAATTGCAAAGAGCTCAACAGTTAAAAATAATATTGATGTAAAGAAGGTAGATATGGAAAGGTTTCTAAAACTTTGGTTTTACATTTCTCAACAAAGAAATTACTGTATGTGAATAACTAAAGCAATCTTCAAGAAACACATAAATACAATAAATAGTAAATGAGTTTGGTAATATTCTAAACCTTTTTTATTACATGAATCTGTATACTGTACCTCTTTGATTTCCGGTAAGCAGCCTTAACCCATTCCAGTCTATTTCTAAAACACATTTAATACATGATTTCTACAGCTTTAACTTGCTGACATTACAGGCTCAGATCAAAACTAGAGAAGCATCACATCTCCCTTTAAAATGCTACTATCTAGCACAAAACCATGGCTGCTGTGCTAATCCTTTTATAAATTTGCTAATTGCTGTTCAGATTATTACATCAAACTGGCTGCCTCAGACTCTTCGCCAGTGAACGGCAGAGAGAGCAAATCCCTTAGCAGCAAAGAGGCTAAACAGTATTTTAAATGCCTTGCACTGGTGTGGTAATTTCTTGAGTTTTCAAATTCAATAAGACAGATTCTATTTTTCTGTCCCTTAAGTCTGCTTTTCAGACAAAATACATCTAACAATCTACTGTCTGACATACTATCCCAGGTATCTAGAAGCATTCCCAGGGAATAACTATAAATGTGCATTTTAAACAGGAAAGTGAGGTACGTATGTACAGCACACTAGGGCTCTTTCACTATTGTCTTGCAAAGACTTGGTGTTAGCAGTTTTATCCACAGATCCTAAAATAGTTGATAAAGAGTGACTGAATCATAGCCAAATGTATGTCATATGTCTGAAGCAACTTACGAGCACTGTATCACTATGCTGGTTAAATTTTTATGTCATCAGGAGCAAGCACTTGTATATCACATCTAACTTACCAACTGGCATTTTCTGTGAGATAAATTTCTCTTAAAATACAACTCTGCATGAAAGTTGCTAAATTTAATATAAGCTGCATTTTTTAAAACTGCTCCATGAAGCATGCCTAAAAGGAGACATATATAAAAGCAGAAAAAGAGACAGACTTAAATGCACATCCATCCCAAGGGGATGTGAACAAAATAAAGGAAAGCATAAGATGGGGAATGGTAACTTGTTAAACGGGAGGGCTGGGTGGTAGGTGGGGAGGGAATCCTTATGAAGTAACAAAACTGCCACTGAACAGAGACTTTTAGAAAGAGCACGCTCTGCCTTTTTCACCCTCCAATTTGGAATCTGCTCACAGTACTGCCAGCTTAACCAAAAAGGATTAACTCTCATATCCAACTGAGAACACAGATAATTCTCAGTAATTGGTAAAAAATGAAGATGAATGGGGCTGAGAGATAAGGAGCAATTAGCTCATCAGCAGTTACAGCTGTGCACTCAATCCGGATCCATCTCTTGAGTCTCGGCCCCTTTTAAAAGGACCCAGGCACGAGAAGAACAGGACGACACCTCCCTCTCCAAATCAGTGGTGTACCTGCCCATCACTCTTCCTTCTTCCATTTTATTTCCTCCCCGTTCCAGGACACCTGTCATAGCATTCTATGTAAATTGCTACCTCTCCTAGGACCCGAGTCTACAGCCAATCTTCTTTTTAAACTTAAGGGGGGGGGGGTTAGAAACCAAATGACTACTGTAGACAGTCTTAAATTCCCTGTCAATCGTTTCATTATAGCAGCATCATCTGTTTGAAAATATAAGCAATTCCCTCATCTAATTATAGGGAGGATTTGAGGTTCATTAACACTGCGAAGGAAGAGATTCAGATGTGCCACTGCAGAGCTGTGCTCGGTCGCCTGCATGTGTTCTGTTTCCTTGTGTTTGCTTTCTCAAGGACTCAAAGGCTCCCCACCACCACCACCACCACCACCACCTCCTGAAGCCAGAAAATTAATTCTTCCTTCTAAAATAGACACATGAATCAAGAGAAAGGAAATGACTATATTTAAATACTGTACTGTTTTCAACGTTGGTCACTTGAGGCAACTATGTTCTCATCAATTGCTTTGATACTTTTTTTTAAAACAGCAAAGAATATAATGTTTCAGAAGGCAACTATTTAACTTAGTCAACAGATCTGGATTTATGATAAACCTCTCTCTTGCTGTTTTCAGTGTGTTGTAAATTTGTGCAGATAAAAAGGAAGTCCAATGTGTCAAAACCACCCCTCCGTTTTCAACACATCTTGTGGTTGTTCGCGGATTATTCTATCCAAGGCAGCCTTACACTTCCTAACTGTGTTTAGAAACAGATAACGCTGCCGTCCTTCTGATTGCTTCATTTCCTTAAAGAAATAATAGCAGGAGTTTTTAAAAAGTATAATTGCAGCTTAAACAATGAGATTTGTTTTTGTAACATCTGTTTCGAGATCACATTATAAAATGAACTCATTTCCTACCTTGCAAGTAACTGACTATTGTTGATCTCTGTTTACAAGATAGCCATTAGGTAATGGCAAAAGTTCTTCTCTGGCCTTTAGATTGCTTTATAATGTTTGTGTGGTATTTTTGGACATTAATGGTTCAGGTGGAAATAAGTAATTTTCCTTCTATCTTGATAAAATGCTCTCCACAACATTAGGACATATTTCTGTACCTAGTAGCAATACTCCTCTTTATTTTTATCCATTTTATGCATTCTATGTGTTGGTATCATAGTACTGTACACACTGACTTGTTTGGTCAGACTTCCATGGATTTGCATGTGATATGTCATAAGAGGGGTTCAGTGGGCCTTTATGAAGGAAAATCTATGATGGGTGGTTAGATTCACAGAAGTTAAAATATTACCCTATACCCTTTAAATACCACAGTAAAACTTTTGGCTGCTTGTCCATTCCATCCATGTGAAACTACCCCAAACTGGAAATCAATAAGAAAACATGTCCAAGAATTTTATATATATATATATGTCATAAAACATTACTTTTTGGTGCTAGTCCCCAGTTTAGATGAATTTGCACAAAATTCTTAGTTGTTGTAACAGACCTGCCAAGTGTCACATTTTGGGCGGGACATTTATGGATCAATCACTCTTTCCCAACATCTTCCCAAAACTTTTCCCCCCTGAAATGTCCCACATTTCTGGTGGCAGGAGGCTGAGCTCCAGATGCAGCCTCCAGTGGCCCACCAGAGAGCACCTCTCCCTGCGCAATCTCCTAACCTACACCCCACCAGCTGTCTGGATAGATAGATAGATAGATAGATAGATAGATAGATAGATAGATAGATAGATAGATAGATAGATAGATAGATAGATAGATAGATAGATAGATAGATAGATAGATAGATAGATAGATGATAGATAGATAGATAGATAGATAGAAAGCCAAAACACCTGGGTCACAGTGAAGATTCTGGAAAACTGTATGCAAATGAGGCTCCACCCCCTAGCCGAAGGGCCCAGGTGCCAGCACCCCGCCTCCCTGGTGCTCCCAGTCCCGGGCAGCCATGGGGAACACTTGACAGCTATGAGTTATATGTAAAATATGTAAGGAGCAGGTGAACATTGAAACAAGGTCATAACCCCTCTCTTTTTATATCTAAATCCAATGTTTTTCTAGATGAATTCTGTTTTAAGTGTCAAATAAGCCTTGAGGGTACATAGCAACAACAAAGATTATTCTAGATCGGCATTCATAGAAGAGACCCTTAGGTTACTACACCTGGAGTGATTGTGTACAGTTATTTTTTGACAGAATGAAATGCTAAATGATGGCCCAGTTGCAGATTCCTGGTAGATCCCATTAGGATGAGATTATGATTAATCTTTTAGGGACCTATTACAATACAGCTCTCTCTACAAAAATGCCCAATCTATTCTCAGGGTCCAGAAAACTTACCAGAGCATTTTCTTCTATATGGTCAAGTAATCACTGCCTTTTGAGTCTGGAACTGATTTTAAAGCCACTAAACATTATTTAAGCCATTGTGGCAAGGTCTTATGGTGAATTACAGTAAGTTCATTTCATTTCATTTATTTAATTATTTGCATTAGCCATGGCCTTAGCAAAAAAGGACAACATTTAAATAGATATAAAATTGGCATACCAAATCATAAAAGTAAATACATATACATGCAACATTCCTGTACAAAATCTGGACAAATAATCTGTAAATGATTATTAGTTTAAAATCATGGTTGGCCTCATTTTAATTGCTGCTGCTAAAAATTTAGCTGTCAGCAGTGTCACCTGATTGTCTCGGTCTCCGAGGAGTAATGATATATAAAAATCAGATGAACGACCTGGCTTCTTTACTAACATGGGAAAAAGTAATTCTTGCCGCACCTCTCTATAAAAGGAACATAACAGTAACACATGGGCAAGTGTTTCAACACCTTCACCACATGGACATGTGCGATTTTGTAGAGGTGTTCCTTTAAAGCAGGGGTCCTCAACCTACGGCCCGCGGGCCGGATACGGCCCCCAGTGACCCTCAATCCGGCCCCGAGTAGCCTCAGCAGACCCCCCCGCGCCACCCCCCTTGGGGGCTGCTTGAGCCCTTCCATCAGTAAAGCCTCCTGGGGGAAACCATCTTGTAGTTTTCCCCAACGCCCGGGGAGGGGAGGGGCGGGGAGAGGAGGCGACTCGAGAGCAAGATTTGTGAAGGAGGCGCCTATTAGGAGGGAGGGAGGTTTCTTTCCCGCCTCCCCGCGGCGGCCAACATGTCGTGGGCAGGGCGCTGCTGGTACGCGGGCGGCAGAGGCAAAGGCAGAGGCGGGCAGACGCTGAGGGCAGAGGCTGCTCGCACACCAGTCCTCCTCTTTCATGCCGAGCGCTCTGGCGGGGCGGCAGTGGCAGCAGCAGCGGCAGCAGCAGCAGCAGCCCGTCCAGCCGCCGGACTCGACTCTGCGCCTCGCCTCGCCTCGCCGCGGAAAGGGGCGCCCAGGAGCCTGGGCAGCGCCTCCTCCTCCTCCTCCTCCTGGTGGGGTGCCTTCCCCTCCTGCCGGCGGGGTCCAAGGCTGCAAGTGAGGGAGGGCGGCGGGCGGGCGGGCGGTTCGGCGCGGCCTGGGTGACCAGCGCCTTCTTCTGGCACTTTGGCGGCGGAGGCGAGGCAGAGCAGGCGCGGGGCCGGCCGGTCGATCGGTTGCCTCGGGAGCTGCCGCCGCCACCGTCGCTGCCAAAGTGCCAGAAGAAGGCGCTGGTCGCCCAGGCCGCGCCGAACCGCCCGCCCGCCCGCTGCCCTCCCTCCCCTGCAGCCTCCGTTGCATCCCGGTGTGCGCTGGGATCAAAGCCCTTAAAAGGGCCGCCCGCACACCCATCCTCCTCTTTCGCGCCCAGCGCTCCGGCGGCAAGCGGGCGAGAACCGGTCGGGCTGGTGGGGCGGCAATCTGTCCTCTGCCGCTGCCGCACCGGGCATCGAGGCACTCCTGCCTGCTTGCCAGGGTGAGGTGAGGCGGCGGCGGCAGCAGCAGCCTGTCCAGCCGCCGGACTCGACTCTGCCCCGAGCGGAGGCTCCCCGGCGACGTCCCGCGGCCGCCGGCAGCCTCCTCCTCCTCTTCCTCCCCACCGGCCACCGCCGCCCTGGGCCTACGAGCGGGGCGCCAGCAGCCTCAAGCCCAGGTAAGGGGGGAGGGGGGTCCCTCTTCCCGCCCGCCGTCGCCATTGCCGGGGGGGTGCTCCGCTAGGAAAGCCCGGGGATTGAGGCAGGCCTTCTCACGCCACCGCCACCCTCCTCCTCCTCCTCCTCCTCCTATTCCTCCTGTGAGCGGGAAGGGGGGGTCCCGCACCCACTCCCGGCTCGGCCCCTGCAGCCACCATCAAATTCGGTCGCACCCACCCCCCTTTCCCCTCCTCCTCCTCCTCCTCCTGGCGCTCCCAGGCCCCGAGTGGAGGCCCCCCGGCGGCGTCCCTCCCCCTCCAGCCCCCGCCAGCAGCTTGGGAAGCCTTCTTCAGGGGCTTTATGTGAGTGAGACTCTCTGTCTTTAACAGAGATTTTTTTCAAAATCTAGTCCGGCCCCCAACAGTGTCTGAGGGACAGTGACCCGGCCCCCTGCTTAAAAAGGTTGAGGACCCCTGCTTTAAAGCGACCCTCTAGCATAGCTGAAGGCATGACATTAAATCGTGCACATGAAAAGGCCCTTCTGTACTTTGGAACTGTTAGCATATTTAGATATTGTGCCATTGTTTTTGGATGACTTATTGCTGAGTTGTCATACCAGGGGCATAATTTATTGGTGACAGACAGATTATTTTGATATTCAATGTCGTGTAAATGCTGCTCTAATAAACATCTCGCCCTACTATACCCAGTGGTCACTAGAAGATCGGGCGACAGTCCCAGAGAGTATACTTTGGATTTGATATCTTTCATCCATCTACTCTTATGAGAATCCTTCATGACAAAAGGAAGCAAACCAGAGGGAGCTCGATTCAGTCTTAACCAGTAATTTAGTGTCCTGAGCCAAGCCTGTGTATGCACGGAGAGGAGGCCACTTTCCAACCTTAATGTGGCATTTGGGACACAGCTAGGGATAGCAAATATTTGTCTACGAAATTTAGACTGTACAATTTCTAATGATTTTAGATTTCTATTGGCCCATATTGGAATCCCATATAGCATCTGCGCTAGTGGCTTGGCTCTGTACACTTCCAGTGCTGCTGGTATGAAATTGTGACCTTTGGTGTAAAAAAACTGTTTCAGGATTTTTATAGCTTGTGAGGCTTTTTCTACCACATGTTCTTGCTGAGCTGTCCAGGTTCCTGATGACTGAAAAACCATGCCTAGGTATTTAAAGACTCTGACCTGTTCTATTGGTTGCCCGTCCAGGGACCACTTACAGAGTCTGAAGTGTTTTGAGAATACCATTATTTTGGTCTTACTGTAATTCACCTCTAAATGTTCCTTCTGACAGTAGTTGGAGAATGCCCTTAGTTGTCTTTTCAGACCCACTTTAGTTTGAGATAGAAGTACTGCATCGTCTGCGTATAGTAGGGCTGAAATGGGTTTAGTTGCTATTTTAGGAGCATGGAGTGTTGGAGATGATAAATGCTCAACAATATCATTCAGATATAAATTAAACAGGATTGGAGCTAAAACACACCCTTGTTTTACCCCTTTTTTAGATAGCATTGGTTCTGTTAGATGACCATCCACGGTGCAGCGTACCCTCAGCCAGGTATTATTGTAAAGGCATTTGATTAGAAAAAGCAGCCTTTTATCTATAGTTGTAGAGGCTAATTTTTCCCATAATCGCACTCGAGGTATGGAATCGAATGCTGCTTTGAGGTCAATAAATGCTGCATACAGCCTGCCCCTTTTCTTTTTTGCATATTTATCAATGAGATGATCTAGTACAAAAAAATGGTCTATAGTGGATCGCCGCTGACTGAATCCTGCTTGCTCTACTGCCATAATATTTTCATCTTGAATCCAATCAGTTAGCTTGTTGCAGAGGTGTTTAGCATATAGCTTACTTATTACACATAATAGGCTGATTGGTCGATAATTGGCAGGGTCAGTTTTAGCTCCTTTTTTGTGTATGGGAATTATTACAGAAGTGTTCCAACCCATGGGTAACAATCCTGTTTGATCGATAAATGTAAATAAAACTGCCAGCAGGGGGGTCCACCAGGTGATGTTGGATTTTATAAGTTCTGGGGGCAAAAAGTCAATTCCAGGGGCTTTGTTGTTTTTAAGTTGCTGGATAAGACTTTCAACCTCATTTACTGAGACTGGTGGCCACTTGGGGAGCTCTTCTGTTGCTACTGTTGTTTGGGTGTCCTGAATAGTGGAGTCTGAGAACAATGCCTTATAGTGCTGCATCCATTCTTTGGGCCCTATAACACACTTTGGATCTGACCAACCATTATTCATTAAGCCTGTTATTGTTCGCCAGAAGAGACTATTGTCTTTGTCATTAGAGGCTTTTAGCAAAATTTGCCATGCCCTTGTGGTTGATTGCTGTTTTTTCTCCTTGATCAAGGATTTGTATACTTGTCTACTGGCTACAAACTCATTTAATAGAGTTTGTAAATGAGTTTTCCTATACTTATGATATATTTTCCTCATTTGGCTCTGGCCTGCTTACATTCATTATCGAACCAGCGAGGAGTTTTTAAAGCTCTTTGATGGCCTGCATTGGTTACCGTTGTTTTTAGTTTAGCTCCTAGTTTTCCGGTCAGAGCTTGAAAAAGTTTTACTGCCTCAGTGTCACTGCTGGCATTGAGAATGGCATTTCGGTCGTTCATATATTCCTCAGTTTTCAGTAGCTGAGTCAGAGTGATACCCACTGCTGGTGACCATTGAATTCTTTTACTACTAGTCATTTCTAAGTCTTTGTTGGGGTACAGATGTAAATCTAATCAAGGGTTACTGTATGTTGGATACGTTAGCATCATTGACAGGGGTAGATGGTCACTTTCTGTATTATTACCAATTTCAAATCGAGTAACATAGTTATATGAAGAGTATGAGATTGCTATGTAATCGATTACACTACCACCCCTCTTAGTGAAATGAGTGTATTCTCCCGATGGATCACCATTCACTGACCCATTTAGTATTAAAAGATTTCTCCTTCTTGTAAACTGAGCAAAACAATACCCTGCATAATTACATGTTTTATCTTTAGATGTTCGGCATTTTCCCCTCAATGTATAGTCATCTGTATCCAATACCTGATGAAAGTGGGTATATAAATTTTCATCATTGGTACCTAATCGTGCATTGAAATCTCCAGCTATGATAAATATTGCCTTAGGATATAACCATTCAAGTTGTTCTACATAATCATCAATTGTACCCCATATATTGCTAATAATAACTTTTTTTGAGCATGGTGGTATATATACATTGACTATCAGCAGAGAGAATTCAGAGAACAGAATATGGCAAGCAATTACATATAACCTAGAGGGGGTCACCTAGGATAGTATAGTATTAGATGTTGGAACTATGGTTGGCTTTAAGCTTTGTGGAAACCAGGATCCCAAGGCCTCCCTTAGGACGGCCATGTCTGGAGCTAGGATCAGCTTTTAGTAAATAGCTTGCAAAGCCATCTAGCTCCAGTTCTTCCTTCTCCCAGGTTTCCTGAAAAAGTACTATATCATAATCCTTAATAAACTTTTGAAAGGAAGGATCTGCTACCTTCCCTCGCCAACCTGCAATGTTCCAAGAAAGAAATGTCAGTGTAGGGTATTGTTGATTTATCAATGGTCATCCGGACGTCGATGGATCAGAGATGAATATTTTCTTTCCTGCAGCAGAATTGAGGAGGGTATCACTTCCTGAGATAGCTGTTTGGTTTATGTGTGTAGGGCAGGCGTGCTGGAAAGTTGGATAGTTGTCCCCTCGAGTAGCAGTATCTAAACAATAGGCTGCTGCCCTCTCACTGGATGGGACTCTGTTCCTTCCTGAGATCCACTCTTCCCTGCTAGGTGGCTCACAAGAGACTATATCTTTCTCTGCATGTTCAATCAGCTCCACTGGTGGGTTCCATACACTTACATTGGATACAACAGAAGAGGCGGGGTAAATTAGGCAGCCTGCCTTCTTAGTGATTTTCTCGGGGGAACCGATTTCCTCATCCCCCAGTTCTCTCATCTGGGTCCAGGTGGCTGAAGTCACACTTTCTGGTTTTGGGGTAGGGGGTCAAATCATAAATGTCTCCCTTTAGAGCAAGCTTATTCAGTAAGGGATTTATTTCCACTGAGATCTGCGGCTGTGTAGTAGGGACCTTCCTGTTCTGAAGCGCTAGGTTCCTTTCAGAGGTGCCTATTTCTCCTGCATCCAGATCTTTTGTTTGTGACCAGATATGTGGATCATTTGTTACTGGATTTAATGTAGGGGTCCCATCATTGAAAGTGTTCTCTAGGGTAGTCTTGCGTGGTAGAAGACTAATTCTCTCTGGTGCCTGCCACTGCGAAGTATGTGGCTGTCCATTTTGAGGTTTTAAATCAGCTCCCTTCCTTGCTATTATTTTTATCAGGTGGCCCTTTAGAAGCTCAAGTCTGTCAATTATCTCATTTTGTATTTCAGAGGGTAGAGTGTGGAAAGAGTCTAAGAGATTCTTCTCCTCAGGAACCAGGGGTCCAGTGGGTTCTTGTATCCATTCCATTGGCTGCTGTGAGATATCCTCTAGCAACTCTGTAGCACTTGGGTTTTTTCCTGATATAAGTTCCCCCTGAGGGCTGACAGTAGTAGCCAAGTCAACAAGATTAGTGCTATGATTTTCTTTTTCTAGGGGGCTTTTAGCATAATCTGAGGTAAAAGGCCTCAGTGGCAGAGGTGGTGCACAGTTCTCAAAGACTCTTACTACAGATATGCCCCTCTTGAGCAATGTATCTTTGCATTTATATGCCCGTTCAGCTGAGCTCCTTTTTGTGAATGTGACCATTGCATGAGCATTGTAAGCATTGAAATGTAGCTACTCCACAGACAACAGGTCAGCTAGGGTAAAAGCTCCTGGAGAAGCCAATTCTAAAGTTCTTAATAAGTGCAGTTTGCGCTTGTATTGTGGTGTGAGCCCCACTGGCTTAGGACAATTTAGCAAGGCTAATTTTTGTCTGTTCAATACTAGTTTCCAGCCATGATCTCCTGTGATCCTGTCGTTTGAGGGTCTAGGTTTCTGTGGGATTTGAACCTGTGAGTTCTGAGAGGTGTCTTGCTGTGCTGGAATTGATTTTGATTCGGGAATTTGGGTAGAAGATCTCATTTCATTGGATGAGAGGTGAACATGATCTCCTGGGTATGCTGGTTTATTTAAGGTAGGCTTCTCAATACACTTAGTATTTTCATGTAGTGAGATGTTTTCCAGTAATTTGAAGAGTTTCTTAAACTGCATCTTTTTATATCAACTCAGTTTAACATTTTTAACATTTTTGCTTTTTTTCTTACTATTTGTGGCCCTCCTTTTAGTAACCCTTTTCCCATGAGCCTTTTTACAGCCCATACAAGTGATGATAGATCTGCTTGCATTGGGCCTGTTATTAGTGCCTTCTGTATCAGATTTTAGCCAGAGCTTTTTGCACATGTCCGCCAAAATAGTGAAGAGTTTGTTTGATTCACTTTAAAAGGATTTCATACGCTGTATGTTCTCGGTTAGATAAGTAAGCCAAGTCTCAAACACTGACTCATTTCCTCTTGGTGTTAGTGTTTGGACTGGAGATTCCTCTTCAGTGACAATCCTTCTACCTGGAGTTGCAGGTGATGATAACTTTACTAACTCCTCTGGCAAATTAGTCTTATTGGAAGATGTTAACACTTGAGGTGTCAGAATGTCAGCAGAGGCCAACTCAATAGCCAGATTAGCAGAGCCAAATTCCTCTTGGTAGCAGTTTAGGTTTCCTTTGAGGTCCAAGGACCAATCCAGGCTACAGCTGACAGAGTGTAATTCCCTATTTTCTTCCTCCCTTTCATTCTTCCCTTCAGGGAAGAACTGGGTAATTTTTGTTTGTACTTTCCTCTGTTTTAAAGGGGCACTCACAGTGGGAGGTGAGAGACCAAGGACTTGGCAGCCCTTTCTGGTCAGGACCATTCTCTTGCCAGCACAGGCCTGGCTCCTGCCTTACTCCCACCCACCTGTGCTGCAACCAAGAAAGCTGTTTTCAGAGAACTATATGATTATAATATTGTCATTTCTATTTTCCTCTTCCAGAACTTAGAGGGTTAAGCAAGAAAATTCAAGACAGACCTTTATGTTCCTTGTTGTTACCGCAGCAGCTTGGTGTGAGACCTTGGGAGGCACTTCTCTTGTTGTATTTCAGCTGTTTCAAGTGATTATATCAGATAGGAGCTGAGAATGGTGTAAGGCTAGGGGTGGTTGAGTTTCCAAGAGTTCAGGATGGCAGTTGAAGACTTAGGGGGTCACTGCTTCATAGGCGCTATGAACCAAAGGTGACTTAATGTCATATAACATTGTAAAAACCTGTACCCTTTCTTCTTTCTTTGTCCCTTGTAGCTTCAATCTTGGCAGCTGGCTGTCAGACGCTTAACAGTCTTTAGTTGTCTTTAATTGTCTTATCAGTCTTTAGTTGTTTCACTGCTCTGGCGAGTGGATGACCCAAGCCGGCCCTCACAGTAAGTTAAAATGTCTCTGATTAGCTAGCTCTTCTGCCCATTTTAAAAGACATTTACTATTAAATGCTTATAGTAGGTGCTGGAAACCCAAGGCAAGATAGGAATACTATCCATCCTGCCACTTGAACATACAGTATGGGTGTTATGTCAAAGCCATTCCAAAGGACTACCTTATCTAAAGCAACTCACAACTTCAAAGTGACAGTGAGAATCATCAACATATCTTGGACAATACCAGACAAACTTATGAAACTTTTCATGCTCCAGCTTTAGTGTTCTATTCAAAAAGAGCAGAGGAAAGGTAAGGCTAGATGTAACGTTTAAGCAGTGGGAACAACGTACATGGTCAGTTCCTGGAAGCTGATGAATCTAGAATGTTCTCTTAAATCTGCTACTGTCTTAGCACCCTACTGTCGCAGGCACCCTAGTCTCTACCCAAAATGGTGAGGTGACAAACCATTGAGAGGACCACTCTTAAATTATCTGTAAGCTTCTGAGCTAAAGAGTTGTTTCAGGTGATGCACAGACTTCTTCACAGATATCAATGGATAGTTAGTATTCTAAAAGCATGTTGTGTCACATTTCCTTTTACTCTGAGATAAAACTGACCATATTTGCAGCACTTAGATGCAGTAATTTTGGAAAAATCATGAGGACCATTTTGGAACAGGCACCTTTTGCATGTGCAGTCCCAGGATATGAACATACTACTTGTGAACAAAAGGAGAAGGTTATGGGTGGAAGTTGTCTAAGGTGTTCTGCTTATTCTCTGGATACAATATTAGTATCATCACATCCATGGATGCAACAAGTATTTAATACCAAGGATACTCAAAACTGACAGGATAAACCCCAAGACCTCCATGCCTTACTGAAGGAACATAGGAGTCTCATTGCCCCTCCACCTGCTGTGCTGCTATTATTTCTCTACTTATTTAAATATGAGCAGATACACATACTGTAAATCCACTGCAGACATGTTGGATAATCTCTGAAGCCACATTTATTGAGACCATGGCTACAAGGCTTATACCCTCCGCAGCCCTGGGGGAGAGCCTCCATGGGCCAGCAAGCAGTTCCAAAAATGCTTCTTTTTCCAACCTAATACTACTGCTCCTGCAAATGTCACCAGAGTAGAAATCCCCATGAGTACAATGTTAATACAAGCCTTAAAGAATATTTCTTGGTACCGTATACAAGTAATTGCATCTTTACTATAGTGTTCCCAGTAAAGGCCTGCTAGCAACAGCCTCCAGGCTATTCTTAGTGGAACACAGTCCCCTTTTAAAAGAATCTTAAGATGTGAGGCAAAATGTTCAGCTGCCATTGTGTCCATCCATTTTGCAAGCCACTGGTTCACATATGGAATATTTCAATGTTTCTAAGCAATGAGTTAAGTCATAGTCATGACTGGCATAGCCGCTCTCTGGAAAACAAACTTCTTGCTTCATTTTGAAGCTAATGTTTTTGGCACCAAATAATACTGGTTTCTAAGACTCTAGGTTGCTTACGGAATGTTTTGTAATTTTATTTAAAGCAATATTTCTAACTGGCTATTTTATGACATATTTTAATGTTGTTTTTTTAGTTCTGTGCCCAACCGTGTGATAGCTGTAGCTTGAAATTCTGTAGTAACAGTTTATATAACCTGTGAATGCATAAAAGAAATAAAATGTTAACATCAATGATTAGTTTGCTCTCATTTTGATCTATTCTTTCTGCGTGATGTAGGAGGGGGATGTGTACGTGTGCAAAATTAATTTTTCTAGTGTACAGTGGTACCTTGTATAAGGGAATTAATTTGTTCCAAATGAAATTATGTTAAGCAAATTTCCCTTTATACAAATTTCCCATAGGAATGCATTGAAAACAGAGTAATCCCTAATTGTGACCATTTTTATTTTGTACGGATTCGCCCCATAGGCAATTCTGTTAAGGAAATTTCCCCTATCTCCAGAACTTTTTTATGTTGTACAGATTTTATGTTATACAAACTGTTTGTTATAGGAGGGTCCACTGTATTTTGCTTATTGGTCATGTGCTTTTAATCACTATATAATTTGCAATAGTCGTCATGCACAGCACCACAATATCACAGAAATGCATATATTCTAAGAGGCAACAAGACCTTAGATTGAAACACATGATTATTACTACAACCCAAGCTAACACTGTGCATCTATCAAGGGATATGTGCAGGTATGGCCAATGGCCCACACAGAGCCTGGGTACAGCCCTGAGTTGCTCTGGTGGGTTTTGTTCATTATTTAAATGTAAATGGGCTGGGACACCTTTCAGAGCACGCTTCTGGGGAGCTGAAGTGAGAGACGGAAGGGAAGCAAGGCCTAATCATGCTGACCTTTGGATACCAAAATACATTGTTGGGCATCTTCCTTAGTTAAGGATCACACAATCCAGGTTGACCGTCTGAAGCTAAGCTTTCTTTTCATGTAAAATCTGTCTTTGACACAGCTACTGTATGTATGCGAGTTCAATAATTAACAGATTTTTTTCCCTAAAATCCAAAATAATGTAACTGTTTTCTCAAACTGAAATGACAAACTGCAGATCCTGAACTACCAATGTTGATCCAGGAACGTTTACTCCCTAAAAAAAAAAAAATCATTACCATGTATTCCAATCTGACCACCTTCTAATAAAAAAAATATCTACATTATACTACATTAACATGTTGCAAGACAATTAATTCCAAGAATCAAATATAACAATTTCAGCAGCTGCTTCAGTATTTGTTTGGATTATTAAACCATATTGCTCAGTGTTTCCACTAGGTAAATACAATAATATTAGAAAAAGGGGATGCCCTTAGAGGACTCCAAAAATAAATTGTAAGCCTTACTCTGCCAAGACGTTTGCAAGGCTGTTAATGAGGGATGCTTTTTAAAGTCAAAAATACAAAGGGTCACTGTAAGGATCTCAGATTTCATGCAAACACAGATGTTCTGACCAGAAGTTATTTAGGGCATTTAAGGTCAAAGTATATATCTTGAATTGAGCTCAGAAGCAAACTAGAAATCCATGCAATAAGACAGCCATCTTAAATGCCACAGGAATGGAAATATATGGTTTGCAAGGATAAGTTATAAAGGTATCACAAGCTAATAATTATACATTTGCCCCCTCTTACCTGACTCCACATCCACACAGGATGTTACTAAAGAAATTTACTATTGGGCACCCTGGTCTGTGTGCATGTTTTCTCTCAAGATAGAGGGTAGAGCTATCAGGCAGAACAGCAGGAGCTGCTGCTATGGAGAACTCACCAAAAATCATTTTGAACTATGGTAACCAGCACTGTTTCCACTCTAGGACTCTGCTGGAGACCCGGGGGTCATATTTCCCACCATTTACAAAAAAGCCAGGGCTTGGAAATAGCAAAGGGATGGCAATGACTGAGTATTAATAGGACAGTCAGATTGAACTGTTCTAGCGCATGTATGCTATTTCTTCCTCATTTGGTTAAGGGGAAAGGTTTGGGAAGCACCTTCTGAACGATCAAATAAGCAAAAGTATGAACTAAAGACGTGGAAGGTGTCAATGAACCCCTTTGGATTCCCAGCCAGCTGTCATGAGTTAACATTAAAAGGAAATAAAATACTTTCTGCTACATGTGTTAACATTAAAAGGAAATAAAATACTTTCTGCTACATTTAAATATGACCTTGTCCTTTGGGTTAAACAATATATTTCACTATTAATATCCCACCCTCACGAACTGCACAGTTTTGAAGGCTGTGTTATGTTGCTTTTACTTTAAGTGACCAAGCTAAAATAATTTATCTCCACCCTGTGCTACGTGAGAAGTTGCCACTAAAAAGAAACCAGGACATTTTTCCTTCTTATCTCCGCTGTACCTGGTATCAGCCAACCTGTCACAAGGCAGTGCTTGATATAAACAAGAGATTGCAAAGACATCTCAGTAATCAATATTAGGATGGCTACAGTATGGAAGCTCCAACCACTGCATATCATTTGTCTCAGCATCTATTTCTATGACCAAATGAAGCATTAATTCAAATCATAAATCTATGGTGATTTAAAACTGGGAATGAGCACCTGCCTGCTTTAATGATTTATTTTGTACATTTCAGTAAGCAGGAGATTTGTCCATATGAACTGACAGGTCACCTTCAGATGCCAGTGCTTGACTGTTTATCACCATGCAGACTAGCATCTCCACAACTAAATATTAAACTAAAAGAATCCAACAGATTTGAAAAGGAGAGAAACGTGTGCGTACACAGTACACACACACACACACACACACACACACACACACACACACACACACACACACACACACACACACACACACACACACACACACACACACACCTT
>JAHTLZ010000348.1:5733615-5766447 GCA_023846285.1 Phrynocephalus versicolor
ACACACACACACACACACACACAGAGAGAGAGAGAGAGAGAGCGCCAGAGAGCCGCGCGAGACGAGCGAGCGAGCGCGGCCCCGCCCCCGACCGCCGCCGAGACAGAGAGAGAGAGAGAATTTGGACCCCACAAGGAATTTCTATTGTCTTGAAGGTAGAAAACTGCAAGATTACAGCTACATAAAGGGGAGTAGTAATACCGGTAAATTACATGGTGTTAATGCACTTTTCATCCTTCTGGCCATATATAATTTTGCTGCTGCTACATTTTAAAAACATTCCTTTTTTGCGAGGCCTATGGTGACCTTTAATTTCTTCTTTTAATTCCTTTTTCTTTCTTTCTTTCTTTCTCCCGCCATCCACAGCCTATTTTTACTGTCCTTTACTGGCGTTTCTGGGGCGCGAAATTGTCAGAATTGGTTTTAAACTGTATTACTTATATTTAATTTACTGCTTGTTTTGTACTTGTTTTAATTGTTTATTGTCTGATTGTATTGTCGCTTATGCTTGACATTTTGTGAGCCGCCTAGGGTTCAAATTTGAAGATAGGCGGGTTATAAATACAACAATAAATAAATAAATAAATATAAATAAATTTTACCAGAAAAGCGAGAGGGAGCGAGAGATTAGAATTGCAATTTAAAAACAGATGTAACATGAATGCAACAAGGGATACCAATTTCAAGATGTCACGTGGTAGGACCACAACTCCTGTCCGGAAGTGTGCATTGCTTTTTTTTTTTTTTAGGAATCCTTAGATTCTCTGGCTAGATATTGCAGTTTATTCTTCTTTTGATTTAGAAAGATGCAGGTCAATTAATGGTGGTCATTCCATCAAGATACCAAAGGCCACGTCCTAACAAATGGAAATAATTGCAGTAGCAATGGTTGTGTCTGGGCTTCACATGAAAAGCAGTCTAAACAAGCTTTGCTTGCCTACTATCAGATATACCAACTTCCATCTCAGTGTGATAGGATGAATAATTTGGATGCTTTGTTTAGCCACAGCTCATGTACACACTCCAGGGGAAAAACATTAGTGAGGTGCAAGCTCATCCAAACAGTCTTTGAAAGAAGTTTGTGCCATAACGCTGGTGGAGAGATCCTATTGAGAGGAGAATCTGGAGCCACTGGGTGCCAGGAGAAAGGAGCAGACTACCTCTAAGTATTCTGCTACAGCTTCCCAAACATCTTTTTAAAATTACTATCAATGGGCAGAAGCCAATGCTGGACTTCTACTGGCATGACAGAAGAAACAAAAGGAGGGGGTGATTTCCCCCTTCTTACTGCAGCCCCTCCCCCATTTGTACCTCAAAAACTCTGCAGAATATCCTTCTTCCAAACACACAAACTGCTCTTCAGCATTGCCATCCACCCTTTGCTCCACTTCGTAAATACAATATTCGCTCGTTCACACACGCCACCTGCCTAAAACAGTTATAACACCATTCTGGTTACAAGGACGGATACTTCATGTCCATTCTTGTCCCGGGAGGAACTTCGTTGCGTGTTGATGTCAGTCGTTGTGACCACATGGTCTTCTTCTGGTTTTGTCCCTGTTCCCGTGTACACACGGGCGTGATGGATGATACCGGCATGACTGTTACCACACGTCCTCATTCCATGATGAGATATGAAATTCTGTGCCTTTGTTCTCCATTTGGGGGGGGTGACCTTCCGTTTTTCGATGTTTCGATTCTCCGAAGCCTTGCCTTCAATGTGTTACAGAGCTAAGTTTGAGGCATTTGTCTTTTAATCTTTCTGCACTGTGTTGCTGACTCCATAGGGAATGTACTGGCGAATAGCACTTCATACTCCTGCCACTAGATGGAGAATGGCACATTGTGTGACGAGCCTTACCTCACGGGCACTCGTCTCGTAACAAGAAGCGTGACGAGCAGATTCCCGAGGCCAGGGAAGGGAATCTCTCATCCCGCTTAAATCGCAGGGTGCATGGTTGGGACAAACTCCCCTCGTCCCGCAATGGACATAGCGTTCAACAAACGCTGCTCAACCACTGGCAGAACACGTCATCCTTGATATTGTATTTTGGGCTGCGGTCACAATGACAGTAAGAACCACATTTAAGTGTCATTTAAATTGATTTAGATATTATCATTCACACAATGCAAGGGTCAAATCTATTCACATGGACTGCAAAGCAAGTTTTTTTTTTCCAACTAGCTACCAGTAGCTTTTTAGAAGATTTCACTTCTAAAATTGATCAACTCAAATGCGCTTTTGAGGAAATGAAGAGATTTCAGCCATGTAGACAGTAAAAGATTTAAATTATCAGAAATAAATCAATTTCCATTCAGCGCATGTGAATGCAGCCACTGGTTTAAATATCATGTGACCTGAACCCGATGTTTAAAAAGTCTGAACTAGACATGGGCACAACTCGGCGAAATTTTTGTTTCCGTTTTTGTTTGTCGTTTCCATTACGTAACGAAACGACAAACAAAAATTGAGCTGGAAATTGAATGAAACAAAACGACCCATGAAAATTGTGGTTGTTAGTTTCATTTCCGTTACTGGCGGCGCACAATGAAATGAGCTGTTTCAAATGTTAAAAAACGCCCTGGACATCCATAAAAATGCAGCAATAATTATTTATACTGTCTGATAATACCTACCAGGGGGGTGGGGGGTCCTTAAAACGTGCATTTATGTCTTTTCTCAGATCGTTGTATTTTTTTTTCCCTTTAAGGGGAGTTAGGGACATTGATCCAAAATGGCTCCCAGATGCCTAATATTGATTTCTTGGGTATTAAAACGCCCTGGACATCCATTAAAATGCAGCGATAATGCGAGAATTATTTGAAATTATTACCTACCAGGGGGTTGGGGTCCTTAAAACGTTTGGTTTTGTCTTCTCCCATCGCGATGTATTTTTCTTTTCACTTTAAGGATGACAAAATGGATGTCACCAGCCACTCCAGCCACAACATGGAGGCAAGCCATGTGATGGGATCATGTAAATTCTTGGAAAACTTCAACCAATAGCATGCCCAGGTTGCAGACTGGGCAGGTCTGGCAGCCACAGAGGGCATAAAAAGCTCTGGCAGCCCCCGGAAATGCTTTAAAATCACGCAAAAAGCGGGTAGAAGCGACAAACGAAAAAACGAAATGACAAATTTTTGAAAAATTTCGCGACAAACGGAAACGACCCGAAACGGACCCGTCCCGAAAAACGACAACTCGAAACATAATTTTTTGGGGTCGTGCCCATCTCTAGTCTGAACAGGAACTGATTCAAACTACCAGTATGACCATAGGTTTATTTGTGATCAAGAAAAAAAGGGGGTAACAACCCCGTTTAACATTTTAAATGAACCACTTTAGCCTTATCCCTCTGACAGTCAAGACATGAATAACATGCTTTCTTATTTTGTTTTCCCAGCTGCATAAAGGTTGCCAATACATCACTTGGATCTCGTTTTGTGCAACCCCTTCTGCCCTGCTAAAGAACATACAGACTATATACAGTGCGTCTTGCAACACCCACAGCTCATGTCATTTAGCTAATGGTGCTGTTCCCCAGGCTTCCTCCCTCAAGGCCACTTTCACAGCTGACCATCAGATTAGTGTGTCCCTACCTCCCTTCAGCACTTCTCACAGAGCCTCTTTTAGGGGGGGGTTCCATCCCCCACCCTTTTCTCCTCCTGCTGCTACTGAAATATTAACTGAAAAGGAAGGGGGAAATGTCTTCAGAATGTGCTGACATGTGCACATTTGTTCCTTTTGTTCTTGAATATGAGTTAAATAATAAATATGTATAGGAATACGCAGAACAAAAAAGTTGTCAAGTTGTTAATCTTAAGAATAACCTCAAAAATTGCCAAATAAAAAAGAGGTGCGTATCAGATTATCTTGTCTGTTTCTCTCTCTCTCTCTCTCTCTCTCTCTTCTTTTTTTTTCTTTTTTTCTTTTGTCTGTGCGACCTCTGCCATGTGCAACAGCTAACAGTACAGTACTAAATCCCAGTTTTTGGTGGCCTCAGTGCATTTACCTCAGAGAGCAGAGGGGAACTGCTAGAATGTTATGACCTTAAAAGCTATTGTAATTTTAAGTATTTTTCCACGCAACAATTTGGCTGCATGAATAAATGCAACATGTTGATCTGGCGTCTTATGGGGTAGAAAAATTTACTAATCATTCCAAATATTTAACATAGGAAGGGAAGGGGGGTGCTTAGCATTTACAAATGTATCTTGGAAAGTGAAATACTCTGTTTTATATGTTTGCTATTATTTTCAGAGGTGCAAGAATTAAATAGTTTGCCTTCAACACATTAAAATATACAGCATGATTACTGTATGTTATTGGCCTCATTAGAATTCAATGGAACAAACAGCCTTAAATCTAACTACTGCACTTTTTGCTTCATTTGTCTGGAAGTGCTCTGTTAACCTAAAGTGAAATATTTCCAGTAGGACAGAAGGGTACTCTGATTTCACAATTTCCTTGAAAATGGACTATTCTTTTAAGAACATACTAGCAATAAATAATCACTTATAAAGGGACTATTACTCATATTAGAAAAAAGAAAAGAAAAACCCTTCCGTCACATAAAACACAAAAAGTATAGGAATATTACTCTTCCCAACAAAACAGAAGAATCAGTACAAGTGTTTTCAATGTATGACTCCTCTTCGTGTTTTTCACTTACCCACACTAGAATTCAGATCCCCATTTTCAGATTCTGCTCCGTGCTGGTTATTACTGGCATGATAGTTCGACATAGCTTCTAGTTTGATCTTCTTCACCTTCATGGCTTCTGCAATAGCTGCATTGGTGGCGGCAGCAGCTGCTGCTGCTGCAGCTGTCAAACCTAAAAAGAGAAATGGGATTGAAACTAATGAAGTTGTAACTTCTATCAAGTTGGCATCTGAACTGAATCTACAGCATCATCTGTGAGCCACACATTTTTAGGTTAACAGATATAAAGTTTGCACTGAAGAAGTTAGAACTATTTGGAAAAAAAGAAAAACGAGGTAAAGAAAGTATACTTAACATACCCATAAAAACTGAAAAGTATTAGCCTGTACATTAGAGAATGGTATCCTCTTATGAAGTTTTAGTTAATTGGTCATCTTGTGCTGTTATTCATAATGGACAGGATGCAGAGTGTCATCCTGAGAGAAAACTCATAAACCAATGGGACAGAAATAATCTGTTATTAGAATAAATTTAATTGATTTCTACAGGACTCCTCTAAGTGCTTCATCTGGAGCTGTTCCCATTTCTAGCTTTTCAGTGACAGATGCAAACCTCAGCTCCATTTCTTTTAAAAATGCACCACTTACATCTGTGTTAAACCAAGAAAGATGAAGAAGACTGACTTTAATGTTGATATTTTTTCCAAGGCAAATCAATTGCTTGGATTCCATTCTGTCAGAGGTCACCTTCTTGGTTGTGCTCCTTCCCAATACCTCAGTAGAAGCACTCTTTGGGCTCTGTCATCCATCCAGGTAACCCAGTAAAAGAGGTGGTGCTGTCGATTGACTCTCAGTTACACCACAGTGTGTGTGTGTTTGTTTTTGGTCTCCTCAAGTGTTACAACTCTAATTGTGCTGCAGGCATTGTGCCACAGTCTCATTTTGATTAGGTCAGAATGGCTGTGGTTAGGCAACTGTCTATACGATGATTAGGCCCCAAAGGAATCTTCTGCTACCGAAAAAAAGGCTTCCCAGTGTTCCCTTCCAGCTGGATTGTGCTGTGTTGGGCTCTAAAGTCCTCCCCAGGTATAAGGAGATGTTCTGAGGAACTGAAAAGAGATGAGGAGGAGGAGGAGAGGAAGGAACTGGAAGGAACCTGGGGTTCTACATACAACTTTTGGGATCCAACAGTAAATGTTTTGTTTTTTAAAATAATTATTCTTTTTTTAAAAAGGGGGATATTGGCCCAAAAAGCGTAATACTGCTCAATCTGACATATCATAAAAGACTAAATGCTCATCACCAATGCTGTGTTGCCCCAAATATAGGAAAAACCAGTCGACCAAATGCACAAAGTGTGACGTGCACACAATGTAAAGCAAGGTATTTTATTTCTCAGAGCTGGCATGTACTATTTCAATTCCACAGTATGAGTAGCAATATATTCAACTAAACTGTTAGCATTCTGCATGATCGGCTTTCTTGTTATGAGGAATGATATACTTCTTCTAGGTCCACCCAGCAGAATTTAAAAGGAAAACTGAAATTTTAAGATAATGAAAATGAATTTTTGGTACTATTTCATTTTATTTTAAGAATTCACTGAGCATAATGTCTTCATCAGGTAAGTAATTTAGTATCCATTTCCAATTGTCAAACTATTCATATTGGACCTGGTTCTAGCAACAATGAAATGATAAGGCCTCCATCCAGAACTGGAGGCCTCAAGCACTGGGAAAGGACCTCTGATTTCTTTTGACTTCTACTAGGTTGAAGCAGAGACCTTAAACATACTTTTTAGCCCTCTATCTGACCTTGAGCTGGAGAAGAATTAAGAAAGGCTGGTCTCTGTGCTTCCCATACATGGGAAACTCAGACAACACTGCAAATCCAGCCCTATGTTGATTTGCTGCCCTTCACTATCTCCATGCTGGAGAAACATGTTGTTTTCTTTCAAGTTCCCATCAGCTGGCAGGCACCAAAGGGGGGGGGGCTCCTTGCACGATCCCGTGACATCTATTGAAACTAACTGGAATGGTAGAGGAATGATGGCCCACTTTTCAGTGGCTGGAGAACTCGAAATCCAGTCACCCAGAAGGTGTGGTGGAAGCCTATGTGGTTCCACCACCCATCAACCAGTTTTGACACATAATAAAATGGCACATGTGCTTTTATTTATTTATTTTTCCTGACCACCATCTTCTTTTCAGGGATGGAGCAGGGTTCTTGAGATAAGACTACTGACATGTCTAGATTTATAAGGCCTCGACACATGTCTGAGCCAAGAGACATGTTTGGTTTGCCATCAAGGCCACTCAAAATGTATTGATACTTATATACACCCAAAACAGGTTATCACATTATCCAGTCCAGAGGTATTCAGTGTCATTCATTACATAGAGAAGAATACACTGCTACTCCTTGCCCCAGAAAATCCCAACAGGACTTGAGACCTAGCTGCCAGTAACTCTACAAAGTCTGGAAGAGGTTGTTTGAAGAGGAAACAAGCTGCAGACTTACAACACAGGAATGGGCTTTCAAGCCATGGTTCTGTGGCTATGCCGCTGAGAAATTCAATACAATGCAAAAGGTTAAACTGTGCACTGGGCAGAAGGCAATTAGCACATCTTCATCCAAATGTTCATTGCATTTATGTGTTTCATGTTCTCTATGCCATTTGGACAAATTCACTACTTGCCATTAAGAAAGCTCAATGGAAAAAGTCAATCTGCCAAAAGCCAGTTTAAAATACACACAATAAGTGTATTGATTTTTTAAAAAAATGTATTTATATTTTTCTTCCAGCATTTGTTTCCCCAAAATGTAAACAAATGTGTGTGTCCCCCCCAAAAAAATAAGTCTAGCTTATTATAGCTGCAGGCAGTAGTTATCATTAATATTCTGAAATTGATAAGCTGTTTATGTCTGGCATTCTTCCTGCTGATTATTCAGTGAGACAGGCCACTTTATAAATATCTCATCACTCCAGCGTCACACAAATTTCATCGACAGTGCTCCTGCACAGCTATTAGCAATATGAATCTAACCATTACAAGAGGGAGGAAAAATCGAACATGTGGCATTAATACGCAGTCCTGGTTCCTAACCATCTGATAGGCAGATGGCGTAAAGTGGATTCTCCAGCTGAAATGAAGGGGCACATCATTTAAAACCTTGTTTGCATTCTAACTGATATCAGTGCCATATTGATATACATGATACATCATGGCAGTGTTTGAACAATCTAGTTTGTTTCAGTCATAAATGTTTACAGCCTTGTTTTTTATCTTTAGAAGCATGTTCTGAAGCACGTATTTTTAATTTATGAAATTTATTGTTTACTTCAGTGGAATCAGAAGATTAGCAAGATGCAGGAATATGAAACTGCACAACCACAACTGAAGAGGAATAAAGTGCAGGATGCTATATGAGTTTTGTCTTTCAATAAAGACAGTTAGTGGGAGAATTTTTAAAAATTGGCTCAGGCATTTTATGCATTAAATACATTTATTCATTAAACCTCCTAGCTTCCCTCCATGTGACATACTTAGAAGTTTAATGCTTTAACACAGCTATTCATTTAAAGCTCTCATGGTGTGCAATTAATCTTGTCCAGCTATTTAATTCAAAAAGCAAAACATCAAAACGTAAAGTTCATTTCAACAATCATGGTGCTGCAGTAATCTTCCTTACTGCTGACAGTTCCTATAGAATCACTGGGGAAAGTCTGTTCAAGGTGTCTTGTAAGAGCTGGGTGAGCCTGAATTATAGCTCAATTCAAAGCTCTCTGAGCCTTAGCAGGGGCTCAGGTCTTAACTTCAACTAGACAGTGAAAAACAAAAGAAAAAGAATAAACCACACTCTCACACACAAAACACACACCAAAATACTCAATACTGAATAGTTTTCTCCAAAAAACCTCCTTCCTTTCCACAGTCCTGCTGAGCAGACCACTTTCTCTTTCTCCTTCACACATTTAAGACACAAATTAACACTGACCAAGTTCTAAGAATGAGAACACGTATTTCTTTTTGAAAAATGAATTCCACTGCTCACAAAAGTTAGAAGAAGGTAAGTCCACATGATACAAAAGATAACATTTTGCAATAATGACACAATTATTATTTCTTAATGTGAAATAAACATCTCGGCAGCTTCTCAATAAGACCAAAATTGTTGAAGGTACCCAGGCAGGCCTGACTTTCACAGATAACATTCAGGTGTTGAATGAAAAGTATTTTTTTTAAAAAAAAAATGAGAACTTTTTTTCCTGGAAAATTATTTTTTTCACTATATTTTTTCTCTCGAAAATATTCGGTTAACTCCATTTTCACCATCTAGTTCATATGCTTTATCTGGTTTAAATTACAAGGGCCAGTTGCGTTCCCTTCAGTCTCTTGCTGCAGACTCACTGAACTTTTGTTTGTCTTTGAGTCTAGTGCAAAGTGCTAGACCTCCCGTCCTCCATTGTTCAGAGTTAAAATGCCCCCCCCATAAACCTCAGAAGAAAAAAAGTAGACATGTTACATCCTGTCAAATGCATGTAATATTGCACTAAGCCTACATGCAGAATATCACCTGACACACCACATATTTTAGCTTCTGGCATTACAGCTGCATGCTAGTACAGCTATGTTACTATGCAGCAAAACAAATGGATATTCTGCAAGGCAATTCTAAAAATGAGGAAGCCCAAACAAAAAATTATAACCTTGAAACTCAGCACCAAATATAGTACAGAGTCTAGGAAAGAGTATTCAAGTTTTGTATTTTTAAAAAGTAAAACTGTTTTACACTCCTGTTGAAAGCTAAGTGACATAGAAATCCCCAGATATGAAAAGCTCATATAAATTGAAAATATCAGTATTTCTTATTTTGAAATAGAATGGTTGTTTCCACCCACCTTTTTATTTGAAAAAAATCCAGGCTGTAGAGGCCGAAAAAAAGCCTTTCAAACAAGAAAAGCAGGGCCAGCAGGGTGGAGGTAAGCGCACAAGGGAGGGGAAGGAAGAGGGGGGAGTTGGGAACGAAGGGAACGAGTCAACCAACAGTTAAAGGAGAGTCCTCCCAGGCAGTGCTACCAGGTCCTCCTTCATGAGCCCAGCCATTGGATCTCCCGTGACCAAGCAGGAGAATTGGGGGGGGGGGGGGAAAAAGGTTGGGGGAAGGGAAAGCAAAAAATAAAAATATGCATGCACTTAGTCTTGCAGAGCCCACCCGCCTCCTGCCTAACCCTCTGAAGTACCTGCCTCCAGCTCTTCAGATGGAGGAACTCCCTTGCTCCCCCACTCCAGGCTGCATAAACATTTAAAGTGAGAGGTTCTTTTGCTTAATTATCCCAACTAGAGATGGGCATGACCAGAAAAAATGACGTTTCGAGTTGTCGTTTGTCGGAATCGGTCCGTTTCGGGTCGTTTCCATTTGTCGCAAAAATTTTCAAAAAATTGTCGTTTCCGTTTGTCGTTTGTCGTATAGGGTTGGGGTTGGGGTTGGGGTAAGTGGGCTCTGGGAGGCACCTCTCTGGGTGCCTCTGACCCACTAAGAAGGGAAGTGTTTAGCGATTAGCGCGTACCGTACATGTTAGGGTTGGGGTAAGTGGCGGAGGCACCTCTCTGGGTGCCTCTGACTCACTAAGAAGGGAAGCGTACTGGCGTACTGGCTTACAGGTTAGGGTTAGGGGTAGGGGTAGGGGTAGGGATAGTGGGCTCTGGGAGGCACCTCTCTGGGTGCCTCTGACCCACTAAGAAGGACAGTGTACTGGCGTATGGGTTAGGGTTAGGGTTAGGGTTAGGGTTAGGGTTAGTGGGCTTTTTATGCCCTCTGGCACATCCAGAAATCTCAGTCAAAACCTGGACGTGCGATTGGTGGAATGGGTCAAAAAAATTGCATGGTCCCATCCCATGCCCAGCACATCATTGCGCATGCGCAGGTGTAAAAAAATAAAAATAAAAATAAAATAAAATAAAATCAATGGAGAGGTTTTATTGCAAGAAAAACCCACTGCTGCTACTATAAAAATTCAGGCAGTTAAAATACCTTATTTTCACATATTTCTGTTGTGCTTTAGTGGGCTTTTGGACCATGATTTAAAAATAAATATTGTGGTCGCCATTTTGGATCCCCCCCCACCGCATGGCATAGAGACAGGCCAGGAAAGGAGGGGGAAGGCCGGGGACCCCCCCCCCAGAAAACACCCCTCTGGTAGGTGCCCTCACTCAGGCAGGCATATTTTCGCCTGCCTTTTTGGCCGGGAATCGGGTTTTTTTTTTTTTTTACTTTTAAAAACTTTTTTTCTGTGCTGCTTGTTGGCAATGGCATTGCGTGAGCCCACGATGCCATGAACGACAACAACAAACCCGACCAAATTTTTCTTTTTTCGGGTCGGGTTCGAGCTGGAGCGGAGTAATTCTCATTACCGTTCTCGTTACGTAACGATAACAAGAACCGAAAACGGAAACGAGAATTTCGCCACTCCGTGCCCATGTCTAATCCCAACACTCCAATCCACCTTTCTGGGAGCGATCTGGGCAGGATCCCTATTGTGTTTAAACCAGGAGAAACAGATGGCAAATAACAATGCTGAAACTTGCCCAGATCTCTTTCTGAAAAGTGGATTCAGTGGGAGAGAGTTAGGAGAATTAAGCCAAAGCACCTCTCACTTTAAATGTTTCTGCAACCTTGAAGGGGGGGGGGGCAAAGTGGTTCCCAACCTTGGGTAATCCAGGTGTAATTGGACTGCAATTCCAGAAACCCAAATAACATGGATATGAAGATTTCTGGAAACTGCAGTCGAAGAACAACTGGGTTACACAAAGTTGGGAACCAATGGTCTACAGAATACTCTCATGTGCCCATCTTTACTGCTGCCATTAGTGTTGTCAACATTCAGGCTGCCATTTGCTTTGTGAAGCTTGGCATCTTTTTTTCCTCTTGGCAATGCGGATGTGACACTGTGCCATAATAACAGGCCATTTTCTGATGTTTTGAATCGTGGAAGCACAATATCCCACATTCATAAACCAGAAGTGTTTTGAAGAACTGAACATAATTTCAACTGTCCTGTAGTTAGGAGAAACACGATTCTGGGAAGTCATCATGAATGATGAAGTAGCTGCATATTCTATCAGATCATTTCATTAAAAGGGAAGTCTATACTACTAGTTTGCTACTTAATATCCTTAGGCTTTAAACTGGAACAGAGGACAGATGGATCACAACACAGAAAAGTCCCCTTGAATTATGGCTTTAATGGTATTTCTATTCTCTTCATTATGGAGCTGTTTCGTCTTTTTCCTTTTATTATTGTATACCTTATATTGTTCACTGCCCTAAGATCCCTGGGGAAAATTGGGCAGTATATAAATATGAATAAATAAATAAATAAATAAATATTATTCAGAATTTACTGCAATATATAGTGTTCACTGATTTATATATTATTCAAATGGAATTAAGTACATTTCTGTTCATCCCTCTTGGAAAATAACTTTGAAACAGCTTCTGATCCAGATAATAATGGCCATGTGCTGCTCTGTGTTAATTTAATATCAAAGGATGCAGCGCAACAAGACTGTTTTGAGTCCCTTCCAGTTCTGCAGCTCTAAGATTAATATTATACTTCATTTTTGAAACTGCAAGATTTCACATAATTATCTATACATGTGTTATCACAGAAATCTGAAGGATCTCCTTTCCTTGTACAAATCTCACATTTGGGGAGGGACTCCTTCTTGTGTCACAGCCTTGTGATCATCATTTTGCTTTAGTACAGAGCAATGCCTTCTCTGTTGTGGGCCCACAACATGAAATAATCTTTCTGCTAAAGCTTGGAAGGGTTGCAGTACAGAATTTTCTGCCATCAACTAAAAACCTATCAATTTATCCCAGCATTTTCCTAATCGATGTTCTGGTTTTTAGTCATTTGTTTCTGCATATTCCTGAATAGAAAATGGTAATTGCACAAGTGGTTTCCTGCCTAGGCTGCCATCTAATTCCTGAAAGATAATCCACTATGCTCTGTAAGATTCACTTCTGACTAAAGACACAGAATTCAAGATTAGGTTGCAACACATGCATACTTGTAAGAAAATTATACTGAAATAAGGGAGACTTAGCTTCATGGTAAAAAAGAAAGAACATGCTGAACTGCTTAAAACCACACAATGAAGCCCCATCTTGTTTTCTGATTAAGTTCAAGGAAGTTAGTCTAATCATAATGCCTTTACTAAGAATTCAAGTATATATATTAAACAGATACCACCAAACAATAACTCCATTTTCTTTGAGCAGTCTGAAATATTTCAGATGTGCATATGGAATCAAAACAATTCAATTAAGACCTTAGTTGTTGTTTTTAGCAGTCATCTCTTCAAAAGCAATAGATTCTCAGTTCTTTTCCAGTCTGTTGCATTATTCATTTCATGTGCAACCTCAAGCTGGACCATAAATTGTTACTTTATCTAATCAAAGGAGACTTAACTCTACAGAAGGTCAAAGGTTTAATTTTGTGAAGTATTATCTTACGCTGGGAGTTTAACTGAAAAATAGAAGAAGAAAAACAGCCAAGAAGCTGGTAATAAATGAACCTTTATAGCTTCAGGCATTGGTCTAGTTAATAAACTTTCATTGAAGGTTTCTTTCAACTGTTACGGACAAGGAGGTTAAAAAAAACTTAAATTACAGCCATGTGTGACTTTTAAAGCAAGGACTTTTTAAAAAAAATCACAACCTCTTTAGCCCAGAACCAAGACGAAGATATTGTCTCCAGTTTCTTAAGAAAAACTGCATGCTTCTCAACAGATAAAAAAAAAAAGCACAGACCCTTTTGTGAAAGCCGAGGTCAGCTTAGGGATGGGGGCATGAATTCTGATATGGGCTGAATCCTGTGACCTCACCTTTTTCAGGGAGTTTCTCACAATGTGTTAAGGATGCACTGTCCAATTCATGTGGAAACAAATACCTTTAGGATTAAATAAACAGATTTATTTTCTGTCCTGCGGGACAAAGGGGAGATTGGATAGCTTTCAAAAAGAAACGGATCTAGTCCCATTTTTTTCATGTTTCCATGAAAGTAAACACAATGAACTGAATGACACGTACTAAGAATAAACTTATATAGGATTACGAACTATTAGTAAGAGCCCTGTCTTTCCTTTTTAAAATAGTGTTAATTTTTAGTGTCTGTTAACATCTGAGAATTTAAAAAATACAATGTTTTAATAGCACCGAGTAGAGTCTCACAATTTTGCAAACAATATATCTATCCTTTGGCTCAGTAGTTACATATTCTCTTATGTCACATCCTGAAAATTATAAACTGGTTATCTCATCTTTTTGTCTCTCCTCTGTTCTTTTCATATTTGTAAATGTGATCATGCAGGTCACGGCCCAAGATTCCATACACTAGAATCTTACTCAGTATTCGTTAACAGATGGGCAACGTATCTGGACTTTCTTCTAGTTAGCATACTGCTTTGCATTCCAGAAAACCAACAGTATCCATTCAGCCTGCTTGCATCAAAAACAAGTCAGCACTTGGTTTTGGTTGCTCACACTATGTCTTGGTCAAAGGACCGAAGAAAGGCATTTCAATGCAATCCATGTTGTTAGATACATAGAGCACAATATCTGAGTAACTAATCTAGTCTAGAAGCTTTCTTGTTGCCATACTAGGCTGTCAAACAGGAGGGCCCAATGCAAATTCTTTAGAATACAAATATACAAACTGGCTAATTTCACAACTGACTAAGAAAAAGTGATAGGACAAAAAGTGATAGGACATTTCGCTAGAAGTGGGGACTGCTGACTCTTAAAATAAACAAATCTAGTATATAGGAGGGTCTTGCAGAAAATCCAAAAGGAAGTCCAGATGTGACAATACTACAGACCCAAATGTCTTTGTACCTGGCTAGCAGGAATATGCCAGTCCAAGAAACAATGTGTACTGTACAGTATATTTCTAGGGCAATATTGCCGGGATAAAGTCACCAATGTCAGAAGTCACAGACCAGTTGCTCCTATCATCATTTGCAAACCTATCTTTACAAGCTCTCTCCGAAGTTCTGTTAAAATGTCTTTTTTTACAGTCAAACACCAAATTTCATCTTAAGGAACTGGTTTGCATTAAAGAATGTTATTCCCCACCCAATGTGTCATGATGCCATGCATCACAATGCATCCTTCTCTGGCTAGCTGTTACCCAACTAAGTTTGTTTACAACTTGAGTAGATCAACATTACAAGCATCACAGGTGTAAAAATTAATGAAGGGATTAAAGGAAAACCAATCTTCACACATATACTGCAAATGGGACTTTTAATGGGATTCCTTCAGAATCTGAAAGGTTAAAGCAAAATACAGTACAAGAGAAGACACAAGAGAGATGGACAGGTTTTGTTGCTTCATCCACAGTGTATAGAGAAAATATAAATTAATCTTCGTTTGAAAATGAAAACATTGGTAGATGAAAGACATTGCATGTTACAAATTCTGCAAGCCAAAGTTACAAATACTTTCATTTAAAATGTGTGACTTCATCCTATGCTGATAGCCCTCCCATCATTAGCATGGCATACCAAAAAAAAGCACATTAAACATACTACAAAGCTTGTTCTACCATGGAATTTGCCAAAGAATAGGGCTCAAACTCTTACCCTGCTTCATTCCAGCTCTGTAAAGCCTCTAACATTTGTGTGTTAGTTTGAAAATCCTATAGCGATTATAGACTCACTAGAAAATATATTGCACAAATAGCTTCTTACTCAGTAAATCACTTCTTACCAGAGAGGAAATTAACCTTGGATATATACTGAGGTGTTCTACAATTCACATTCTCCTGTTTGGAGCACTGATAAGGCACAATTGATCTTCCTACCCCCTTTTTTTCTTTTTAGAACGTGAACATTACATTTAACATTACAAAAGAGAATGCTGATCGTGTAAAGGCAATATATACTGGTACACCTAAGCAAATGTCAGCATCTATTAAAGGACAACTGAAGATCAAGCTTTAAACGCAAGAAGACATCATAATACTATTTTTTCTCGTGAAGGTTTATAAAAAAATATGTGCTATGCTCTAGATCTTTTCTTATTTTATTCTCGCAGGGCACATCATCCAGGCCATCGAGGATAAGGAAAGAGGATGTTTTAAGAGGAAGAAGAAGACCTCAGTGGTCCAGGCATCTGTGAAGTCAGAGGCCCAGAGTTTGGTTCCTCACTACGCCTCCTTGGTACGGTAAGTTGTCTAGGTCTCTGCAGAGCCAGAAGTTGGGAGTTTGATTCCCGATAGTGACTCCTTGATAGGAGCTGGTCTTGGTCATACATAGATTCCAGCTCTGAAGTTCTTAGGTGGTGGTGGTGGTGATGCTGTCTTTGCAGAAGGAGATATGAGACATGAATGCTAGAGTTCTGGAAAGAAGATTCATCCATGTTTCTTCTTTAAAAGCACCTCCTTCAATAATTGCTCCTTCAATCAAATGTACATACTGGAGACTGCCTCTCTCCCTCTCCTCCTCTGTTCCTTCCACTGGCTATCAACAAAGTGAAGCAGTAAAAACCTAACCCAACAAAACTGGTTGGAATAAAATGTTTCTGGCCTCATGCCGAATTTTCGCTCGACCCCTCACTAGGAAAAAAAAATCATTCATTGAGATTCAAAACAACTGTGCTGGGAAATCCTCAGTAGGTACAGACAAATTAAACTACTTTTAATCTGTAACATGTTTAAATGCATCTACTTTGCACTCGGTCCCTTCTTGTTCCTGCCAATTGGTAAATGTTGAGACTAGGCAATAGGTGATGTTATAGGCCACTGATAAAAAATAATTTAAAAAAGCATACAAGCTTCCATGGTTAAATTCCACCTCTTCAAAGCATGCATCAAAAGCCCAAACATGGCAAGATGGAGTTTGCCAGGAGGTTAATCTTAGATGTAAAGTTATCAGCAAAATGAATTTTGCTAGGCATGTGTGTGTGTATGTGTTGTGTCGTTACAGTCGTGACCGACTCTTCGTAACTCCAAGTCCATGGAGTTTTCTTGGCAGGAATATTGGGGTGGTTTGCCAGTTCCTACTCCAGGCGCCTACAGCACCTGGTATTCCCTGGTGGTCTCCCATCCAAGTACTAACCCGGGCCGACCCTGCTTAGCTTCCGAAATCTGGTGAGATCGGATGTGCTTAGGGCATCTGGGCAGCTCAAAGTTGTTTTAAACCTGCAGCTGAAGTAGAAGTTAGGGTTTCACACCCAATTCTTCAAAAAACGGGGCGGGGGGGCAGAGATCATGTTCACCCAACCCTCTTATCTCCACTTGACTCTTCTTCAAAACAAACATGTTTCTGCTTGGCTTGGGGTGGGCGGGGGTGGGGTGGGGATAATACAGAAAAAACACATCCTCGATTAGGGAACTGGGGTAGAATTTAGTAAACCCACTAGGTTTACTAGTCAATTGGGTTGAAATTAGAGTAAAAAGAATATTACCTAGTGGTTGCAGTCCGGCGCCACAGGTGTTGAGAATCCATGTGCCTCTTGCTGGTACAAGGGGTGGGGGCTCTTTTATGGCAGCCTCATAGTTCCATTGAAATAAAAGGGGTGAGGAACTGTGTGGCCATTACGAAATATAAATGCAAGACTGGGTAATAAAATGTATGTCACACAGGTCCCATATACACACATTTAGATGAAACAAAACAACTGTAGAATGTTTCGTTCTAAAAATAAATTGCAAGATAACATATTCACTTTCTGTTTCCTGTTTTTGATTGTACACCTCCAGACCCAGAAACAAAATTATACAAGATGTTTTTACTGTAGCATTTGGTTACTTGAGATGTAACAGAAACAATTATTCTGGCAGATAGTCAGATAGTTGGTTGGGAATTATCCATTTGCAATATCGTTTCTGGATTTTATAAAACTGTACAAAACTGCTTTTAAACCATACACATTCTAACTAAGGAAAAATAAATATATGTGTATGGCTAAATATGCTTTGCTTGTATAAACTTTCCCTCCACTGTACATAGCAATTTTCTCCCTATGTTACAACAGGGAGCAAGAATGTTGAAATATGATAAGCATATCAAATTATAATATAAGTTGGATCAGCACTAGAACAAGTGTGAGAGTTTAATATTCCAGTAGTAATCTTAATCCCCAGGATTCAGATAAATCCTTATATTTGTATCTTTAGATCTTAAAATAGATAAAAAGTTAAAAATAGTCACTAGGTTCCTAGGTTGCTTTGAATAGCCTGCAAGTTTCCCTGGAATAATATGATTCAAATGCTAACTGCTTTGTGAATAGCTCAGCATTTTATGACTACAATTGCAACAATATATAAGAACATAAGAACATAAAAATAGCCTTGCTGTAACAGGCCACAGCCCATCCAGTCCAGCATTCTATATCACACAGTGGCTCACCATTTGCTTCATGGTATTCCCAAGCAGATGTCTTCACCTGCTTATGATTCCCTGCAATGGCACTGAGAGATATCTTGCCTGTATCTACAACCCAGAGGCTGTCCTTAGGCATCCATCATGATAGCCATTCATACCCTTGTTCTCCATGAACTTGTCTAATCCTTTCTTAAAGCTATCAAGGCTGACAGCTGTCACCACTTCTTCTGGCAAGGAGTTCCATAGACCAGTGATCCTCTGGGTGAAAAAGTACTTTCTCTTATTTTTTTGAGATCTAGCACCCAAAAGTTTCATGGAGTGCCCCCTAGTCCTAGTGTTGTGTGATAGGGAAAACAGTTTTTCCTTATCCACTTTGTCCACACCATGTATAATTTTATAAACTTCAATCAGGTCACCTCTTAGGCGCCGTCGTTCAAGAGTGAAGAGGCCCAGCTGTTGCAGCCTCAGATGGTAAGGAAGGTGTTCCAGTCCCCTAATCATTCTGGCTGCCCTCCTCTGCACTTTTTCCATTTCCATAATATTCTTCTGGAGGTATGGTGACCAGAACTGTACACAATACTCCAGATGGGGCCTCACCATACATTTATAAAGAGGCAAAATGACACTTGCTGACTTATTTTCTACACCTTTCCTAATGATCACTAGCATCGAGTTTGCATTTTTCACTGCTGCAGCACACTGGGTTGACACCTTCATTGAACTGTCCACCAGGACACCAAGGTCCCTTTCCTGGTTTGTTGCAGAGATTTCAGACTTCATGAGTATATAAATGTAATTGGGTTTTTTTGCCCCAACATGCATAACTCTGCACTTGCTAATGTTGAAATTCATTTGCCAGTGGTTTGCCCAGTATCAAGAGATCATCCTGGAGCTCCTCACAATCTCTCAGTTGTTATTACCCTGTATAATTTAGTGTCATCAGCAAATTTGGCTACCTTGCTATTTACTCCTACTTCTGGATCATTTATGAAGAGGTTGAAAAGCAGGGGTCCCACTACTGAACCTTGGGGGACCCCACTCTTTACTTCCCTCCATTTGGAGAAGTATCCATTTAGTGCTACCCTCTGTTTAGTCAGTTGCTGATAAAGAACAAGACCTGTCACTATGACTGGCAAGTTTATTCAAGAGCCTTTTATGTGGGACCTTGTCAAAAGCCTTCTGAATCTCCAGATAAACAATGTCAACTGGATCACCCTCATCTACATGCGTGTGGACACTCTCAAAAAATTCCAACAGATTAGTGAGGCATGATTTGCCCTTGCAAAAGCCATGTTGACTCTCCTTCAGCAGTGCCTTCTCTTCTATGTGACTTTTAATTATATATTTTAAGATTGTTTCCATCACTTTACCTGGGACCCATGTCAAACTGAGCGGGTGGTAATTTCCTGGATCACCTCTGGATCCTTTTTTGAAGATTGGTGTTACATTTGCTACCTTCCAGTCATCAGGCACAATGCTTGATTTGAAGGAAAGATTACATATTTTGGCTAGGACCTCAGCAATTTCATCTTTAAGTTGTTTGAGAACTCATGGATGGATGCCATCTGGTCCTGGTGATTTGTTAGGATTTAGTTTAACAAGACATGCAAGGACCTCATCCCTGGTTATTTCTATCTGGCTTAATCATTTGGTTTCCCTTCCTACGAAGATAGGCTCTGTTTGCGGCATGTGGTCTCTGTGTTCTTCAGTGAATACTGAAGGAAAGAATTCATTGAGTCTCTCTAAAATCTCTGTTTCCTCTTTAATAATCCCTTGCCTTCCATTATCATCTAATGGTCCAATGGCCTTCCTAATTGGGTACTTACTTCTAGTGTAGGTAAAGAAGTCCTTGTTATTTCTCTGAGTGCTTTTAGATATACATTCCTCAAAGTCTTGCTTTGTTTTCCTGATTGTTCCTTTGCATTTGTTCTGCCAGAATTTATGTTTCTGCCTGTTGTCCTCATTTAAATAAGCCTTCCACTTTCTAAATGAGCTTTTCTTGCTTTTGATCACTTTGCGAACAGCTGTTTAAGCCACACTGGAGTCTTCTTGGACCTGGCAGTACCCTTTTTTCTTTTGGTATGCATTCCAATTGGGCCTCTGTTATTGCTTTTGTGAATAGCCTCCATGCCTCTTGGAGAGTTTGGGCTCTCTCAATTTTCCCTTTCAGCTTCTTTTTACTAGTTTCCTCGTATTTGGGAAATTTTCTTTTTGAAAATTTAAGGTCTCTGTGTTAGATTTCATCAATGATTTGCAGTCTATGATTAAGTTAAAAGTAATTGTGTTGTGGTCATTGTTCCCTATTGGATCAGTCACATTAACATTTTACACCAAATCCTGTGTATTACTCAGGATCAAGTCAAGGATTCTTGTACCTCTAGTTGGGTCTTCAACCATCTGTTCCAGGGAACAATCATTTATCATATCTAGGAACTTTATCACTTCATCATGTGCTGAACAACAGTTCACGCAGTCTATGTGAGGGTAATTGAAGTCCCCCATTATAACCAGGCTTCCCTTCTTGGATGCCTCCTTTACAACATTCTCCAACTGTTAGACCATCCTTGTAGCTTGATACTCTTACCCACAGAGTTTGGTGACTCCAAATCACCTAAATATTCAAATTCATACTATTTTATCACTTCTTTGACATACAAGATTACACCACCACCCATTTTCCCGTTCCTGTCCTTCCTGTACAGTTTGTAGGCTGGGATAGCTGTATTCTGCGGGTTATCATCCATCCACCAGGTTTCAGTGATGCCAAAAATATCAATATTTTTATCTATTGCTAAGCATTCCAGCTCCCCTATTTTGTTCTGGAGACTGCTGGCATTTGCATACAAGCATTTATATGTACTTTTCTGATGCAGTCATTTGAGTCCATTTGCATCATTAGACTGCCTCTTGCATCCTTCTGCTGGAGTTCTGGTGACTAGTTCCTTACTTCTGCTCAGTAATTTTTTACATCCTCCTCACTACACACAGTTTCCCAAACCGGATGCTGCCCAGCTCCTGTTGGCTTTCCCCCAGTTATCAGTTTAAAAACTACTCTGCAGCCTTTTTGATGTTGAATGCCAGCAATCTGGTCTCATCATGGTTCAAATGCAACCAGTCCCTCTTGAACAGGTTTGGCTTGTCCCAAAATGTTCTGCAGTTCCTGAGAAATCTGAAGCCCTCCTCTCAACACCATCAGTTCATCCACACATTGAGTCTTCTAAGCTCTGCCTGCTTGGTAGGTCCTGCATGACGAACAGGCAGCACTTCTGAAAATGCTACATTGGACGTCCGGGACAATATGCACAGCAAGTTAATACACACTGAAATGAGTGCATTTATGTGCAAGTGCCCATGTACAATCAGGCGATTGGGTTATTTTCTTAAAAGAATAATGACACTTGCCACCCTTGATATCAGTTTGCTTTAAGTATACAACTGCTTTATTGTTTTCATTCAACATCACAGCATTTGGAATATATATTTTTAAGAAACCTTGAAACCTGCCATTTCCCACATGACTATAAGTTGCTTGAATTAAAATTACATCACATACCACTTATTTTCAAAAGTGTAACTTGATTATGGTTCTTCATCTGTCTAGCCTCTAGCGCTCATCAAATCAAAAGAGGGGGGTTGAGCCGCGTGACCATCACGAAACACAAAGTCTACAGCCAATACCTTTATAGGCCACTAATAAAATTAAAAAACATTGCAAGCCTTTGAGTGCAAAACACTCTTCAAAGCAGGTCCCAAAAGTTCAATCATGGCAAAATATGTGCTTTGCCAGGAGGTTGTTCTTAAAGTTCTTGGCTAGATGATGTACACCAGGCAAGGAGTCTTCTTAAAGGCAGGAAGTTGTAGGGCAGTTGCAAAAGCTGCTTAAGTACTGAGTTCTACACCCCCATTCTTCAAACAAAGGAACATGGGTCATACACACATATATTACTCATATAATGTTAATGTAAAATCAGTGTAATCAGTAAAGCAAAGACAGATATTTATCTTCGTTTTTTATGATAACAATAAAAAGAGTGTATCAGACTTAATTTGCTGGCACTTCCTTTTTACACTTGAAGCCATAGAGGCTAATTATGAGGAATTATATTTGGTCATACAATTCATAACAGCAGAGTACATGGAGAAAATACTGGAAATTTAATAGAGAGTACAGATTAAAATGCTTAGTGGATGGAAATCTGACATAGATGTGATTGGAACCATGACTGAAACCATGCATCTGCCAGTTGACATGAAAAGTAAACATTTAATATACCATACACATCCAAGAAAATTCCAGGAAAGTTATTTTAGCTTAATTGACGTCAGCTTCCCAAATCTCAAAAAATCATTCTGGAATAATCTAGAGCAGCTACTTTCTGTGTAAGAATCTAGGATTAACAACTGAAGATTTCCCTTCTGGATTGTACAGAATTTTTAAAAAGTCATATTTAATTATTCTGTTCTTTTAGACAAAAAAGCATATGCATTTGAAATCCAATACTCCCTAGTCTTTAACACTGAACTACTTAACTATTATAATGTAATGCAACACAAGTAGCCTTTTGGAGTCATAATGTCTGCAGATATTAAGTTGGAGGATGATTCCTAAATTGATTTTAGACTGCTCAAATACTGCAACTAGATTATACAAATCAATTCTTTGACTATACAGCAGAAGCAGATATTGTTTCTTCTATGGAAATGTTTTCTTCAAACGACATTGGTTGAACCATTGCACATGGTTGTTCATCTACAGATAATGTGATCTAGGCACGTCTATGGTTGTAGCCACTGTTGGTATGTATTTTCTTTTTGCTCTGGCAGAACTAATTCACATAATGACATCTCAGGCAAACATACTTTGACTCATACTGCTATGATAAAAGTGAAATATGGTGATGTTTCTTTCAAACTGTATACAAACCACTTTACTGTACTAAAGATCAGCAAGACGTTGAAATGGAGTAGGTTGTATAACTAATAAGTTTACTCATATGTAATTTTAAATGATCATAGTTCCATTTGAAATCAAAGGCAGTTTTTCAGTTAATACTATAATCAACAGCAAGCTGAGAGTAAAATTCTGTGCACATTTACCAAGACAAAGGTACCACTGGCATCAGTGGGAATTTCTTATGGGAAGCTATGTACAAAACTGTGCTGTTGAAACTCTTAACTCATCTATTCCAGGATTGCCATCACATTAATTGAATGATGACAGCAGGGCCTAAGAAGGATGTGAAACAAATTGTGCTCTCCAAACTATTCTGCAAATCAAACCCCTTGAACACAAATGTTTCAAATCCAAATAATATATTGGATGTAGCAGCTGAGAAGCAAAAGTTAATGTGCCTTCTCAGCTGCTACATCCAGACTCTGAAACTCCCTCCCGCTAGGGGCCAGGACTGCCCTATCTCTGATGTTTGTCTGGAAACAGACAAAGATCTTTCTCTTCAGGCAAGCTTTCCCTGAATGATGGACTACCTATTATGTGTCTTTTATATGAAGCTCTACCAGGCATGCCCAAAGTCCGGCCCGGGGGCCAAATCTGGCCCGTAAGGCCATTCTGAGTGGGCCGTGGCTGGCTGGCCCACCCCTCCCTCCCCCTCCTTCATCCCATTTTTTAAAAACAAATCTTCTGCCAACACTGACACCACTGGGAAGCTTGGGCGGCTGGGCAGATGGGCGGTCTGCTGCCACCGGCACCGCAGGGGAAAGTGTGGGGGTGGGCAGGCCAGCGGGCCTCTGCCACCGCCAAGGAGCTTTGGGGTGGGCTGGTGGGCGAGCCGTCACCACCGCGGGGGGGGGGGTGCAAGGTCGCACAGATCACCTCTTCCAAGGGGCGACCTATGGCCACGGCTCCCTGTGCTTCCTTTGGTCCCCACCTTCCTTCTTTCCTCCCTCCCTTGGTCACCACCTTCCTTCCTCCCTCCCTCCCTCCCTTGGTCCCCACCTCCCTCCCTCCCTCTCTTGGTGCCCGTCTTCCTTCGTGCGGGTGGGGTTGCAAGGGGTCAGTGGGTGGGGCTTGCAGTGGGGTGGCAGAGTCGGGGAGCAACCGCCCCCTGACACATCCTCAGCCACCAAAGCTGGCCCTCCTTGCAAAAAGTTTGTGCACTCCTGACCTATATGATCATATAGACTTTGTGTTTATAACCACTTATAACTTTGTGTGATTGCATTGACACTATGTTCATCACTCATAACTTTTACATGGAATTTTACTCTCTTTTTAACTGCTCACGTTCTCTTATAGCTTTAATATAATGACATATTTTAATGCTGTAAGATGTCCCTCAATTCCCTGTTCTCAATACTTGTACTGGATTGTATATTATCCCTCATTACTCTAAGCCATCTTGGGTCCTTTTTCAAGAAGGAAGGCGGGCTAAAATTACTCTAAAATAGGTAAATAAATAAATAAATAAATAAATGTGCACAATGGAATCAATAACATGTGAAAAACAGCTTTTCTAATGGAAGGCAACAGTATCAGGATTGTTGCTTCTGTATTTAACTGTGGTGTGTTCCAAATTTACTGACTGAACACAAAGAGTCACACAAGTTTCTTGAGCACAACAGAAAGCCGTATATTTCGTACATTTTTCTACTATATTCAGACTTTGTACATTTTTCTACTGTATTACCAACAACTGAAGTAATTATATAAAAGAAGAGGCCCAGATCAATGCTGCTTCTCCTTCTCATAGCAAATATCTTTCAAAGGAAAAAGTGGCTGCCAGATTCAAGAGGAGGGAAAACACATACCATAAAATATAATTAAAAATTGTGGAGGCTGCATATGACAAGAATAACCATAAAAAGCAGATACAAACCAGCTGGCTGTTAACAACTTTTGAGTTATAAAAATCTTAAACCTGCTGTAAAGCACTCAATTCGATTTACATAACCACAGAGCTGACATTCCTCTTAGATTCCTCTGCTGGGGATTATTTTGACATGTTTTAAAGCAGCATAAAAAGCAACTGTGAAGGAAGACATGTATCATCTTACATAAAAATTCATTTCAGCCCTAAGACTAGTCTTATATACTTTAATCCAAACATCTCAACTGGAACTGGAAAAATACCTTGGATGCTACTAGTACTTTGATTCTATTACATTATTCCTTTGGTGGTCTTATTTTTGATAGAGTCAATGGACAAAGAAAATCTATACAGTCACAGGCGCTTATATTTCAGCGCAGTCACAAAGCAAAGAAAAAGAAAAATGATCAGGTCTCTTACAACCAGCTATCGAGTGCAATGGTGTACCAGCCTTTAGATGGATTACATTTCTTATAAGCTTCAGCTCAGTGTCCTTGCTAGAAAGCATTTCTTAGGAGCCTAATGATGCAGGCAACATTTTACAGGACTAACACAGCTTGCTATAGGGAATTAAAATAAACAAAATAAAATAAAATCAATCTTACATTGAGTGAAGTTTTGATGTATAAATACTGGCAGCTTACATTGCCCTGAGCACAAAATGAGTTTTGCCATTTGATAATTTGCTTGATTCACTGTGCTGCCTCATGCAGGGCATTTTATGCCTGATTTATGCTTAATCGAGTCACCTGCTTAATGTTAAGGAGGGTCACAGCTAGATAGAAGGGTTATGAGCACAGAGAGCTTTCAGCATCTCCCCATTTGACATAAGAAATGGGTGTAGGTGCCAGGGGTCAACAATTCTTTATTTTTATTTAATGTTCTCAATGGAATATTGCATAAAACATTTATGTACCATGGAACCAATTTGATTTCTCCATGAAACACAGTAGGCAAACATGCATTAAGGGTCTCAAAACACACAACAAATAAAGTGAAAAAGCAATCTAGCCAAAGACATGATTGTTTGACTGCCAGCTTTTATAAATCTAATGGAATTGAAAATGTCCATCTTTTACACATGAAAACACTGCACAACTGTAAAGATTTTTTCAGCTGTCACAGATATAAATGATTGCTATAGATTATAAAAACAAATGAGATATGGCAAAGCAGGTTACACATTCATCTTTGTTTCTACAAAACCTACTCAAACAATAGCATGTGAAATTGTATGTAGGGAGAGTGACACAGTGTGGTTTCTCGGCACTGTTTTTGTACCACCATCATAATAATGTCTAAATAAAATGTATGATTGATAGAACCACACTACATCTATTTACTCAGAAATTAGCCTTCTTGAGTTGAACAGGGCATATTCTCAGTTCAGTAGTTATAGGATTGTTACTATTTCAGGGTGCTGTCTTAACTAGCCAAATGGCTGAGGGATGTCTGGCATGACACTAGGTCAGCTGGGGTTATTGTGAAGCCAAAGCCCTACCCAGCAAATGACTTTGGAAGCTATTTAGCTTTAAGTGATTTTAGCCTAATTGTGCTAATATAGTGGTTGTAAACCGAGATTGAGAGATGTTTAGACCTGACTCACCTCCTTCACTGTTCTTCTCCTCTTCTTGATTTTTGCTGGCAGTTATGCCAGCAAATCTGAAATCAGCCTTCATAAGGAGTTGTGTTGGTACAAAAGGGTTCTTCCCATTCCAAACCCCACTACCATATCTCTGACTTTGGGTTACACTGTAATTTATTCCCAACTGATTACAGTGTGTCTATTATAGATCCCATCCTATGGCAACCACTGGCTGGACTAAAGGCATCAAATTACTGACAAATTCTAGGCATTAGAAAACAAGGACCTATTTCAACATACAGTACTCTAATAAATCCCAAACTATGTAAACATAGGTCTAAATCTAATGATAGTCCTACTTTGAGTAGACTGGAATGAATGGGGTTTGTTACAGAGAATGTAAGTCCTATTTATATCACTGGTACTACTCTAAATAAGGCTAATGCTAGATTTAGCCCGAAATATTTGTTTAACCTTCAAAGATGAAGAAAAAAGTGTTCTGCTTATATACCGCCCCATAACACTTCAAGTAGTCTCTGGGCGGTTTACAGTTTAATTACAGTATGCAGGCTACACATTGCCCTCCGCCCCAGCAATCTGGGTACTCATTTTACCAACCTCGGAAGGATGGAAGGCTGAGTCAACCATGTGTCTGTTACCTGGGATTGATCCCCAGGTAGTGTGCACAGTTTTAGCTGCAATACAGGCATTTGACCATTGCGCCACGAGGCTCTTAAAACCCAAAAGCTGTTCCATAAAACCATCCACACAATCTTTCCTCCAAACCTGGAATGCTGAGTGCCTGCCGACTGAAGACAGGAAGGGGAGATGACCTGGATAGCTAACCCTATGACACATTAAGGTAATTTAGAGGGTAGGATGCATAGCTGCCTATTATGCAGGTTAGCTGTCATAAAGGCTTCAGCTTTTAAAGACATATAACGCCCAGCATATACTGGTAAGTCTCTTGCAGACTTCAGCTACCTGTTTGAACTACTACTGCAGAATAAAAAGGTTTAACAAATGGGAAGATTGCTGTTTTTAAAAGAAAACTGCTGCATTAAACTAAATTGGAATTATGAGATGGAAAGTGGTGGTAATGCACAGATGAAGAAAAGCTAGAAATAATTAAAAATAGACCCTCAAAAGCACTAATGTACAGTATAATGGAATTATTTCACAAGCATGAAATAATAGCTTCTAGAACTATGAACTCTCTTATTAATCTCAGTCAGGCATCCCAGATGTCTGAGGATTGATCCATGGCATTCTTTGCAGGTGGATCTACACACCCATAATAGGACTGTATCATATAGATACAGAAGTGGTAGACGCACTTATTTAAATGGTCCTTCTCATTCATTAAAACTAGTGATGCCAACAAGATGGCATATAGTTTTATCAGAAGTATGTGTGGTGTGTGGCAATCTTATCTGAACAATATTGTCACTTAATAATGTTTTGCAGTGTGGGACTAGTCTTAGAGGCCTGTGGATATATTTTAAGGCAACCTATTTTCTGGTTATTATTTTCTCCTGGTAAGTGGCAGCAATAGGGCCAAATGTCTGTACTACACCACGTATTTGTTCTTTATCTGGGGCTGGCAACTGAGGAACCAAGGAGGATCACTGAGGTTTGTCAGCATGCTATACTGATGTGGGAATAAGCAGTAATAAAATCTTCAATAAAATCTAATACTGCATGCACCAGGATGAAGCATTTTTATTGCTTTTTGTGCAGGACCCACTCCGAACTAAACTACCGGACAGTGTAGTCATTTCACAGCATTATTGCTTGAAAATCTGTAGTCAGTGTCCTTAGGTTTCTGTCCTCTTCCATTTACAATTTTAAATCTCTCCCCCCCCTTGGATTTTTTGTGGGGTTGACTGGACAAAAATATCACCCCAAACATGTTGTTGATTTCTGCTATGTCTCCCCCAACCCATCATTTTGCTTGTCTCAGCTAGAGGTAATAAGAACCTTGTCCATGCTCTTTTTCTTCTTCATTTTTTTCCAAGCTCTGATACAAAGAAAAGGAAGGGACAGGGTCTGGTTATCATCAAGTTGGACCAATTCAAGGAGACACTGGAATTCTCAGTAGGCACAGGAAGTGACTGTTAAACTTTTCAGCTAACCCTAATCCTGATCCCAGCACTAATCTTATGACAGCTATCAATGTATTAGAATCCTCTTGGGGTCTGAAAACACATTATTCAGTCAGGGGTTTTCTTGAACCCTGATGTATGATACTAATATATTAGCACCATATGATGAAGATGTACTTTAAATTGATCCCTTTTTGTCAGCCATCACATCAGTTAGGAATCAAAAGGTAGGATTCTGTCTGCTTTATTTTCATGCACTTTCCTGTGATTTTTTGTTTTGTTTTGTTACATTCAAATCAGACCACCTATGGAGACTTCCAACTAAGAAATTTGTCCAAACCAAAATGTCAAACCACTGTTTCAATTGCTTTTTAAATCACGGTATGGAAGACTGAAGTCCTGTCTACATGGGCTCATTGGTGACAGCTGGAACATGCTAGAGGTCAAGTCAATCCAAATGGCATATGCTCATCAAGTGACTGCATTTTGTCTGACTCCTTCCTTTAATTTCCCACATTATGATGGCCACTTCACGAGAATGGAAAATTAAACTTTTCCTATAATAGTAGACTTGTAGATTTAAATAAGGTAGTTATTAGTTTAAAAAATAAAAATTGAAATATTTCTTCTTTGGAAGTGGAAGGAGACAGGCGGGGGCAAAATTTCCCCCCTTTACCTTGTGACCTATCTTAGAACCTACCTACAGTCAAATATAGTTAACATCAGCAGCAACAAAAATCACCTCATTTGCAAAGAGGTCCCCTCCACAGAGCCTCTGTCCTCCCCTTCTAAAGCCTGGATTCCACAGTCCCAATCACCTTGTTTGCATGCCTCCCCTTTTACAGCCTGGATTCTCCAGTCAAAAATCAACTTGTTTGCAAGGAGGTGTCCTCTACAGAGCCTCTGCCCTCCTCTTTTGCAGCCAGGATTCCCCTGCCATAAAACCTTAGCGTAAACATTTTTTTCTTGTTTTCTTCCTCTAAAAAGTAGGTGTGTCTTACGGTCAGGCACGTCTTATAGAGCAAAAAATACAGTATCTGTCTTGTTATGCCACTTCATAATATAGGAAACTGACAGTAGATGGAACCTTGATAGCTGCAAGCTATCTTTGGTGCATTCATAGATCTCACATGCTGGAAGCAAACCAAAAGAGAGGAACCCTAACCAAAAAAGTAGAAACCCCTGACAGAGAATGTGTGAGTAGAAACATTCTGGGGATGCACTGTTTCAATCTAGTCATGTGATCACTGGAAAAAGCAGCACACCAACCCATCCTAGCAGTGCACCAAACAGCAGGCTAAATACCCATCAGTTAGCTTCTCCCAACCTGCTGCTGTTCAAATGCTGGAGGGTAGCAAGTTGGGGAAGATATGAGTAATCTGTAGCAGACATTAAGCTATATTAGTCCATAAATAATTTTCATCAAAAGTGTTGTCTCCTCCACGGACATGGGCCTTGATGAGGCAGAAGGGCTTGCATGCGTCAATGAAACTGAGAGCTATGCTGGCAGTGGCGTTGTTATCAGAAGGGTTTCCCAGGACAGGCAGGTCTCGTGGAGAGACCAGACTAACGGTGTCCACCCCCAAAATGTCTGATCCAGAATGGGTCACTTCAAACAGTGTCTGATCCATAACGAGGGACTGACATAATGGCCAGTAATGGCAGTGAAATAGGCAAAGAGGGAAACCACTTCACTTAAGCTAACTTCCCCAGGCAAATCTATAGCATAAATGGAAAACCTAAAGCCATGGCCCCCAGTCCCCAGCAGCCCGTCAGTGGGCAGGGAATGCTAAGAATCTCGGGGCTACCCATGAGAAGGATAGCCACCTGGAATGTCCACAGCTTATTTCAAAGTGGAAAAACCCACAACGCCATCAGGGAAATGGAAAGACTTAATATTGATGTCCTTGGTATTAGCGAGATGTGTTGGCCTAATTCAGAAAAGTGTGTAGTAGATAGATATGTATACTATGCTGGTAACAATGAACCTCATCACTTTAATGGAGTGGGATTCATAGTCCATCCAAACATCAATAAGACTGTCAAAAGTTTGTGCCAGTGTCAGACAGAGTCATTTTTCTCCAACTTAATGCACAACTTATTTTGGTAAATCTTATCCAGGTATATGCACCAACATGTGATGCATCAATTTTATACTCAATTAAAGACTGCTTCATCATTTACCAAATCAATGGAAGTTACCATAGTAATGGGTGATTTCAATGCAAAAGTAGGACAAGGCCAACAGGCTGAAGTGGTAGGTAATTTTGGATTAGGAATTGCCAATGGGCAAGGTGACTGATTAATTCAGATATGTCAAAAAGAGGAACTTATAATAGCAAATACATATTTCCAGATGCCACCACACCACCTTTATACGTGGACCTCAAATGCTGACAAGAATATCAGGAATTAGATTGATTATATCTTGATTAATAAACATTTTAGGAATTCAATTAAATGTGTAAAAATGTACCCTGGTGTAGATACTACTGTATTTTTCACTCTAAGACACACTTTCCCCTCTCAACAGTAAGGAGAAATGTCTGTGTGTCTTATAGGTGGAATACACCCCACCGGGAACCTTCAGAGTGGCTGTTGAGGAGGCCGATGGACCCAGTGCAGGTCCCAGCCCCAGCTGCAGCCCCAGAGGAGGCTTCCTGGCCCAGCTGCTTAAAAAAAGTTACCTTCCATAATTGATTTTTTCCCCTATAGAATAGAAGAGGGAGAGTAAACAGCCCAACCAGAGACCATAGAGATGAGAAATGTGCTAGAGAGGAACCACCATGATGACAATAGAGCCACTCTTCAAGACATGCAGAATGTGAATCCGGGAGGGTGGGGGTGGAGCTATCCCATTTAGCCCACTTTGACAAGCTCTCTTATTGGCAAGGACATTAATACCTTGTCAAGCACTGAGTCAAGAGGTGTGCTCCCCAGGCATCCCCTTCTGAGGTTCATCTCGCTTCCCTCGCCTGGGCTGTTTATGAGGGAAAAGGCGGTGGCAGGGCTTGGCGAGGATCACTGCATCCCTGCTTCGCCCACCAGATTGTTGGGTGAAGCAGGGACACAGTGATCCTCGCCCAACAGAGGTGAGGCGGCAGGGCTGGGTGGGGATCATTGCTGAAGCTGCTGGGGAAAAGTCACACGGAGCTGCTTTGGGGTGCTCAGAGTGTCTTTTTCCCAGCGGCTTCTGCTCCCTGTCCCCTCTTCCTTTCAGCTGCCGCCACTCCAGAAAAGGAGGAGGGAACAGGGAGCCACAGCCAGCAAAAGGAGGGAAGCTTTTCCCCATCCCCAACCCAGCAAAGAAGGGGGAAACCCTTTGCTGGGTTGGCGATAAACCCCCTTCAATCACTGGCAGCCAAAAGGCTACTCCACACAGCCGCACAGACAGCTTAGATCTGTCAAAATCGGCTGCAGGGGGAACAGCCTTTGACGATCCATTGAATAAGGGGGTTTCGGACAGCCTTCTCATAGAAATGCAATGTAAACCTATTAATCAATTCCCTCTGGGACGGATTAATTGGTGTTCAATGCATTCTTATCGGAAACAGCACTTCACAAGATGAATTTTTCATAGAACAAACTGCCCCGTGGAACAAATTAAATGTGTCTTACAAGGTACCACTGTAAATGTATGAGATGTCAGCATTATGCAAGAGAGATAAAATACGAAGCCTTTTACTGTGATCTATATTAAGTGAATAAATACAATTTTAAAAAAATTAAATGATAAATAATTTTAAAAGAGGAAGCCGTGAACAATCAAATACAAAGAGTGTGGTAAACCAAGAGAACATATAAGCCATAAAGGAAAAGGTTAACTAAAATTAAATTTTCAATATTGCACTGACTTTACATAAAGATGTATCTTAGTTGCTGCACTTTCTCACCATGAAATATATCAATTTATATGAAAGCTGATTGTAAGTACATTCCACCAAACTGTTCATTTGTGATTTTTCAATATACAGTGGTACCTTGTACAACGTAATTAATTGGTTCCAAATCAAATTACGTTGTACAAAGTTTCCGTTGTACAAATTCTAATTTCTCATAGGAATGCATTGAAATCGGATGTAATCAGTTCCAATGCATTCCAATGGCGCTAGGTTTTTTGGGGCGAGGGGGTGGGTGGGCGGGAATTCTCCCCCCCAACCTCTTGCTGAGCACTGGGGAATTCCCCCCCCACGCTGGCTCACCTCTTCCACACCCCCTCCCCACCACCACATGCACGCTCCTCGCCGCCGCTGCTTTGC
>JAHTLZ010000348.1:5766642-5785369 GCA_023846285.1 Phrynocephalus versicolor
GGCTCACCTCTTCCACGCCCCCTCCCCACCACCACATGCACGCTCCTTGCTGCTGCTGCTTTGCCTCTTCCTCCTCCTCCCGTCCCCGCGTCCAAGGCAGCCCAGGGAATTCCCCCCCCACGCTGGCTCACCTCTTCCACGCCCCCTCCCCACCACCACATGCATGCTCCTTGCTGCTGCTGCTTTGCCTCTTCCTCCTCCTCCCGTCCCCGCGTCCAAGGCAGCCCAGGGAATCCCCCCCCCACGCTGGCTCACCTCTTCCACGCCCGTCAGCCCCCTTCTTCTAACACACACACCCGCTTGCTATCTCCCCGCCCCCGCTGGAGGGCCATGCGAGGGAAAGAGGCCACGCTCCCGACACTTCCTGTTCCTGGCTGCCCGGGACTGAGGCTGCCGCTTCCCAGTGCGTCCAGAGCGCGCCAGGGACGGGGAGAGAGAGAAGGAGGGCGAGAGACGCGCCCCTCCCCACCACCACACGCACTACCTGAGGGGGACCCTGGGCGCCCAAGGAGCGCCGCTGCCGCCGCGCGCGCCATGAGCGAGCTGCGAGAGAGGACGCCCGCCGCAGCCGCTGCAGCTTCGCCTCCTCCTCCTCCTCCCGGCGGCGGCTGGTGCGCGGGCGGCGTGGGCACGGGCCCCCGTCGTCCTCGCGCTCCTCTTGGTGGGCGCCTGCTTTCTGCTCAGCGCCAACACCAACAAGCTGCAGGGCCAGCTTGTGGCCCTCAAGCAGGAGCTGGCCAACCGCGCCGGGACCCCCGGAGAGCAGCTGGTCCAGCCGCCGCCGCCGGGCGCCGAGCCCCTGCTCGCCGTGCTGCAGCCTCAGGTGGATGAGCTGTTGCAGGAGGTGAGCCACGGGGAGGGGAGGGCGTGGTGGTGGTGGTGGTGATGGTGATGGGGGGGAGAGAGAGTGTGTGTCGTGTGCGTGTTTCTTTGAAGGTTTGAGGAAAGAGCCTGGCGTTGCGCTCCCTCCCTCCCCTCCCCTCCCCTCTTTCCCCAACCGCCCCTGTACAGTGGTACTTCGTATAATGGCGGGAGTGGGGTGCGCCGGGAATTCCCCCCCTCGCCTCTTGCCGGAGCCCTGGAGGACTTAGTTCCGAGGGGCTCATGGGGGGGAGAGGGGGGGCAGATTTTTTTTTCGTTGTACGGATTTTTCGTTAAACAAACCGTACGTTATACGAGGTACCACTGTACCAACTTCATGTCAGTTCAACACCAGATCTTTCTTTCTGATTGCAGATCTCACTATGAGAGAGAAAGAGATGCCTAGAGCTACCCATTAGTTGACCAAGAAAAAGAAAAAAATAAAAAGAGAAGAACAGTAATAGATACAATATTTCAAATCGTACCCTTGTCATATTCTATGAACTATAGTTAGGATTAGCAGGAACTAAAATCCTAAAAAGCAAGAATGAACAACGATAAGGGATAATACTAGGAAAGACCTCCAAGAGAAAATACAGGAGCACTCAATTAATTTTCCTTTATGTCTCCAATAGTCTGGATTTATGTTAAAGTTTCTTAAACAAATCCCTAAGGTTAGAAGGGTAATACATGAAAGTGAGTTCATATGCATATCCTTTCCAAATTTATGACTTTTACATAGCACATTTTGTGTTTGGAACTTATGCTTGCATTAAATTTGTGTAAATCTAGGACCAGTAAAATTTGTAATGATTATTAATGAAAATGTCATGAATGTGGATGTCAAAATATGGATGAAATAGGCATGTGTTAATGTAGCAATTTGAAAGGATGGGAAGAATAGCTGTGATTCACAAGTAAAGGTGAAATACCAGATTACCTGTTATAGGAACTGATTTGTTCTCAAGAAAGGGGGGGTGAATATCTACTAAATTATAGAAATTTTAGAATACTACAAACCCCAGTTCCTCAAAATAAATCATTAAGATTAAGTATACAAAACTAATACATTGGAAACTAAGTACAATATGTCAGTAATTGCCTTTACATACAAAAAGAAGTATATAAAATGATACAAACGCTTCAGGACCATAATGTATTTCCCTGCAGAGTTTCCCTTACTACTACTGACAGTCAAGATGCACTCCTTTTGTAAATTAGATCACAGGCTCAACCACTTGTATATCCAAAATGTTTAGTTTCAGTGTGTTTGAACAGCTAGATGTGCTTCTTGATTCAGAAATTCCTCCTGAAAGAAGCTGAAGCCTAAAAATGAGAATCATCCAGAAACTCAGCAGATATCTTCCTCTCTAGATGAGTACGTAATGTGATTTATTTTGTTTGGCACAATGCATAGTTTGAGAATTAAAATTGTATTTTGCAGAATTTTAACACGGATTCAAAACTTTCACACATGGAACCAAGTGCTGCTCATGACAGTGCTTTGCTCAATTTGCTGCAGTGGAAGGATCAGCTCTAAAAAGACGCATCATGGGGGAGCACTTGAAATATCCTCCAAAGTTACTGAAGAAATATTTGGATGAATGCACTCAAAGTCTCCTTATCACCACATATTAAATATATAATCTGCGGGAAATGACTTGTTTGTGGACCCATTATGCAAAATATGACTATGGACTTCATGAACTGCTAGCTAAATCTTTTGTCAAAATATTTTTCACTCATGGAGGCTGAAGTGACCGAAGGATGAAAGCCAATGTGCAGCAGATCTGAGACTGTCCATGAAACAATTATCTCTTTATACCACAGAGAGATGAAAAGTCTAAGAGATTGTAACTTAATATAAAGATGTTATGGTCATATGATATAGGTTTCTTATGAAGGTATTACATTTGTAGAAAAGAAAAACTTTGAAACATACTAAATCAGCAAAAAGGCCAGCATACTTCATAGGCATTCCGAGTTGGCGATGCCTGATTACTGTCACTGGACGTGTGCCACGTTTGTCCCATGGCTCCATGAAATTTCTCAGCGATTCACAAGCAACTTTGTGTTTGAGTCTATAAACTGGTGCAGTCATCAAAGATAACTTGCTTCACCCCTATGTGGTCAATTAGCCAGCATGAAGGGAAGGGCAGTTCTGGTGGTAGTCCCATGTTCACTGTGGGCTTCTAAAAGGCAATGCCAAGCTATACCAGACTGTAGATACATTTTATGTGCTTTCTTCCTCCTCTGGGTTAGACATTTTTGTTAGTTTCATTGCTAAATCTTATAAATACTATTATATAGTAGTACCTCGTAAGATGAATACCCCTTAATAGGGAAACTCGTAAGACGAACGAAATTTCTGGGAATAGGAAAACCTCGTAAGATGAATTTTTCCCATGGGATGCCTCGCAAGACGAATTCAATGCATTCCTTTGACAACTGCATTAAACTGTGTTTCATAGGACAAATTTTTCATAAATTGAATTGACCCATAGAACAAACTAAATTTGTCTTAAGAGGCACCACTTGTAGCTTGTTTCCATTTTATATTGGAAAAAGTCCTGCTGTATAGCTACACCACTAGACTGTGCATTAGCAAATTGTCATTAATAAATAAGTCCCCACCTGGATTCCTCATTGTCTACCAGCTATGTGGCTTAGCGCACAACCAGGAATCTAAGCAGCAGTGAGTCATAATGAGCTACACCTCATCCCTTCCACCTCCGTAACTACACAAAATTTTGGCAATGTATAATCATTTGTGGATGTCACTTCAAGGAGATTTTTCTTCTTAACAGAAGGCTACATATATTTGTGGTTGCTCATTACTGGACAGTAATAGGTAGTTTTCTGATTGATAAGTTACCGGTATGTATCTCTGAGAAAATCAAGTTATGCAGAGAAAAAGAGGGGATTATCACAGATATGCATTTACAGTGGTACCTTGTATAAACGAATTAATTCGTTCCAAATGAAATTATGTTAAGCAATTTTTCCTTTATAAAAATTTCCCATAGGAATGCATTGGAAACAGAGTGATCCCATTTTTATGTTGTACAGATTTGTCCCACAGGCGATTATGTTAAGCAAATTTCCCCTATCTCTGGAATTTTTATGTTGTACAAATTTTATGTTATACAAACCATTTGTTATACAAGGGTCCACTGTACTTTAAAATCTAGCTTTACCAAGAGACACAGAACTAAGAAATAAGTGGTGGTGTTGGGAGTCAGAAAGCAATTTAAATGCACTTGCATATCACCCCGTATTGATTATCCGAATGTTTTCACAGACTGCATAAAATGTGCTCCAATAAAATAACTAAAATATTACAGTAATTTTAAACCTCCTGCTCAAGACAGGAATACAATGCCAAATGGTTGTCTATATTTCACTTGAATGCCTCCACTGTTGGAGCACTTACCACCTCTTGAGGTAATTGGTTCCACTGCCACAATCCAGTTAGGATGTTTTTCTCATCCAAAATCTGGCTTATTATTAATTTGAACCCATTGCTGCACTCTGGGTTAATTGAGAACAGTTCCCTCCTTTGTATGATAGCCTTTCATGTATTTGATAAGAGCTATCATATTTCCCCTTTGTCTCTTTTACTGAATGTTTCCTGTTCTTGGAGTCTTTCCTCATAAGACTTGGTTTCCAGTCCCCTACTCATCCTTGTTGCCTTCCTTAGAAGTTTCTCCAACTTGTTGTCATCCTTCTTGAAGTGCAATGACCAGAAATGGCCACAATACTCAAGATGAGGCCTAACCAGTATCTCGTGGGATCGGGAGACGGTAATTCTATCAATGCAGCCTAAAGCAGATTTACCCATTTTTGTGGCCACATCACATTGTTGGCTCCTATTCAACTTCTGATTTGCAACACTTCTAACATCCTTCTTGCTCACAGTATTGCTGAGTGAGGTATCCTGGTTTTTGCCTCCACTTCGCGGGGTTTTGATCTGGGGGTCGGGAGGTTGCTTGCCTGGCCCGTGTCATGGTCAGATCATTATCTGCTAACTTTCTCTCTTGCGGTAGCCACCCCGCCCCGCGGGGAGTGGGGCCCTACCAGTCTGGGTTCAGGCCGCGTCATGGGACCGAGACGGCTCTGGTTGCGCTGCACGATGATCTGTTGAGGAGGGCTGACAGGGGTTGCTCTACCCTGTTGGTCCTTCTCGACCTGTCAGCGGCTTTTGATACCGTCGACCACGGTATCCTGCTGGAGCGGCTCTCGGAGGTAGGGATTGGGGGCCAGGCCTTGTGCTGGCTCCGGTCCTTCCTTGAGGGCCGCACCCAGCGAGTGAGCTTGGGGGGTGAGTTGTCGGCTCCCTGGACACTCTCTTGTGGGGTGCCTCAGGGGTCGTCACTCTCCCCAATGCTCTTTAGCATCTATATGAAGCCGCTGGCTGAGATCATCCGGAGTTATGGAGTCTGCTGTCATCAGTACGCTGATGACACGCAGCTCTATCTCTCCTTTTCCACCAGTGCAGTGGAAGCCGTCCGGACCCTTGATCGTTGCCTGGCTGCGGTTCTGGACTGGACCAGGACTCACAGACTCAAGCTCAACCCAGGCAAGACCGAGGTCATGTTCTTCGGGGGCTCGTCGGAGGGGTACAGTGGCCCTCTTCCCAGTCTGGGTGGGTCCGCCCTCCAGCTGGCGCAAAGAGTGAGGAATCTGGGCGTTGTCCTGTACCCGGATCTGTCCCTGAAATCTCAGGTGTCAGCCGTGGTCAGGTCGGCCTTTTACCATCTAAGGCTTATTGCCCAGATTCGCCCGTACCTCGATGAGGGCTCCTTGAGGACTGTGGTACAGGCACTGGTCATGTCGAGGCTGGATTATTGCAACGCTCTCTACATGGGGCTCCCCTTGAACCTTGTTCGGCGATTGCAGCGGGTCCAGAATACGGCGGCCAGGTTGGTGGTTGGTGCGCGCCGCTATGACCGCGCCACCCCTATCCTGGCTCGCCTACACTGGTTACCCGTTGCCTCCCGAATAAGGTTCAAGGTGTTGGTTTTGATTTAAAAAACCCTCCATGGCTTGGCCCCGGCTTATTTGGTGGAGCGTCTCTCCCGACAACTTGATCTGGCCCGACCCACCCGTTCTTCGGTGCCCTTTCGCTGCGGACTGTCACCCCGAGGGAGGCCCATAAAGCGAGTACTCGTGGACGGGCCTTCTCGGTGGTGGCACCATCTATTTGGAATAAACTTCGCGAATTACGGCAGGCTCCCTCACTGACGGCGTTCAAGAAGAACCTTAAGACCTTTCTCTTTCGGGATGCCTATGGTGACGTTTAGGGTCCCAGCCTGTGCCTTTTTTTTTTAACCCGCCTATCTATGCTTGGACATTGCTGTTTTAGCTACTTCGTTGTTTTATTTGTTCTTATTTTAATGTTGTGAACCGCCCTGAGTCCCCTTTGTGGGAATAGGGCGGTATACAAGTGTGAATAATAAATAAATAAATAAATAAATAACTAAATAAATAAATAAATAAATAAATACACCTTGTAACTGTGTCCGTGTTGAATATCATTCTGTTCTTTTCAGCCCAGTTCTCAAGCCTATCTAGATCATTTTGAATTTTGTTTCTGTCTTCCAGGGTATTAGTATCCCACCGAATTTTGTGTCATCCACAAATCTGATTAGCATTCTCTGCACCCCCTGATGCAGGTTATTAATAAAACTGTTGAAGAGCAATAATTAGATATTAATCTGTCAGGATTTGTTATTCACAAATCCATATTGGCTTCTACTTTATTACTTCATTGTTTTCTAGGGATTGCTTTATGATCTGCTCCAAAATTTTCCTTAGGATTGATGTCAATCTGCCTGGCCTGTAGTTTCTAGGTTGTTCGTTTTTGCCCTTTTTGAAGATAGGGACAACATTAGCCCTTCTCCAATCATCTGGTATCTCACTCATTTCCCATGATTTCAAGAAAGTAGTTGACAGTGATTTTGAGCATTCTTCAGTCAGTCTCTTCAACACTTTTGATGCAGTTCATCTGACCTTGGAGATTTTAACAAGTTTAAGGTATTCCTTGATCAATTGTTTATTACATTTAAAATTTATCTTGAGGGTCATAGTCTCTCATTTGGGAAAAGATTGAGCTAAAATAGGAAGACATCTGTATTGGTTAGAATCGAGTCAAGTATAACTAGTCCTCTAGTTTATTTCTCCACTTTTTGTAGAAAAAAATTATCAGCCACACAAGCCAGGAATTTCTTGGAGAGGGCACAGTTGACCAAGTTTGCCTCCCAACAGGTATCAGGATAAATTAAATCTCCTGCCACTACTACATTGTGTGTCTTTAAAATCCTTGCCATTGTTTTCCAAAACTTGCATTCACATCCTCTCCTTGACTGGGTGGCCAGTGATAGACTTCAACTGCCATGTTATTTTTGTTTATACCCCAACTATTGGGGGATTAGGTCATCTATTTGCATGACACTTTCAAATAACTACTAAAATACCACACATAGAAGAGTAACAACTGAACAACAGCAAAGAGGTATAGTGCATAAAGTCTCAGACTGGGCTTTAGGAGATGTGGATTTACATTCCTGTTTAGCTACAGAGACGCATTGATAAACACTCCTCAAATGTCTCACATACCTACATTTTGAGAGCATGGAACACATATATAAGGAGAAGAAACTCTTCCCATGTCCCCTTAAACCCTTGACATACTGTATACTCTTAGCTTTCATTTCTTTAAAAAGATTGATAACTCCACAAATGAATAAACATATTAATTATATTAATTAAGATTATTAAACTAAAAGTAATACTTGAAAGTATAGAAAAATATTTTTTAAAAAAGATTTTAAACACCCATTGGGCCTCCCCCATATCTCAACTGCCTGATGACTCCCCAAATACCCTCTCCAAAGAGGCAGGCTTTCAGTATCCATCAGAAGAAAAGAAGAAAAGGGTTAACCACACCACCTGACAAATGGGGTTTCATGGGGGGAGGAGAGATCATCTCAAGTCATCCCTAAGCATCCCAGTAAAAGTGGTGGGATTAAAAGAGGCACTTCCAGTTGTTCTTCATGTTCATAGGAATTGGTACAAGGATATACGGTCTTTCAGGTAGCCTGGACTTGAACTCTAAAGACTATTGAAGGTTATGATTAGCATTTGAGTAGAGCCTAGAAGTGAACTGGCAGCCAATTATGATGTCACATTTGCAAGCAAGTGTGTGTGCGTATTGCACAAATGCACAATGAACACACTCTGGCTGTGGTATTTTGCAACCGTTTCCAAAACATCTTCAGAGCCAGCCCCACAGAGATAGCACTTTCCAGTAATTCAAATCGGAGGGAACCAAGGCATGGGTCATCATTGCCAAGATAAGAGGACAAAAGGCAAGAAGAGGAGGAAGAAAGAACTGAGAAACAGAAACTGAACTTTCTAATACATTACCCCAAAGTGTTTGGTATCTCTTATGCCTGGCATTACATCACAAAATATATAGAGATATGTGTGCAAGTGTTGTGTGCCGTCTGATCTTTGTCACGTGCATCCAATCTAAGATTAGGCCATCAATGCCATGAAGGCTTTCACTCCCATATTCCTCGGCCCCTATAGAAGCCTTATATATTTATAAGTGCTGATGCTCATTGACATTCTTTATTATGAAGAAAATGGGATGACTTGCCTTAACTCATTTGAAGTGAGCAACATGTAGTGACTCTGCCCAATGTGGATCAACTTCTCCTTTACTCCTGAAACCCTTTTCTACTTCATGCCTACTTCATTTGAGAGGATCCTCATACAGGTTTGCGCAAGTTGAGGAGGCTGTTAATTCTTGTAATTCAAATTAAGGGAGAAATTTAAGGATATTGCAACTGTTGCTACAAATTATTGCTTTCTTAATATTGATATTAGTGAAATTCTAAACACAAAAGAAAATGCCACTTGGGGAGAAACGGCCAGCTAAAGAATCAAACATCCAAACGGAACACGTATATGCAAAATGGAGTAGTTATTTTCAAGGTTGATAAGGGAAAGGATATATCATTTATTGAAAGGGGGGGTTATTTCAATCACTTTGAAATTTGAACTATAATTATTGTTACTGTTATGTGGGGACAAGCTAAATCCAACTTATAGCAACCCCTAATAGGATTTTCAAGGTAAAGGTGATGTTTAAGGAGCAGTTTAACCTGTGCCACCCTACCGTGAGTTTCCATGGCCAGATGCGAGTTTGAACCTTGCTCTCCTGGGCTCTAGTCCATCACTCTATCGCTATAACACACTGCCTTATTGCCAGCAAATTATTCAGTATGCATGAAAGTTAATGTCACTCAGGCAAAGCTGACTTCATCCACCAGTTACGCACAAAAGCTATGTAATGCATGGTGTTATTACAATACCACAGAGCTAAGAAATGTTTTCATTTAGAGAGAGAGAAAAAAACACCGCAGAAAAAAATGTAAAATGATATGAGAAAATGAATCTTAAAAATTAGACCTTCATCTTCCATAGTTCAAATGTTAAGGTAACGGAAGTTCTATAGGACGAAGAGTTTTGAGGTCTGTTTGTTGTTTTATATATTGGGTCATACTGTGAAACTCCTACCTGTTGGTGGGATGATTCCAGGAGACATGAGACCGGGGACAGAATGCGGCATGATATGTGAATTCTCTGGGGTGGTGACACTTTGAGTCCGCTTCGGAGGCCGTCCAGGTCTGGAACTGGAACAAACAAACAAAAACAAACTTTACAATTAAGCCGTTGTCTTACACACCATTTCAAAGTTGTTTCAATTGGTAACATGGACTGTAAATAAATTTGTTTCAAGGACGGTTGCTTTTGCAGTTAGTTGTAATAGACTTCCATCACTAATTAGATTACATGCTGAATTCATTTTCCTCATTGAAGATCAGCCGCGCTTGATGCATAATTCATAGCCTGCACCTCGTTACCTGCTTCTTCATATTAATATCTATACACAGTTTGAATTGCCTCGTTTGCATATGCTAAAGTTCTGCATGCAGCCTTCAGCACGAAAATTATGCACTAACTTGTAATAATTATTACAGTCAGCCTGCTATTGATTTATGAGACTTTTAAAAACCAAATATGTGTAGTACTTGTAATGAATGATATTTTAAGGTTCTTCAGGAAATTAAAAGGCAATGGCTGCCTAAGGAAATGTTCTGCTTGTTTGATTTAATACTACAGTTAGCTGGGAGGTGGAATGAAAGAGTGGTTCAGACCTATAGCACATTTTTCGATGATATGTTTTATTACTTCGCACTACTACCCTGATATCTAGATGATAAATGACAATACATATCTAATATGTGAAAAGGTCTTGCAATTTCTTTATTTTTTGTCATGTAAAAGATAAGTCAAGTTATCATTTAACCCTTATTTTATTTAAAGCAAGAAAGCATGCTTTAAATATGGAACATTAGTCAGAAAAAAAGCTTTGATTTGTTTTAAAGCCTTAAGTGAAAAATAAACAACAGCCCTGATTACATTTCTTCTCCCTGGATACATTCCAGAGCTGGCACATACTGGGGTGGGAGCAGGTCATTGAGGAGTAGGGATGGACCCGCAGGAGCCCAGGTGGTTTTCGGAAGCCTCCAACACACAAGCAGCCAATCTCTTACCTTGGTCTGGGTTTGCATGGAGTTAAACTCCAACAAGGAAGCAGGCTGAGACATCATCTTTGCTTCTCTGTGGTGCTGGCCAATCAGGCAGGGAGGAGGGATGATGCCTGTCCCTGCACAGTTCCTGACTGACCAGCACCATGGAGAAGCAAAGATGATGTTGCAGCCTGCTTCCTCATGTGGGTTCAGATTAGTTCCTTGTGTGTCAGAGGCTTCTGAACACCACCTGTGCTCACATGGGTCATTTTGGAACCCCAAAACTATTTGCCCATCCCTACTGAGGAGTAATGTTGCCTGGACAAAGAAGGTAAGACAGAAATCGCCTGACAGTTATTCTAGAACAATGGATCCTGTAACCTTTGGTAACACAAGTGTCCCTCGACTGCAGCTCCCAAAAACCTTGAGCAACACAGCTGGTGGTGAAAGCATTTTGGAATTGTACTCCAAGAAAACATGGGATGCCAAAGGTTGTGATCCACTGTTCTAGAACATCCCTCTTCAAGAACTGCTTGCACAAACAGGGCTTCATGCAACTGGTACATTCATTACGTAACGAAGAGAGATCCATGCAACTGGAGAATCTGGCCACACGAAAGAACTCATACAGTTATTTGAGCAAAATCATAGCCATCCAAGGGATGATGTCAGGAACAAGACCAGAAGTGAGGCTCTGCTTTTTGCCCATCCCATTGAACCCATCTTTGTGTAATTAGGATTTGAAGGGAGCTACAATCAGAAGCATACATGCAAGCTGTTCTCTAATGTTAAAGTATATACAGCATATCACAGAAGTAAATATACCCCCTCACATTTCATAAATATTTATTATATCTTCATGTGACAATGAAGAAATTACACGGTTACAATCTAAAACAATGAGTATACAGCTTGTATAACAGCTTAAATGTGCTGTCACCTCAAACTAATTCAACACACAGCCATTAATGTCTAAAACACTGGCAACAAAAGCAAGTACACCCCTAAGTGAAAATGTCCAAACTAGGCACAAAGTGTCAATATTTTGTGTTAGCACCATTATTTTCCAGCACTGCCTTAACCCTCTTGGGCATAGACTTCACAGGTTATCTATGGAGTCCTCTTCCACTCCTCCATGACAACATCACAGAGCTAGTGGATCTTAGAAACCTTGCGCACCTCCACCTCCCGTTTCAGGATGCCCCACAGATGCTCAATAGGGTTTAGGTCTGGAGACATGCTTGGTCAGTCTATTGCCTTTACCCTCAGCCTCTTTAGCAAGGCAGTGGCCATTTTGGAAGTGCATGACTTGTCGTTGTACTCCTCACCTGTTTGCCGCCACACATGCTTGACACCATCTAAACCAAATAAGTTTATCTTGGTCTCATCAGATCACAGGACATGGTTTCAGATATACATGCCCTTAGTCTGCTTGTCTGCAGCAAACGCGTATGCAGCCTTTCTTGTGCATCACCTTTAGAAGAGGCTTCCTTCTTGGATGACAGCCCTGCAGACCAATTTCATGCAATGTGTGCCTTATGGACTGCACACTGACAGGCTAACTGCACGCCACCCCTTCAACCTCTCCAGCAATGCAGGCAGCACTCATACATCTATTTCCCAAAGCCAACCTCAGGATATGACGCTGAGCATAGGCAGTCAACTTCTTTGGTCGACCATGGTGAGGCCTGTTCTGAGTGGAACCTGCCCCGTTAAACTGCAATATGATCTTGGCTACCGTGCTGCAGCTCAGTTTCAGGTTCTTGGCAATCTGCTTATAGCCTAGGGCTAGGTCATCTCTATGTACAGCAACAATTCATTTTTTCAGATCCCCAGACACCATGAGATGCCATGTGGAACTTCCAGTGTGTAGTAAGAAAGAGTGAGAGAGAGATTAGCACATGTGAGTAGAGATGGGCACGACTCAGAAAAAAAGTTTCGTTTTCGTTTTCGTTTTCGGCTAGGGTCTGAGTCGTTTCGTTTCCGTTTTCGTGGGCTAATTTCAAAATTTTTCGTTTTCGTTTCGTTACGTAACGAAAACGAAAACGAAAATTTTTTCGTTTCTCCCCATTTAGCTCAATTGAGTGCTTTTCCAGTAACGAAAAACGAAAATTGGCTCGAAATTAGTCGTTTCGTTTCCGTTTTCGGACCAGGTTGGTGCCGATTTTCGTTTTCGTTTCGTTTCCGTAACGAAAACGAAAAACGAAAACGAAAACGAAAATACCGCTAAGTCGTGCCCATCTCTACATGTGAGAGTGAGAGGAATAACACCTGCCGCCCCCCCCTTCGCACTAACGGGACTCATGACAACAGGGAGGGAAAACAGCAACTTGGGCCCAATTTGGACATTGTCACTTAGGGGCATACTCACTTTTGTTGCCAGCAGTTTAGACATTAATGGCTGTGTGTTGCATTATTTTGAGGGGATAACATGTTTACACTATTATACAAGCTGTTTACATTGTAGCCAACTGTCATTTATTCAGTGTTGTCACATTAAAATATATACTAAAATATTTATGAAATGTGAGCGGGTGTACTCACTTCTTTGATATACTGTGCGCATAGGGCTGGATCTGAGTGCAAGCCAAGTGATTTTAGTTGTTCACAGACCCGATTTTCAGTTAATGCTGGGAAACAGGGTTGGGGATTTGAGGGAAAACATCCAAAGCAATCCTCTGCAGCTGTAACTGCAAGTATATGTATTTTAACAGCAATTACTCACAACAAAGCTCCCCTATGAAACAAGAGGGATTACATGACACTATATTCAAAATTTTAGAAGCCAGATGATCTCAGCTGTTAAAAACAAATGCTGTATAACTTCTGCTAATAACTTTATAACAGGACATTAGATTTCTTGCCCTTGTTTTATAGCAAAGATAGCTAAGCAAATGAACTGTTATAGTGGCATGTCAAAGCAATTGCAAAACTCTGAGGTTGTTTAGATAACTGTCATTAAAAGATAACCTCCTTTGTCCTAAACTATCTCAACTGCAAACAGGGGATTGGGGGCGGGAAATGGATGTAGCCGTAAAACCCCAAATACTTAATTAACCAGCTGGGTGACTTTGGATCAGACACAGCTATGAGCCTAGTCTCTCTCACTGTCCAAATAAAAATAATGCCATGTTCTCCATCCTGTTCTCCTTCAAAGAATTGCCTTAAGAAAAATGTTTGCATTAATGAGACATGTTTATTTATATACTGGGTTCATTTTTAGCCCACCTTTCTTGCAAATCACGGACCCATGGTTTGTGGAGCCTTGAGAGAAAATGGCTTCTCTCAAGTTCTCTCAAAGATGCCCATGAGGACAGTAGCACCACGAGAAGGGACTCCCTACAAGACTGGGAAAATCAAAGGGAGTGTCCTATGGGAAAGGAATCCTTCAAATAACCTAGCTGTAAAATGATCCACAGGACACACTTTTGCAGCCTGTGGAAGAAATGTCATTCCATTCATCTAGTCCTACTGCTTAGGGGGTAACTGAGCAGTTTATCTCAAAATATAGTAATATTAGACGCATATTTGTTATTTCATTCAGAACCCCTTTCCAAGCTGCAAGATTTAAGAAGCGGATGCTTTCTCTATGACCATTAGAGCTTTGTGTTTTGAGACACCCATATTTTTTCAAACTATAACCCATTCCTAATAAACGAATAACGATCAAAGTACAGGGCATTTCCTTGGAGTTTAATGACTCAAGACCTTGGGCCATTAACCTTAACTGGTCATTAATTCCCAAGTTAATGACCTGAATTGAGGTCATTATTAATATAAAGCAAGAAGATCTTTGTTGGGTTTGATGTAGCTTTCTTTTTTTTCTTATCACTAAAAAACAGTTATTTTTCTAAACTTTTGTGGAGGAAGTATATGAGCATTATATTGTTTTGAAATGTTTATAGCCTTATAGTAAATATACCCATGATTCCTTGGAATGTTCACAATGAAAATAAACATACTGGCTTCATTCCACATACAAAAGGCATCTTCCTTTTGCAGAAGAGCAGTTTTATATCTTGTGCTACAAAACCACATGATAAGAATAAAACAAAATATAATAATAGGAGATATAAATGAATTACACTGCAAATGCAATTTAAATTGGATATTCCTCTTATTTTAATAGACATATCAAGTCTATACAACATTGTTTTGAATTCAAGTCCTACAGTTAAGTAGATGCACAGGTGAAAGTATTTTCACATACTGCAGCCAGATTGAAGCCACGTTAATACAAGGGTCAACCCAATATTGACCACTTGTAGTCCATCATTTGTAAGTAGGTAAAAACAGTGACACATTAGATTGTCTCCAGTTGATATATCCCCGATTAAGTATTATTATCCATGCAGAAAATTCACACTAAACAGGGATAATCGCACCAGAACAGAGCTATGATTAAATCATATCCCATATTTACAGAATGCATGTTGTAACAAAATAGCACATACTTGACATATGCAAAGATTATAACTTGCAAGAATGCAGGCCACTTCTAATTTTATTTTTTACTGCAGTCTTAAACATGTTGCAGCAAACCTCATAATCTCAACATATTGTTCTTAAGGACAGTTATTTTTTCATTATATGCAAAAGTTCAACTGGACCATAGCAGGGCTCTGCTATACATTCAAGAGCTGAGGTATATCTGATCCAGCACCTGTTTCTGCCTACCCCAAATTAGCTACTCTCTTGTTCAAGATGCTCTACGGCTTCTTCATTATACCTGCCACATCTTGCACCATGGTAAACAAATCTGTTAAGTGTGATCTAGTCCTTGTCTGAAGCAATTATCTATAAATTAGCAAAAACATCTCATAATATAGCTTCAAAATAATCCCACACATCACAATGGATTAAATGATTGTCCTACATTATATATGTATTGAAATACTATGGTTCTAAAAGCGGCAGTTTCAAACAGAGTATATACCAAAATGCATTTCTCAGCCCACAGGATGTGCCTATCATGTTGTGGGGAAGGATATCGTCCTGTTGGGAACAGGTGTATAATTTCCAAAAATAATGTTTACTCCATGTAAAAAAGCTGAAGTTGACTTTAAAACAAAATAAGCAAGCAAAAAGAAACCCACACCTACATTTAAAAATGCTTTTATGTGTTTCTTGTTGCAACACATGTAGTTTCAAATAAAATTATTAAGGCAGCGAGGTCTGAAGGTAGGTATGAGATTGTTACATTTTATCAAAAACACAGGTCCACCTTCTCATCCTTCACATCCCTTTATCAAAGGATTTCATTGTGGTATCATATTCATTTCCATATACCTTTTCTTGCATGTATCAGTTTGTATCTAGAGGTACTGCTCCATAACAGGAGGTTTCCTTCTGCTGGTCAGTTATACGGTATCTAGCAAATGATACTGATTGTGACGTGTTTCTCTCTACCTTAAAGCTCCTAATTTCAATTTATTTGCTGTTCTGAAATTGTTCACTCACTTTTGGGATAAAGTTTGGAAAGGAATTTGGACAAAAACCAATCACCTCCCAAGCTGCCCATGGGAACTTCTAACACCTGGAGCTCTATGATGCGCAGTGACAGATCCACCTCAGTTTGTCCACATTCATACATTTCAGCTGTGTGGGTTTGTCTGTAAGTAATTTGAGACCTCATCTAGTAAAGTCCCTGTGCAGATACAGCTTCTCTATATGCAAACAGATATTAGAGGTGCACTTCTAATAGCAGAGTAGCAGTTTCTGATAGGAGGGAGCAGTTCAAACTAAATAGTGTAAATTTTGAACGGTTTCTTGAAGCAGGACTATATTATTCAAAGTACTGTGGGTAGTACAGACATGCCGTGTGCAAAATATGTAGACGTAACAAGTATGCTGAAAGATTTAATTTCTGATCCCACCTGAACTCTTAAAAAAGCATTTGGGCTGGTGGGCCACCCCTTTGGCCACTCTCTTCACATTAATAAACCAGACTGGAAGGATACCTTCAACATGGACTAAAGCTATTATAGTACCCATCTTTTAAAAACAAGACCCTCAAGCTCCAGGAAATTATCGCCCACTTAGCCTGCTGTCCATCATGGGGAAACTTTACACACAACACTTAGTGGACAAACTGGCAGCCTGGATGGACAATCAAAAGATATTGGGCCCAGAACAGATTGGCTTTTGTAAAAGTATCCATACATTAGAACAATGCATAGTATTGGCCCAATATCTTCTTGCAGACAAGTACAATATCATGGGCAGGGGGAGACTGTTTGTAGCTCTTTTTTTATCTAAAGGGGGCCTTTGATTCAATCTCAAGGAAATTACTGGAAAAGTCCTCAATTGATAGGAGACTGTTGTTCCTTATTCAAAAGTTATATCTCAATATGAGCTGTCAGGTTCCTTATGGTCCTACTGGTGAACTGTCAGATATGATCCTGAACAATAAGGGGGTCAAACAGGGATGTATCTTAGCACCCTATCTATTTAATCTTTTCATTAATGATTTGGGTGGTTCTCTGAAACAAAGCCCAAGGCCATCCCCCCCCAAGTTTGACCCTAAGCAAATCCCATTACTCCTATACGCAGACAATGATGCAGTTCTAGCTCTAACACAATTGGCACTAAAGAGGCTTATAACAGCCTTTGCAACTTATTGTGACAATAACTCTCTGTCCATCAATATCCAAAAATCAAAGATCCTAGTGTTCTCAAAGAGGTGGAAAAGACTGTGTTGGTCCCTACAAAATGACATTTTGGAGCAGGTTAAATAATACAAGTACCTGGGGATTTCCTTCAGACAGAACATTAGTTGGGTAGCCCATCATACTTATGCCCTTCATCTTGCAAAACGTAGCTCACTAGCAGTGGCCCAGTTTAAGTGGAGGACACCATGTTCCTTCAGCCATCCAAGTCTTTCAAGCAAAAACAAGGGCTCAATTACTAAATGGCATCCCTGTCTGGATCAATGCATATAACCCCGAAGTTGAAAGAATTCAATCTATGTTTTTGTGTCAAATCTTGTGGGGTCCCTAACTGTGCAGCCTATGCAGTCCTGTGCCTTGAAGTAGGAGTAGGTTGCCTGGAAACTAATGCCTGGACTCAGACCTTAAATGCTGGCTTAGATTACATTTCTGTGCAGATCAACTGGGGTATGTGTATAACGTGTTGCTCAATTCTTAGCAAAGCCAGTGGCAATCCTTCACTAAACAAAAAATTAGGTTGATAGGTATCCCTCTTGAACATATCCTGATGCTAGGGCAGAAACAGGCCCTAAAAATTCTCACCGAGAGGCTATGTGACACAGAGATAACAGGAACTTCTTTTGCAGGTATACAAAACCTGCTCCCCTTTGTCACAAGGTGTTTTCCCATCATATAGGACCCCTGCAGCATACCTAACCTCACTGTTCACCACAGGCATGCAGAGCTTTTATGCTGGCCAGAATGAATGTGCTGCCTTCAGCACTTCTCCAAGGTGGGCTCAAGGGAATTCCACACCAAGAGAGATTTTATCCATGTGGAAACAAGTCCCCTGAATTTCTTCAGCAGGTGCTTCTATTTTGTCAATTTTAACCTAATTTGTCCATTGCTGAATAAGCTCCAAGGCCACCCTTCCAGGTGGTTAGTTCAATACTGTCTAATAGACAAGAACTCATATGTTACAGCACTAGTAGCAAAGTTTTTTTCTAGCCATCATTCGCAAGAGGGCAGAGATCATTTTGACCATCCATTCCCCTGACTCTCCTAATTACTAGCAGTCTTCATTGTTTTTTATTCTAGCTTTTATTGTACATTTGTATGTATGGGTCATATTACTGCAATAAACATAAAATTAATTTCTGGTCTATTGTTGTTTTGTGCCATCAAGTTGGAACTGACTTACAGTGATCCTAACAGGGCTTTGAAAGTGAGATCTTTAAGGACTGATTTTATGAGATCCGCTCTCCCAGTGAGTTTCCATGCCTGAACAGGATTTATACTCTGGTCTCCATAGTCCTACTCCATTACTCTATCGACTGCTCCACACTGGGCATCAATTTCTAATCCAGATACATAAGGAAATTGTTACAAAACAGCCACAAATATTGCTTTCATTCTTTGTGAGAAGTGTTTAACTGATGAAAAAAAATGAAACTGGTTCTGGGATTCTCCCTTGCTTGGTGTCTCTGTGATCGCTGGTGGGCAGAGGAAAATTCTTTAGACCATCTTGACTGCCGATGTTGGTACTGTCAACATGCAGGATGGCCTTTACTATTTATTTATTTATTTATTTATTTATTTATTTATTTATTTATTTAT
>JAHTLZ010000348.1:5785379-5826624 GCA_023846285.1 Phrynocephalus versicolor
TATTTATTTATTTATTTATTTATTTATTTATTTATTTATTTATTTATTTACCACCCGACTTTCCACAGGAACTCTGGAAATTGTTTTTTTTTTCTGCTGACAACACAGACATGACATTGCAAGATAATGCCAGGTTATTTACTGGCATTCTAAAATAAAAATAAAATAACAATATATATATTGTTATATATGAATTAATGTTAAATTTATTTATTACACATGACAAAACACGTACATAGTATTTCCAAATATTTGTGTAACTCTAGTTATACGCCAGAAACCCCCTTGTTGTAGAAAAAGATTAATGAGGGATCAGAATACTAGCAGATGAGAGGTGGACAAGTGAATGTCTCCAACCCACCAGGACCAACCAGGGAGTGGGGGGCAGATGGAAGAATTAGGATTGAGCAGGGAGAAAGAAAGAGGGTAGAAGACAAGAATAGGTATGAGTGACAAGCCAACGAAGGGCTACCTTGGAACTTCACAATGAGAGAGTGCTCAAATTTCCTGAAATCTAGGAATACACAATTCTGAGATACAGCTGAAGGCTTCAGGTGCTGACACTCAAACAGGAACTAGCAGGTGAATGATGCCACTTGGCAGAAGACAGCAACTACACCCTTCTCTGAGTACTTCTCTGTGTAATGTGTTCTCATTCCTTTCTACTCTGTATCCTCCTCAGTCTTCGGTCCTTTCTAGAAATGGGCACGAATCGGGGAAAAATGACATTTCGGTTTTTCGTTTTTTGTTGCGGGTCCCATTTCAGTTCGTTTTCGTTTTTTGTGAATTTTTTGGAAAAAAATCATTTCTTTTTTTTCTTTTTCGTTTTTACCCACTTGTTGTGCGATTCAAACCATTTCCGCGCACAGACATCCCCCAATGCCCCAGAACAGAGGGAAAACACTAAAAAAATGATGCTGGCAGAGACACAGTATAGACTAGGTACGCAGGAGGCTGCAAAGGCAGCAGCGGCCATTGCCCAGGGCATAAAAGGCAGCCACAGAGTGACTGCACTGCGGGGCAGGGGAGGGTACTCACTGAGAGGTACGTTACACACGCACACAGGGAGGCTTCAAGGGAAATGTCTTCTTTCTCTCCCCTAAGAGCCAGGCTGCAGCCAGCAGGAACACAGAGACACACACCTGCCTGGCTGGCCTAAAATAATGAGTCGCAGAGACAGCAATCCCACCCTAATTCCCACCACAGACTGCAAGGAGGACGGGGGCTGCCAGAGCTTTTTATGCCCTCTGTGACTGCCACACCTACCCAGTCTGCAACCCGGGCATGCTATTGGTTTAAACTGTCCAATAATTTACATGATCCCATCACATGGCTTGCATCAATTTTGTGGTTGGAATCCATTTTGTGTCATCCTTAAAGGGAAAAGAAAAAATATGGGCGAAAGACAAAAACAAACGCTTTAAGGACCCCAACCTCCTGGTAGGTAATAATTTCAAATAATTATCGCTGTGTTTTTATGGATGTCCAGGGCATTTTAATACCCAAGAAATCAATATTAGGCATCTGGGAGTCATTTTGGGTCGATGTCCCCTAACTCCCCTTAAAGGAAAAAAATACAGCGATCTGAGAAAAGACATAAATGCACGTTTTAAGGACACCAACCCCCTGGTAGGTATTATCAGGCAGAATCAATAATTATTGCTGGTTTTTTACAGATATTCAGGACATTTTTTAACATTTAAAAACAGCTCATTTCATTGCGCATCACCATTAATGAAAACGAAATGCAACAAACCTAATTTTTGTGGTTCTGTTCAGTTCGTTCCAATTTCATCACAATTTTCATTATTCATTTCATTACGTAACAAAATAAATAACGAATAACGGAATGAATTTTTTTTTTGTTTCGTGCCCATCTCTAGTCCTTTCTCCTCAGAACTGCCTCCATCTCTCTCCTAATGTTCTCAGCATTTTCTTACATATACCTAAAGCAACTCCTTAGGGCAAATAAAGGGGTTTCCCAGTCTTCTTAGTATTTTTATCCAGCCATTACAGCAGTACTAAAGAGCGAAAAAGCACTGCACAGAGGGTTACGCTGAACAACAGTGTAATCTGCTCTGAAAAACTGTGTTGTTGGTTTTTCTACAGAAAGGGAAAAATGAGCATCCAGAGCATTTTCTCGGGGAACTATTATATGGTATGAAAGGCACAAGCCCCATATCTTGAATAATACCATCATAAAGAGAACACTTTTCTGAAAAACATTATTTACAATACCTGTGTTTTTAAGCTCCTTTAGAATTAAATAAAAATCAGTTATTCCTAGCTTTTATTCAATAAACTGAAAATGCTTAGTGGTTCGTATTTAACTTTCTATCAGTATGATTAGTAAAATAACTTTGCTTTCTTAACCCCAGCCATTAACTCTGAAAAGGAAAAACAGGCTGTTTTAATTACATTTAATATAAATTAATTTCTTATTACTGTGACTAAAAACTCTGTTTTCATTTCATGAAGATCAATGGATATTACACTGGCCGCTCATGTATTTCGGAACAAGTTCAAGTCATTTGTTTGATATTGCAGGCAGTAACTGGGTTCATGTATCTAACAGACAACTTTCTTGGTCCTTATATTATTCCTCCTTTAGAGATCAGGAGTTTATGTGTATTTTTATTTGCCAGAATTATGTAACATGTATGGCATAGATTCACACCATGAAATATCTGTAAATTGTAACATGTATATTTCTTTCTTTTTTAAAACATAAATTTCTCCCACTGACATTCATAGAGGATTGTATAATTTGCCACAGCTAAGGCAAGTTTTTGAACTAGTACAAAACTACAGCCCCTTCCACATGCAATACAAATGCAAAACGGATCAGATCTGTAGTAAAACAAAAGAAGTGCCACAGCCTTTCTTATGAGTATTACTTTGAGTGGACAAATTCAACAGCTGGTTCTTTCAACAGTACCAGAATGTAAAATTATACAAGATTTATTGATTAACTAGATGAATTGCAGGAAGTCATCCTCTTCTACAGTAAGAGGCAGTGTCCCAGATATTTTGAACAACCAATGTGAAAGTGCTGTGTTATGGATCCTCCTAATCCACTACTAAGCTATGGGGCATGGTGGCTCAGCGGGCTAGACACTGAAACTGTTGGCTGCAAAGTCCACAGCTCAGCAGTTTGCATCCCAGGTGCCACACAGCAGAGTGAGCTCCCACTATTAACCCCAGCTCCTGCCAAACTAGCAGTTCAAAAGCATATAAATGCAAGTAGATAAATAGGTACCACCATAAAAAGCAGAAAGGTAAACAGTGTTCCGTGCACAGAAATGTGTTCAGCCATGGTGGCCACATGGCCACAGACTTGCATGAATGTGCAGGAAAAACCTTTACCTTTTTAATCCACTAGTAAGCCACTTTCAGACTATCATATCAAACAATATGGAATAGGTTTTTATATGTTTTGCTAAATCCACATCTCAGTGATGGCTACTAAGATTTAAGCCAAGCAACCACTTCCATCTCAACCCTTTATCTGAGAAACCAAAGTTGGATTTAACAGGTGCTGCCGACTCTCTGGCAACTCGCTTAAACCAAGTCACCTTGCCTGAAGGTGTACACCAATAGCCACCCAGTCTAGTGACTGCATAAACCACAAATGTGAAGTACAGTTACTGCATTTCCGGTCCAAGAGACCACTTTTAATTACCGTATATTAGGTGAATGGAACACATTTTGAGTATGTTTTGCTGTGCTCACCAACAAATAATCATGACAAAGTGTTTTCCTACAGAATGCCTATCCTCCCACGACTGCTAAGAGAAGGAAGAAGTAGCAGAAGGAGAGTTGCTGCACTGAAAAAGCAGGGAACTGCAGCCATGGTGGTTACAAGACCAAAAAGTAACTCTCTCCTACCTCCTCACTGTATAAAGTAACATATTACAAGTATTGCAGTACTTCCAAGATCTGTTAATCTACTTTTCCTTGCACTTGACTTTAAACACTGAAAGCTTTTAATAATCCAGCAGTCTTGGGTATACCATTAACATCCAAAGAATTAGGGGCAGCATTTGCTGCCATGCTAGCCAAGATGTAATTCTGCAATGCTGTTTCCTTCACACAAGCTTTCAATCATGAGCTCTTCCTCTCAGAGCTGAAAAACCAAACCGTGCTCAAATGTTCAGCTTTGTCAGGAGTATAGTACCAAACACATCACACTGTTCTTTCTTTCCTTCACTGGACCCATTCAATTCAAATAGTGTTACACTAGAGAGTTGGAACTGGGAGCAAGAAGATCCACAGTCATATCCCTGATTACAACTTGCAACCCTACATTTAAGATAAACAGTCTTAGCAAGATTCTACTGTAACTAAAACTACCATGGACTTGCAAGTCTTAATAATGTTATATTCTCTTTAAAAAGAAATGCATTTTTAAAATGGGTTTCTGTGCCCTCAATAAACACAATCAATTGTCAACAGTCACAATTCCTGTGGTTCCTATCAAGTTTAATTTTTTTCTATTGACCTAGTAATAGTTTAAATACTAACAGTTTAGCAGATAAAATTAAATGAATATAAACATTTTGCTTAATGACATCAGCAGTCAACGCAGAACATCTGTGTTCTCCTTTAACAGAGATCAGAGAATATTCTTTTGTTTATGCTAAAGATAATCACAAGGTTTATATTTCTGTATTTAATCTAAGAGTGAGGGGAAAATAAAAGACCAGATTACCTCTGAGGTCCAAAAAAACAATATGTTACAAATGCAGGATTGTTTGGGTTTTTTTTTTTCTTTTCTGTTTTGTAACCATGGCTAAACAGCATTAATGAACTTTCCCTGAACCTTTCTCCTTTAATGGCCTGGGTCTATGTTGACCCTCAACTACAAGCTGCAACCTGATAGTATCAAACTTACTGCTGCTAAAGCAATCAAATTCAAAACCAATTATACACACCCCATTGTAACACTAAGTTCAGGATCTCATAAAACCTGTGCAAAGGAAACCCATTCCAGCCATTTACCTTCTATTGTTTAAAATCAGGACAAATGGGTCCATAATGCTAAAGAGAAGACTTGTGTGGCTATATTAATGTGCTTTACTAATTATAACACAGTAACCATATATAATTGCAAGTCAGGTTTCCTCCCCACCCCTGCCCCCCCCAAAAAAGCTATTTACTAAAAGAATCATTAGCAACCAGGTGGCTCCAGTCAGTCTAGGATCACATGAGCTTCCATGTGAACAAGTCATGTAATTCAGTTATCAAGTTTTTCTTTTGAATGGTTGAATGCAGTAAGATACTGAAGTTATGATTCAAGTTATTATTCAGCTGGGAATTCATATTCCCATATGGCAGTGGCAGCACTGTAACTGTTCATTTGTGTGGTAAATAGCCATGTAATGGACAAAGAAAGTTGTTGTTGTTGTTCAGTCGTTCACTCGTTTCCGACTCTTCGTGACCCCATGGACCAGAGCTCGCCAGGCCTTCCTATCCTCCACTGCTTCCCGGAGATTTGTCAAATTCATTTTGGTTGCATCGATGACACTGTCCAACCATCTCATTCTCTGTCGTCCTCTTTTCCTTTTGCCTTCGATTTTTCCCAGCATCAGGGACTTTTCCAAGGAGTCCTCTCTTATCATGAGGTGGCCAAAGTACTGGAGCCTCAGCTTCAAAATCTGTCCTTCCAGTGAACATTTGGGGTTGATATCTTTCAGGATGGATAGGTTTGATCTCTTTGCAGTCCAGGGGACTCTCAAGACTCTCCTCCAGCACCACAGCTCAAATGCATCAATTCTGCGGCGATCAGCCTTCTTTATAGTCCAGCTCTCACTTCCATACATCACTACTGGAAAAACCATAACTTTGACTATCCTGACCTTAGTTGGCAAAGTGATGTCTCTGCTCTTTAAGATGCTATCTAGGTTTGCCATTGCTTTCCTCCCAAGAAGCAGGCGTTTTTTTTATTTTGCTGCTGCAGTCACCATCTGCAGTGATCAAGGAGCCCAAGAAAATAAACTCTGTCATTGCCTCCATTTCTTCCCCTTCTATTTTCCAGGAGGTGATGGGACTGGTGGCCATGATCTTAGTTTTTTTGATGTTGAGCTTCAGCCCATTTTTTTTCACTCTCCTCTTTCACCCTCATTAAGAGGTTCTTTAATTCCTCCTCACTCTCTGCTATTAGAGTAGTATCATCTGCGTATCTGAGGTTGTTGATATTTCTTCCGGCAATCTTAATTCCGGCTTGTGATTCATCCAGACCTGCCTTTCTCATGATGTATTCTGCATATAAGTTAAATAGGCAAGGTGACAGTATACAGCCTTGTCGTACTCCTTTCCCAATTCTAAACCAGTCCGTTGTTCCATATCCAGTTCTGACGGTTGCTGCTTGTCCCACATATAGATTTCTTAGGAGACAGATAAGGTGGTCAGGCACTCCCATTCCTTTAAGGACTTGCCATAGTTTGTTGTGGTCTACACAGTCAAAGGCTTTGGCATAGTCAATGAAGCAGAAGTAGATGTTTTTCTGGAACTCTCTGGCTTTCTCTATAATCCAGCGCATGTTGGTGATTTGATCTCTAGTTCCTCTGCCCCTTCGAAATCCAGCTTGTACTTCTGGAAGTTCTCTTTCCACATACTGCTAAAACCTCCCTTGTAGAATTTTGAGCATAACCTTGCTAGCGTGTGAAATGAGTGCAATTGTGCGATAGTTGGAGCATTCTTTGGCGTTTCCTTTCTTTGGGATTGGGATATAGACCGATCTTTTCCAGTCCTCTGGCCACTGCTGGGTTTTCCAGATTTGCTGGCATATCGTATGCAGCACCTTTACAGCATCGTCTTTTAAGATTTTAAAGAGTTCAATTGGAATGCCGTCACCTCCACTGGCCTTGTTGTTTGCAATGCTTTCTAAGGCCCACTTGACTTCACTTTCCAGGATGTCTGGCTCCAGGTCAGCAACTACGCTATCTTGGTTATCAGGGACATCCAGATCTTTCTGATATAATTCTTCTGTATATTCTTGCCATCTCATCTTGATCTCTTCTGCTTCAGTTAGGTCCCTACCATTTTTGTCCTTTATCATATCCATCTTTGCACGAAATGCCCCTTTAATATCTCCAATTTTCTTGAATAGATCTCTGGTTTTTCCCTTTCTGTTGTTTTCCTCTATTTCTTTGCACTGTTCATTCAAGAAGGCCGCCCTGTCTCTCCTTGCTATTTTCTGCATCTTTCTCTTGCTCCCTTGCATTTTGCGTCCCTTCTCTCCTCCGCTATTTGTAGGGCCTCATTGGACAACCACTTTGCTTTCTTGCATTTTCTTTTCTTTGGAATATTTTTCATTGCAGCCACAGCCATCTCACGTTTGACCACATCCAGCTTACCCTGGTTCATTGCAGCCTACTGTAACATGTTACAAGCCTCCATCCATAGTTCTTCAGGTGTCCACCAATTCTAGTTCCTTGAATCTATTCTTCACTTCCACTGTGTATTCATATGGGATTTGACTTAGGTTATACTTGACTGGCCCAGTGATCTTCCCTACTTTCTTCAGTTTAAGTTTGAATTTTGAAATAAGAAGCTGATGATCTGAGCCACAGTCAGCACCAGGTCTTGTTTTTGCTGACTGTATAGAGCTCCTCCATCTTTGCCTGCAGAGAACATAGTCAATCTGATTCCGGTATTGTCCATCTGGTGATGTCCATGTGTAGAGTCGCCTTTTGTGTTGTTGGAAAAGAATGTTTGCAATGACCAGCTTGTTCTCTTGACAAAACTCAATTAGCCTTTGCCCTGCTTCATTTGGAACTCCAAGGCCAAACTTGCCAGTTATTCCTTTTATCACTTAACTCCCTACTTTAGCATTCCAATCCCCTATGATGAGAAGAACATCTTTCTTTGGTGTCAGTTCGAGAAGGTCTTGTAAGTCTTCATAAAACTGGTCCATCTCAGACTCTTCAGCACCGGTAGTTGGTGCATAAACTTGGATTACTGTGATGTTGAAAGGACTGCCTTGGAATCGTACCGAAATCATTCTATCATTTTTTAGGTTGTATCCCAGCACTGCTTTTCCCACTCTATTGTTGACTATGAGGGCTACTCCATTTCTTCTATGGGATTCTTGCCCACAGTAGTAGATGTGATAGTCATCTGAACTGAATTCACCCATTCCTGTCCATTTAAGTTCACTGATGCCCAGGATGTCAATGTTTATTCTTTCCATCTCACGTTTGACCACATCCAGCTTACCCTGGTTCATATATCTCACATTCCAGGTTCCTATGCAGTATATTTCTTTGCAACATTGGACTTTCCTTTCTCTTCCAGGCATGTCTGCAACTGAGCGTCCTTTCGGCTTTGGCCCAGCCACTTCATTAGCTCTGAAGCTACTTGTACTTGTCCTCCGCTCTTCCTCAGTAGCATGTTGGACACCTTCCGACCTGAGGGGCTCATCTTCCAGCGTCATATCTTTTAGCCTTTTGTTTCTAGCCATGGGGTGTTCTTGGCAGGGATACTGGGGTGGCTTGCCAGTTCCTACCCCAGGAAGTCTTATTACAGGCCTCATTGTCACCAGTGTAATTAGCCTTACAATGATGAAAGCATAGCTCAGCCTGTTTTATTTTGTAGCCTCACTGATCAACTGGGACACAAGGTAGAAATTTGCCCCATTTATAAGATATTCCAGACATAAGATAAGATATTCTAGACTGAGGCAAGGACAAAGAAAGTAGTCAACAGAAATTATTTTAACTTACGTTATGCTCCTCAAGATAATGTTCAAGACCTGGGTTTCGACATTGTGACATTAACCGACACTGCTGCACAACTAAAGCGACTTGCCTGCCTTCTTTAGAGATTAATCGCACACGGTTTCATAGATCTGGAGGCAGATCGGTAGTAAGGGGAAGGGGCCAGGTCATACATGGCACAAATAGCTGGCTACGAATTTGGACTAGTACAGCCCTTATGTTGCAAAAAGGTATAGCAAGGGAAATAAGCTCAGAGAGTATAGAAAGCAAAATTAACTGGGCAATGTCTTGGGTGGAATTATTTTACTTTTGTAAAAGGGATGAATTTGAAAAGAATGGTTGAAGAGCATCTCCTTTGACCACTGTTCATAGTTTTTGACAGATGACTTGTTTATAGTTTTTCTTTTTTTCATACACATTTTTTCTCATAAAACTCAAATTTCAGCATAAAATGTTGAGTCGCTATTTAGAACCAAAGCGTCCTCATACACAGTTTCTGATTTTCAACATGCTCTATTTGTTTCCATCCAGTCTGGGGTGGGCAACTCTATCAAAAATATAGTATATATGTCACCTATGTAACTACACCTGGTCGTCCCACTAATTTATGAATCTAAAATTCAGGAAATCAAGATCCTCCTTTTAAAAAGTCATACTGATCATTCTTAAAAAGCTTTGCTCTGATGTATGCTTGATTATTCTAGCTTTCTTCCTGTTCTTCTTGCAGAACTTGGAAAACTTACCTTTTAGAACATCTCTGAAAATTATAGCTTCTGGCCAACTGTACTCAAATGAAGAAATTAGGGTAGAGGAATGGAAGTCTAGAAGTCTGCCCTGTTCTCTGCCTAAGAGGATGATTTCTTGTTAAGCATGAATGTACAAGGTTTCCTTACACTGAAAAACATCATTGGTCAAGATAGCATGGTAAGGTTTAATTCCAGCAGATAGCAACTGCCCAAAATTTCAGTCTCGGCCTTGCAACCTGAGATGCAAATGATGTACTCCAGGCCTGCCCAACAGGTAAACTGAAGGATACCGGTAGCCCACGAAGGGTTCAAAAGTAGCCCGCCAGCCATCAATTTAAAAAGGTGAGGGGATAAGTTCTACACCCCTTCCTCCCCCATCCCAAGGACCACCACTGCCCCAGCAAAGTTCTGGGTCTGCCAGCCCACTGTCTTAGCAGAGTGGGGCAGTCTCAAGGGCCATGGCGCACTGAAATCTGTTCCCTCCATAATGGATTAATTGGTTTTCAATGCATTACTATTGGAGACCGCTGCTCTACTTTCAAAAGGTTTCACTTATGAGCATGTGCTCGGAACAGATAAAATTCGTAAGTAGAGGTTTTAGTGTAGTAGCCCTCAGGCACTTTGGGCCGGAAAAAGTAGACCTTAGCCTGTTTGAAGTTGAACAGCCCTGATGTACTCTATTGCCAAAGTTCTTCTATAACCTTGTATAGTAGGAAAGCAAATATTTAAAACTGAATGAAAAAGCAGCTGGAAGAGGAAAAGATAATTTGAAGCAAAATGAAGAGAGGCTAATGTAAGTGGGTACTTTCATTTGTTCAATTTCTCTACCGCCCAGCTAGCCACAAAGCCACTCTGGGCGGTTCACAACACATGAAACAACAAATAAGACTTTAGATAAAGTCATAACATAATAACAATACACCATGAAATAAAGTATATCAATCATCTGAAACAAAAGAAATGAAGGAAATGCAAGACAAAGCAACAATTAATAAAAACACAGTGAGGCAAATAAATTTAACTCTGGCAGTATCAGCACTCTGATGATGTAATATCCGGGAAAGCCTCTCTAAACAACCAAGTTTACTTATGTATGTTTTTCAGTCAAGGGTTCAAATTGTATGCAACTTGTAGCTGACTCCATAAAATCTTATGATTCGGTTGCCACACCTCAATATATGATAAACAAACAAATCTATTGAATATGTTTCTATGCATCAAACTATTGGTAGCAAATCATTTATGGGCCTACAGAAAAAAGTCTGATACCTTCTTACTCTTGGTCACTAGCTGTGATATGAAAAGTCTCATTCTCAGTGTTTCTCAAAATGCCATTAGCAATCTCATCACATCCTAGTTTTATATTTATTAATTGATTTATTTTTATATTTATATACCACCCAGTTTTCACCAAAGGAACTCAGGGCAGTGAACAATGTAAAGTAAGCAATAGAGTAAACAATAAACAATAAAGAAGACAATAAACAAATCGGCAACAAAAAAAACATCAGGACCAAGTTAATAAAAATACAAATGCTAAAATACAAAGGTACAAGATGGTGGCAGAGAACCAGACGGCCAAACAAATAGGATAAAATTAAATCAACCTCCTTGATCACCAGAGGCAGCCTTAAAAAGCCAAGTTTTTAACTGCTTCTTAAAGGCCAAGAGGGGCTCCACAGTCCTAAGTTCGCTGGGAAGGTGATTCCACCATATTGGGCCTGACACAGAGAATGCACGATTCTGGGTAGAGTCCTTACGGGCCTCCTGGGGGGTGGCGACCCGGAGTGAAAGGGATTGTGATGTTCTGGTGGGCCGGGCCAATGTTGACTTTAGAATGACACGCTCCGCCAGATATTCTGGTCCCAAGCCATGGAGGATTTTATAAATCAAAAACCAATGCCCTGAACTTTATTCGGGAGGCAATGGGTAGCCAGTGCAAGCGAGCCCGAGTGGGGGTGATGCAGTCATATTCTCCCACACCAACTACCAGTCTGGCCACCGCATTCTGCACCAGCTGCAGTGACTGAAGAAGGGTCAAGGGAAGCCCCATGTAGATTGAAATATAATAGTATATCCTCAAGATAACCAGTGCTTGCAAAACCGTCCTTAGAGAGTCGCCGTCAAGGTACAGTTTATAAAATGTAAATTGCTAAAAGTGCTTCATCTGAACAATTAACTTTATTAAAGAGAGTCAAGAACTAATATTTGTGAAAATAAAATACTCTTCCTGGCTAAAGCTAAAGACTTGCCTAATCCCTCACCAATTATGGCACGGGGCCAGCCAAATACTTTTAGGAATCCCACAAGCAACACATGGATGTGAAGCCCGTTTTCCATGGCTTTTGTGTTTTAGGGATATATAGGTACATTACATTCCGTAGAAAGATGTTCTCAGTTCTCAGTTCTCATGGAAATGTATGGATTTCCAAGATAGGATGTGCTGCATTCTGTTACAGGTCCAAAGAGATGCAAATGGATAACCTCGGTGTATTTAACCAAAAAAGAAAAGGAATCCCATCCCAAACCTCCACCTCTAGGGAAAAGGAGATTGCATGGGCAAGAAAAGGGCCATGAGTCACATCCCGGAATGGAAACCACAAACAACAAATAAGTAATACTATACTACATTTACTCTATTCAAAAGCCTATGAACCCAATTTGGACAATCAGCCCAACTTTCGATGGTAGTGGTTTTTAAAAAGAGGATAATAGGCAAGGAAAGCCAATACAGTACATACTAACAAATGCTGAAAGACCCAAGTGTTATAAAAAGACAAATAATGCAAAGAAGCTGTTTCAGAAAGGGTAAGCAGATTCTGAACAGTTTCACCATTGTTGTCTCTTGTTTGGACTGGAAGATTAACCAATTAAGAGATTTTTCTGTGTCACTAAGCTTCTTTTATTTGTGAGCTCTAAGATTTATCTCACTTTGCAGTTAAAGCGGAAATTGCTGTTTATCTCAAAGGCACTTAAACAAACCACACGATGAATCTCATGACGTTTCTGAGTAACCACCAGTTCTTCAGATTTACACAAAAATCCAGCATGTTTACTGTACATTCTCTCATTTTAAAATAATCTGATTAGCATTTGCTTTTATTCCTTTTTGTTCAAGCATTTCTGGCTCTATTTAGCCTTTTCCACACTGCAGTTCTCCAGTATGGATGTACAGTGGACCCTTGTATGACAAGCAGTTTGTATAACATAAAATCTGTACAACATAAAAAATTCTGGAGATAGGGGAAATTTGTTTAACAGAATCATCTATGGGGCAAATCCGTACAACATAAAAATGGTCACAATTAAGGATTACTCCATTTTCAATCCATTCATATGGGAAATCTGTATAAAGGAAAACTTGCTTAACATAATTTCATTTGGAATGAATTAATTCCTTTGTGCAAGGTACCACTTCTATATTGGGAACACTTCCAGATTTTGTTTCTTTCTTTGGGGGGAGTAGCTCATTTGTTTTGGGATCTTTTGGATACCAGTCCTTTTCTTAAATACAAAAGGGTGTGGGCCTTTTGGGTTACATTTTGTGTTTCTCCTTTTGGGTTCTCCCTGGCCCTGTAAGGAATCTTTCTTAAACTACTCTCTAAAAAGCAAGGACAAAGCAGGCAACAGAGAATTAAAAACCCCAAGGGACTCTTAAAAGCTGCTTCAAAAAGAAGTGTGAAGGCAGGCAATCCACAGTAAATTAATATTTAACTCAATTTTCAAAAATCAGACAATTAAAATGTCCCCTAAAGCACATATATAGGGGGAAAAGAAGGCAAAATAAAAATTGCACACACTACCCTCTCCAAAAAACCAAGAAAGCAAATAAAAACACATGAAAATAAGTAGAAAAAGTTCCACTAAACCAAAACAAACAGAATAACTGGAAAGTCCAAAAGCATACAAAATCAGGCAATGACAATAAACCAAGAAAGAGATGTGTGGAGAGGGGAGGGAGAAATCCCCAAAATGAATCCAGAAAAAGAGGGGAAAGGATCCACATGCACAGGCAGCTAAGACAATCAAAATGGAGGGCACCGCAGAGCTCAGCACCACACAAGTTCTATTCTTAATAATAGAACTTGTAAAAAAGACATCTTTCATTGTGTTCTACAACCAACCCAGGTCTTTCAACAACCCCCTCTGCACCATCCTTGAATGTCCTGATTGTCCTCAGACAGCGGCCCTCTTGATGCCATTTGATTAAACATTTCTTGGGAGTTGTGACAGACAGGAGAAAGGAGAAAGAAAGGACAAATGGAAGAAGGAAACATGAAAGAATCTGAAGCTTCTGGTCCTCTCTTTCATTAAAGGGAAGCAATCAGGCTTAAGAGGCTTTCTTCTGGAATACAATAAAACAACAGCAAAAATGAATGTACTAGTCTTTTTGTTTCCTCCTTCACCCCTTCAGATTTTTATTCCAGTTAACTCAAAATTCCAATCCCTATTCTCCGGCTGTTCTGGTCTCAACTCTCATCATCCTTCAAGCACTGGTTGTGTTGAGTGTTCAAAACAACTGGCAGGCACCAGGTTGTAAAGGCTGGCTTTCATAATTACAGTGGTACCTTGTATAAAGGAATTAATTTGTTCCAAATGAAATTATGTTAAGCAAATTTTCCTTTATACAAATTCCCATAGGAATGCATTGAAATGGAGTAATCCCATTTTATGTTGTACGGATTTTCCCCATAGGCGATTATGTTAAGCAAATTTCCCCTATCTCCGGAATTTTTTATGTTGTACAGATTTTATGTTATACAAACTTTTGTTATACAAGGGTCCACTGTATTGAAGATTTTAAAGCAAATGCAAGTGAATAAGGGTGATTCAGAAGCAGAAGGAAAAGCCCCACAGTTTAACAGCCAAAAGGAGAACTTCTTCATCACTTTACAGTGAAATGTTTACACCTTGAGGTGAGGTCATGAATCTGGCATTTCACTGCCGAATAGGTTCTCACACTGAAATTTATATGAGACAGAAAAGTCTTTAAGATTAGATGAAGAAACCAACACTATCAAAAGGATAAGTGCTATGTCTCTCCAATATGTGATAGGCAGAAGGCAATACACAAGAATTAAATTCCAGTATCGAGATCCACCATTATTGCCTCAACACAAAGGGACACAGGTGTCAAAGACTACATAGAGTTTGTACAGTACTTCATTCCTTCATTCCTTTTTGAAGGATGTAATATGCTTGCTTCTTTCTACTAAACATGTTGGCTGAAATCTTGTTGCACATTTACTCAAACTGCGTAGTGTTTAGAGGTGTACTTCTGTCAGTTAAGAAATATCCGTAGACCTTATCTATTTCACACTGGGTCACACAACTCAATATGCAGCAAACAATGTCTATGGAGATTTCTTAACGTATGGCAATCTGCTTCCAAAAATTAGGCCATGTGCCTGATTACACAACAGGATTCGGCCAATGGCTTGAAAGCTGTTGTTTCCTGTGATTTAAAGTTTACCCCGCTAAGGATTTCATGGGGGGTTGTTTAATGCAATAATCCAAATAATTAGCAATTGTGTACCTAGGCAGCTGTCTTCTGTTTACATTCAACCAGAAACAAAAAATGTAAAAAAATTGAAATTTTTAACTTTCAGATCCTATTAAATATATTTACACATTTATCAGTAAAAGTTAAAATATGCAGCACAGCTCTGTTACAAAACAGGCTTTGGCGTCTTAATCCAAATGGCAAAAACATGCTATAAAAGCAAATGGACCTTTAAACCGCAGTTCAATCAGCTTGTCCATGTCTACACTAAGAGGTTAAGGCCCAATATTTTTACTTGGGCAGAAAGTAACATTAACTGATACCTAATGTTAATATCTCTGCAGATATTTTTAATTTGAGAAAGAAATGCCTTGATGATGTAAAACAACCTAAATATTAAGTTGTCATTGCCCTTTTAAATCCTTTCAACTTGAATTCCCTAATTGTTCCCTCATTTTATCTCACTGTACCAGTAAGTAAATAAATTAACAAAATAGCTTTTATCACACAGAATAACCTTTTAACTGAAGGATTATCTCTGGTTTATTTTTCATTTCTTTTACTGCAGATAGCAGTTCATGCCTCATTGATTAGTTTGCTGAGGTGGTGACCAGAAATGAAAACAAGGTCTCTCAGATACTGCCAGAATCTGTAAATATATATTTGCTGTAATGCACCCAAGCCTTGTTATATGTTTGAAATTTAATTTTAGAAAATACTGCAAACAAGAGCTGGAAAATATGTGATCATATGTTTCTATTATGCTAGGATGCAGATCATGCAACTGACTCTAAACCATCATGAATTTTATTTGTTAGAGTTTAGGCAATTAAACATGAAGCATCATTTTGAATACATAGTTCCCTTACTTTTTATATCCAAGGTGAGCACCAGGAAAGTGGTCCAAATTGGGTGCCACCAAGGACTGGAAGTAGTAGGCTATAAGCCTCTACCCGTCAATAGGAGGCGTGATCATGAACAGCACCCTCTCCCACAAAGTACATGGAAGGAAAACCTCTTGGAAAGCAAACAGGAGATTTCCCCCCATACACAACTGCAGGTGCAGAATAAAATGAACATTTCAAGTCCCACCACCCACCCAGAAAAGAGCTCATATGATTTAATAACCAGAGCAGGACTTCCACTGTTGAAACAATAGGGGTCTCATGCCATACACCATTCAGCAGTCCACCATAGTTCTATGCTCATATGCAGCATAGGTTGATCTCTGTATACTAAAAATCCAATTTGGATGAATGCTAACCACAAAGTAGCATTTCAGGTCCAGAGATATGTCAATAATGTAACTAACTTCATTCATTTATATCCAGCTGCTGTTCAACATGAATTTTTCAGAAGGCTGGCTCAGAAGGCTTCACTGTAAATGTCTATGATCAGATTAATGGGTCAAGTTTCTGGCTTTTGTTTTGCTTTGTTATTTATTGTGCTAAATCTGAGAAGTTTCAACAATACCATGAAACTTTTCTGTGCTTAACTTTCAAAATAATATTAAGTGCCATAGTCAGAAAGTGCTTCAGTATGCAGGCGTCTTTCAGTTCTTACTGAGGGAATCAAGGTGTCCTGCCCAAAAACAGTAAGCAACATCTTTTATAGGTGCAGTTGAATTAAACAAAATGGGCCTAAGAAAAGGATGGTGATGGCAATGAGTTGTACCAGTACACAAAGCTACAGGAAGTACCGGTATCTGCTTCATACTGCAAATTTCAGGCACAATGCAAAGGCATTACATTTTTTTTATTATTGTATTATTACTACTAGCAGTGGGCTTCTTGCCTCTTCGTTTTAGCAAGCAAAATATCTTGGTCCACCTTGACTCCACACAATTGTTAAAGCATGTAAATTTCTAGTATATACATCCTGTAGATATTTAGTTTCATGTATCCACAGGAGACTCTGTTTTGTAGACAAGTATAAAAGTATGTACAAAAAGCAAAAGTGTTCTGCTTATATATACCGCCCCATACCACTTCAAGTAGTCTCTGGGCGGTTTACAGCTTTAATTACAGTATGCAGGCAGTTAACCACTGCACCATGGGGCTCCATACAAGAGTATGTCTGTAAAAGTATGGTGGAAAATTTCAGAGCCCTGGTGCCATATCAGATGTCTTTAAGACTAGAGGATTCCATTCACTCCCTGATGCTTCCCCATTCCCAAAATCCAATTTTAAAAATAAATCATTTGGCCATAAAATGGACAGTGATACCCCCCATACCCCCCTAAAGGGGTGTTATTGGTGAAATGAAGCCATTCCCCCTCCTCTGGACAACCATTACAAATATTTTAAGTTTATACAAGCATTATTTCAAAACTGGAGATGACATTAAAGGGACTGGTGGTCACTTCTAGTTAAAAAAAATTCTACAGGACTACATAAAGGGGAAACAAAAATTAGAATCAAAGAATTGCCATAGGGTTGGAAGAGACCTTGGAGGTCTTCGAGTCCAAACCCCTGCCCAAGGCAGGAGACCTCCTACCATCCAGGAGAGAGGACTGTCCAATCTTTTTCTTGAAAACCTCCAGCAATGGGGCACCCACAACATCAAGAGGCAAGCTGTTCCACTGTTTAATGGAAATTTCTCCTTATTTCCAGGTTGGCTCTTTCTCTGATGAGTTTCCACCCATTGGTTCTTATCATAATGGTCCAGAATAGACAATTACATCGCCAGAGGTATGATAAGCCATTGCAGGCATCAAAAGAGCCAGGAGATGCTGGTGGCAAGGGGAGCGCCGGACGTGGCTAGTCATCTGAACTTTGCCCACTCCTATTGTTGAACTGTAAGGATCTCTTCTCTGCACAGTATATCCCATCGTTTGAACTCCCTCTGTAAGTTAGCACAGCCAACCAGCTTTGTTGCAAGTTTAGGGAGATTAGCTTGAATCCTCTTTATGTAAAACCACTGTCAAGTTTCCGAAGTGACTTAACACCATCCATACCAGAAAATTATTGTATGCACTAGCCTGCTCTTTGCATCTGATTGGAAAGATATTTAGGTTTTCTGCTTAAGAATCCAACTTAAAGCAAAGGGTGCTACTTTGCTTCAAGTTGGATTCCCATGCCTGAAATATACATGTGTTCCAAGCACTCTCTGAGTGGTTTAAAAGTCAAATATCCAGGCTACATATTGCCACTGCCACCGCAGCACGTTGGGTACTCATTTTACTGACCCTGAAGAATGGAAGGCAGCCTCGACCTTCAGCCAGCTTTCTGGGATTGAACCCCAGGTAGTGAGCTGAGATTTGGTTGCACAACAGCATTTTACTCCCTTAAGTAGCTGGTAGAGTCCTTACTTGTAGACCTAAAGACTTAATGTAGCAAAACTTGTGTCAGGAAAAGCTGGGATGATTCTGTTGGCACACTTTACTCTGAACACTTATGTCCTCACAACACTTTGTTGAAAATTGAGCTGCTACTAAGTGAACTGCAGTTAGCAGCTGTAGCTGCCTGGGCCAATTTTGGTCTGAAGCCTAGATTTCACAATACCAATAGGACATTGAGAACTCATACTAGCCTGAAGGCTATTTTAAGGGTTAGATGTGACACTCTCGCCATACTGCACCTCTCACCCTACTAATGTTCACAATGTGATCATTCAGCAAAGTTCATTGTTGCCTGTGACAATACTTTACAAAGCATGTTAAATCTTTCTTTTATTATTTAAGAAGCAAAACCTGAAAGACTTCCGAATAGGAATATACAGTACTGGAACACAAATTCAGATAACTTCAGAGCAACAATAAAAACACATAATTCCAATTAATTCTGTATTTATAAGGAAATGCAAAAGTATTTTGAAGTAACTCATTCTGGGACTCTTGACATGCCATTTCCTGATGGAAACCTATCACATGTCTCCTCATCAACTGATCTTCATTTTATTTATTCACTCATTTATTTTATCTAAGCCCCAAACACAAACATATTTCAGCCTGTTTTGTTGCATGCCGGCATTTTTACCTAACTAGTTGTAAATAGTATCCCCAGGTTTCAGCCAGTTTGCCATGTATGAAGTTTTTCCCCCTACAAAGACCAGCTGAGACAAAAAAAAATGTTGAATTTGGATACTTTTGTTCCAGTTAATGTATTTGACAAATCTAATATGTCCCAGTATGTTTTCTGGTGATGCTAAAATGAAGAAACACCAATTTCCTGCTGTTCAGCAGATTATTCCCTACTGACTGGAATTTTCACTGGAAAATATTTTCAGGAAATATGGAAAGAGTATATAAAACTTTATATCTAACCACAAACTTGACCCTATCTTATCTCTAAACTAATGTTTAATACAGTAGAACTCTCCATTCTCAATGTGGTCAGAAAATTCCTCACAACTCACTCTTTTCCCCCTAAAGATTCCTGTCACTATTGGGAAGCTAATGTATGTTTCGAGTGTCCACACAAGCATCTGAGTCAACATTCCCATACCTGTATTTTCCAGTGAAAAATAGCCTACAAAGGCTACCCCAATTGCCAATAAAGACCTAGGAACAGCTGTGCTGAATCAGACCAAAGGCTCGCCTAGTTTAAGAATCTGAACCAACCAGATGCCTATGGCAAGCCAAGAAGCAAGATGGCCACCTCTCTTCCTGGCATGTATTGAAAAGTGTTCTAATTCTGGAGACAACTTGCACCCATTATCACCAGAAGTCACTGAACACATTCTCCATTAATCTATGCAGATTCGTTTTAAAGTCTTCCAAGCTGGAGAACATGACTCCATTTGTGGGTAGCAAATTCTGAGTACTATGAATATGAAGCTCCCCCCCCCCCAGAATTCCATGCCATCAAGTTTCATTAGATGATTCCCAACCGCTGCTCTTATGACCCTGGGGGGAGGGAGAGGGGAGAGCTGAATCCACCAAACATGAACTTACTATAAGTTGCATCTCTCTGTCTACAGTTATTCTAGAATTACTGATCTTATTGATGAAATCCTGATAGGTTTCTCAGGAATTTGATAGCTCCCTGAAATATCGTCTGATAGAGCTATTCACCATTAGCTATGTCAGCACTTATTATAAATTCTTTATCTTGTTTGAAGTGACAGACTATATTTGAGAAAAGAATTACATTCCTGCTGCTCCCCTTCTGCTGTTGTGGCACGCTCTTCACTGCAGTATTCCTTTAAGAAATAATCATTTTACATAGTAAAGCTTTAAATGCAGATAAATATTCTATTTTGTTAACTGGATAGTGCCTCTAATTTAATGAAATATGAGTCCTTTTCCCTGTTCAATTGTCCTTGATATGAAGATTATATTCTGTTAACAGTGCATTATACAAATGCCTACATTCACTCATCTTTTGTCAATGCTTTACTCTCCACTTAAAAGATCAAGATCAACATAAAAGCAATAAAATGATACATAATAGCAGACACTTATGTTCTCTGTACTCTACTTATCAGTTTAACTAAGATGACTTTATCTAAAGGTTCATTTTCATACAGAGTTTATATCAATCAGCTATCCTTTACACCTGTCAGAACGTTCCTACACCCAGATAAATGTGACTTATCATATAGTGATATGAGATAATGAAAAACTCTTATGAAAAGTATTCTTTATTACTCTTCCCCAGCTGTTTCCTGTTATAAATATTGTAGAGTGTAACAAGCACTGCTAATATTATATTCTGAAAAACAATGAGATTTAGGGAGAGATACTACAGCAAAAGAAAAAAATGAAGATACTTCATATGGTTATCTAATTCCTTATCACATATGGAAGAAAATATAGGTAGTTAAGAAAAAATCACTTTCTCAAATCTATTCTTACTAAAATAAAATGTATGGGGAAAAGTTCCAATTCATGATTCTTTTTCATGTACTTCTGCCTCATTGTAACCAAAATTCAATACTATATGCATTCCATAATCATTATCTCCCCCCCCCCTTTCAAGAATATGGGTAGCAGTTAGTGATATCTCCAAAACTCAATCAAATCTAATCAAATAGGATATTGAAGTATCGGTGACTTGCATGGGCTCTCCTTCCTGGCTGAGTTTAAATAAACCACATAACAAAAAGTATATGTATTGGTGTATGTGTTAATATAATTTGCATAATGTGTACAGGTCATACTGGGGTTTTCTTTATGCTGAATTTTTGTTAATATGGTCACATATTTTCTTGTTGTTTGTTTGTTGTTGTTTTTAACTAATGCAGAGAATAAACAATCCTGACTACATGACAATTTCCCTAAACATAACACTTCCTCTATATCAACAGTAGAATAAATTATGAATAAGGCGCTCCCTAGCAAGTGCCAAAAAAAAGTGTCACATCAGGGACTGAGAGCACTGCCTGTGCATCAAGGTGCAGAGAATACTAAAAGTTGCCAGTGATGACATAAAATGTTAATTGTATTTATTCTGAACAAGCTTAAGTTCAGGTGTTTTCTTCAGTTTTATTCTATGTCAAATCATTAGGCATCAGTATACCATAGGGTATTTTAAGAATGATTGGTTGTTTGACATTGCTACAGAAAATTAAAAGAAACTGTAAACCAAGAAGGATTGTATCAGAATCAGAATATGTTTCATGTTATCTGAAATCACTGGAATACGTTAGCATACTCCTGCTAACAAACACACATCATTGTCGTCCTCCCCATGAACAACCTTATGTATACTACAGGCACGGTAAGCGTTGTTTAAAAGCCAAATTAAACATGCAATTGCGATTTAGTCATTGCACTCATGACTCAACCACTGCTTGAAATCTTGCCTCCTAACAACCACAACTCCTTACCTGTCTCCAAATATACAGCAACACAATATGAACAGAAAGCTCTGGAACGGTTTCCGTGTAATGTTTTTTCCCAAAAAGAATCATGAGCATAATGTAGATTCCCATCACTTGTGTAACAAGAACTATCATGCAGCAGCATGTTATTTTAAAAAGAAATCCTTTGCATATTCATCTACCTAATACTGTACAGCGATGTGTTCTAAAAACTAAATACTTTTGTTCTCTGCCAAGATTCAAGATATAGCCAATGAAATATAAATTAATATATTTTCACACTACTGCCAAAACTAGAAATGACCAAAATATTTACGTCAAATTTGAGAGAATAACAGAGAAGTCTGCATGGAATCTGTCCTGGGCAACCATCAGCCAGCTTGATGGCCTGATGGAGAAACTAAGTCCTTCAGCCAAAAGAGTAATTTTGTAAATTTACACGTAGTATGTGAAGTTGCAAAATGTTAATATTAAACAACATTTAGGAAAAGATTTTTTTTCCCTCCGCCATCGTTGTTATTATTATGCCTATTGATGTCTCCAATTTATTTGTTAGGAAAGGTCTTTGACGTGCTGGGGCGCGCTTGGAGGCTTTAGGATTTTATATTTACTGTTTGTTTTAACTTGTTACTTTGTGATTGTTCTTGATGTCTTACGATTTGTTGTTAGCCACTTAGAGTCCCCGTCGGAGATAAGCGGGATATAAATATAAAAATAAATAAATAAATAAATAAGATTAGATTACAAGTGCAGCCATTGTTTCATTAAAAACTAATGGGTGCAAGTAGATGGTGAATAACTTTCTTTTTTTCATAATGTAGTTTTTTACATAAGTTTCAATCAACCCTTTTAAGCCAACATAATAAAACACCACAAGAATATGCAGTCATTCAGTCACTGATATAATGAAACAGAATTATGAAGTATAAGGAAAATGTGGGAATGGAATTTCCTTGCACTTCCTGTTACACCTCAATGAAGGCACATATTAGGAAATACAGGTTGAACTGGGGTTGTCATTCTCTGAAGTGTGATGTGCAGATTCATTTATTGAGACTTGCTATTTCTGTCAGTTGGGAGTCCTAAATTCCCATAATAACCTTTCTCCCTCTTCTAATCATTTATTAAAGCCTTTTTCTTCAACTTGGTACTTCATTGGGCATTTTATTTCATTCATAGCTCTCTATCACACACATACACAAACATACACAAATACACATTCAGACTTGACTAAGGTGTTTGGAGGAGCAGAGAAACATTTCAGTCTTGCAAGAAAAGAAGTCCAGTTGCCATGACTCAACTTCCAGACACATATGCCTCTGTTCTGCTCTTCCACTCATACCTGTGGATACATGTGGTCACAGGTAGCTTATGATTGTGGCAGGGGGACACTTGCCAAAAATTCTTGGGTGAAGTGTCCCATCCCAGTCCATGAGCTGCCCCAGGCTGTGGTACCATGGTAGATGTGGATTTCTGTCTTACGTCAGCTCTCCTCTCTAACTCATGGTGGGAAACACACAAAAGTATAATTCAGCTTTTGCTTCCTACTGATGAGACAGTTTCCACCAGCAGAGCAGATGTGAGATGATGGGATTCCCTCCATTATTCCCCAAAAGGTGCTCTGAAAAGTTTGTGGAAACCTCTGAAATAGAGAAAAAAGAAGTGGAAGTGGAACCCCGATTACATGAAGAGACATATTGCAATGCATTCAAGTACATCCTAAGCTTTTTCATGGCCTAATTAAAAGCCCGCTATTTGGATGTATTGAAAATACATAACATATTTTGAAGATACAGCAATATTTCTTGGCTATGACCCAGCCAACGCTGTGAACATTTTGGTCTAATTGAATCAAAGAGGAAAAGTGCATGCCTTATTTTTGTCATTGAGATTGGCAGTAGTTCTAATGCTTCACACCAGCTGCTATTTATGTTCTCAGATTTGTATAGTTATTTCACATGAACAAGCATATACCAATATCAGCATCTGCTGAGCAGAAAATGCATAGCAATTAATATTTATATTAATAATTTGCTCAGGAAATACAAACACATGAAAAAGGTTTATTTGAATCAAATTCAGACTGTTGGTCCATGTAGATCAAAACTGCTTCTTCTAGAAAGCAACAACCCTACAAGACCTTGTGAAGCTAACTTTTTCCCCCTGAGCTCTAACAGCAAAGATTCTGAAATGGTCCAGTTTAGTATCTGGATGCAAATCTGATACAGAGTACCTTTCCAAAACTTTGTAAGCCAGCAGGATTTCATTCAATGACTATAGAAAGATCACTACTATGATGATGAAAACTTGCTAATGCCCTTTTGTCTTTACACTCAATCAAGATGTCTTTCAAGCAGTTTTATGTCTCCATCTCTGTGTTGTTTATTTTTTCCTAATTCATATCAGGCATGATTTAATTTTCTGTTCTTGGAAAAATCTCTTTCAAGCAGCTTTTTCTTTCTTCTTTCTTTTTTAAAAGCTAAATGTTTTGCTCAAGATGATTGTTCTTTATCTGGACTATGTATTCAGATAGACTGTTAGAAGGAATAAATGAGTATGATTTGACGTCCTCAATTTAGTAGGACAAATGGAGCCACTGGAAGCATTAATACAGCCAAATCAGATACTAATAAATTCTTTAGGACTAGTACATTCTGGAAAGTTTTAATAACTTTTCCTTTAATTAAAAATAGCTCACTAATATTAGATGCCAACAGCAATTAAAGATAATAAAATTTGGCAAAATGTGTAGGAAGTATAAAAAGATGTGTAGATATTCTGGTTAAATGCCTATTATCAACCGAAGAACTGTTTGCTGTACAAAAACTGTATAAAGCTTATCGTTAAAATGTAAAACATTCCTTCTAAGTTCTTTTGCCTGATTTTCTGCCTTCATAATATGCAATTGCGGGGAAGGGGGGGCGGGAGTCTTCGAATAATAATAAAAAGGCCTAAAAACCCTGACTACTCAGGGTGCCTTTGAGGATATTTAATTAAAATCTAATCCTGCATTCATTAAGGCTCACATAAATTAAGCTGTCATTCATAAGATTTATGGATTCTCATTTGCATATTGCATACAATTCATCAATTACTCAAGTATGAAAGGAGCACATTTCCCTTGGAGCTGCCTGCTACCCTGCCAACATTTGAAATGAGGGGAAAGAGCAAGACTGTCAGGCATTCGCACAAACTTTCTTCCAAATGTCTGCTCCTTGATTAATCTAATTTTCTAGCTATTCCTTACAAGATGCAACAACAGACCTTTTGCAATTTTCTATTATTTCTCCTGTCTTCATCACGAAACCTCCTTGTCTTTTTAATACCACTCGGTGTCTCTGTGATTATTATTTGTTTGCTAATGATATGGCATGATTGTTTGCTTTATGTGTTTTTTAAAAAAACAAGAAAGGCTATAATATCTCCTCTCTTTTTTATAGTTTGTTTACGGTTTCCTATGCTCTTAATGTACATGTTACTACTTGTTATGAAAAACACTGGAGAAGGTTCAAAAATTCTGCACACATTTTCAATGTGCAAGAAGGTATACAAAATGTTTTCAAGGCACAATTTCAAATAAAACAGGAAATGGTTTGTTCTTATCTCCACGCGTTGCACAGATAAGTTCTGAAGTTTGAAGAGTAGCAAGTATAGATTAGCTTGTTTGTATTACAAAAAGCACACTGTGTTAATTCAACTGTGGTCTCAAAAGAGATTATTTTAAATTACAGGGCACAACTAGGAAGTAACTGAGCCCTCACTAGATTAGTCTCTGGACAGTTTTGATATGTTTAATGCTAGTTTCTAAAATAAAACAAATCATTGTATCAACAATGCCCAAAATGGTTGCTGATTTTCAAAATCTGTTGGTTCAATAAAAATTGTCAGTTACCAACTTAAAACTTCATGAACCTATACCAATAAAATACCATTATTATAAAAATATTGAAAAGTACTAGACAAAATTAAAACAAAAAGGTAAGCATCCATTAAATATCAATCTGATATTCATGTTTCTTCATCTTCTTCTTCTTCTTTTACTACTACTACTACTACTACTACTACTACTACTACTGAGGTACAGTCAACCAGAAGGGGGCAAGGAAGCACATACAGATTCCAAACCAGCACATATTTTGGTTGCAACATTTTTTCCTACAATTCTGAAGATCATTTTTGTTGTGTTCACAAATGCTATCAAAAATCCAAGACTCAAATTACTGATTTACTTATTTCCAATTTATGTCAGAAATCTTTCACTTTAACCTGCATACTGTAAAACAGAATATTGTTACACCATATGACATAGAAATTAGAAACAAGCATTCTGATATTAGTCTTCTAATAGACTTATCATTCATTTCTGCTCAGAGGATATTCAAACATAAATTTCGTCTAGCACTCAGGGATTACTCGGAAAATGTGAGTGGACTATTTGCACAATAAACAATATTCTCTTCCACCCCCGGCACTCATTTCCCTCTTTGAAACATCAGCAAAACAGAAGAGAGCCTTCAATCTAGATATAATTGCTAACATAATCCCAAGTGAATAAATTTAACTAACCTTGGAACAATAAACAAATGCCTAACTTTAATCACAGAAATGAAGTCATCACTACACATGATTTAGAAAGTGGGCTTTCAAATTAAAGGAAATACATCTGAGCAGCTTTTTTTGGTCTTGGCTTGAATATTCTGCTTCACTGTAAACCACTGGGTTATATCTGTGAACTACTACTCCACTCACTGTCTGGCTTTTTACAACTGTAGCTGTTTCCCAGTTTTAGGTTTCTCAGCATGAGCTGTCTTCTTAACTCTACTCAACTAATACATAACAAGAAGTGTTTTTTTAAAAAAACTCTCTGTAATAGTGCTTATTTTATTTTCTCAACCCAAGCCACCTGTTCAATTTTTTTTATCAAGCCCTGCAGACTGACGGGCTAGCTCAATATATTTACTTTGAGATGAAAGGCAGCTAAAGTGTAGTTACTGCCCTTTTTGCTTGGAAACTAATAAAAGGTATCACCCAGTGTATGCTTTCCTGACTCAAAGGGAATAAAAGGTTTGCACACGAAACTGAGAACAAATATAGAGATAGTTCTTAATTTATGTAAACGTCACTCAGAATGGTATCTGGGCTTCTTCACATCCAGCGCCCAATTTTTAAAATGAAAGCTGTCTTTGTGAAAACTCTTTCTATGTGTGGATCTACTAAGATTACTCAAGTGGTGACAAGTAGACAACCCTGCACATTTACTCCCATGTTTATTACTACTTCTGTTCCTACATAGTTCCGAGTTCAATAATTAAATCTTAGTTACACTCAAGTCTTGTTGGCATCACAGGATTTAAATGGCACATTACTAACTTGTCCCAGAAACTGAATTAAACAACTTGAGATGAGACTTGTTGAGTCCCACTCCAGTTTAAATGGTTAAGTTAAAAATAGATTCAGGGTGAAAAATAATTTTGATTAAGCAAAATTGACCACATTATTAAATTTAGCACTTCCACTTTCTAATTCCATACTTTTTACCCACTGGGCTACCTTTAAAAACAATCCCTTCAAGAAGTTTGTGAAGTGGTTCCAATTAAATACATCCTAACATTCCAGGATAACACATTCATCAGGAGCACATCCACATTTCACAAGGCATTTAGTGCCTATGTGAAAGGCCTGTGCCCCATCTTGTTAAAGAAACACTACTGTAATAAGTGAAAGAATTTGTGTTTATATCCACTTATAACCTTGTATGATTACACTGACCCTGTTTTCAATGTTAGTTTCCATCGCTCATAACTTTACATGGAATTTTACGCTCCTTTAACTGCTCACATTCTCTTGTAGCTTTAATGTAATATTGTCTTTTAATGTGGTAAAAGATGTTCCTCAATTCCCTGTTCTCAATACTTGAACATGTCTTAATTGTACTGGACTGTATATTATCCCTTATTACTGTAAGCTGTCTTGGGTCCTTTTCCAAGGAGAAAGGTGGGGTAAAAATACTCTAAAAATAAAACAAAACAAAAGAGTGGCAACTTGTTTTTCCTACAACATCTCTGTTCTAAGGAAATTAATTACTGTATATCTGTGGTCACAAAACTCCAACAGATTAAACAGAGTAAGTACCCTGCAGTTAAGAAAGAAGTAAAGGTGTTGCCAGACCTTGTAGTGTTGAAAATGCCTGCACACAAGTTAAGACTCTTGCAGCTAATTAATGTTGTTCACCAAGAAAGCCACAACCAACAACGGAGAGTGCACATTATATCTAAAAGCTTGGAGCTAACTAAAAACCACAGTAGAACAAAGAAGAAGAAAAATCATTTCCTCTCCCAAATATGGCATGATTGATAGGCTGGCTAGTTAGTTGGCTGACAATCATAAAATAAATAAATATTAGATACTTATACAGGCAAGCCAAATCATCCATCAATCTGGACAGGAAGAAAGTGACTTACAGAGCACTCTGAAAGGAGCCAGAAAACAGCAGAGATCCCAATTCACCCTAAACCTGGTTGGCTTATGCTTTTCTTGTTGTTGCTGTATTGTTACAGTTGTGACCGACTCTTCGTGTCCCCATGTCCATGGAGTTTTCTTGGCAGGAATGGCTTACCAGTTCCTACTCCAGGCGCCTACAGCAACTGGTATTTCCTAGTGGTCACCCATCCAATTACTAGCCAGGCCTGACCCTGCTTAGCTTCCGAAATCAGGTGACATCGGATGTGCTGAGGGCACTGTATCTAATGGGTGGCAGCATTGTCAAGACTTTTCAGCCTGGTAGACCCTGCTATATTCTTGTTCCTTCTTCTTCCCATGAAAGTGATGGGAGAGTTGCAAAGTAACCTGTGCTAACTCCAGGACTTGGCAGGGCCCACAAGGCTGGATACAAAACTGGCTCCTCCCTCCCGTGCCCTTCTTCTCTGGGACTTTTAACACAATTTACTGGAGCAAAGGTTTCCTTTCTTGGATATTACTAAGACTCATGATACAAAAGCTGGTTTAAAGCAGGCTTTGCTAAACAGCTTACTTCAGTCCTTAGATTGTAAAGAAAATATGCATGTTCTTTTGGCAATAATGGCAACCATCTATCTAATAACATGGTAGTAGGAAATCCATACATTATGCCATCATTATAAATATTCTTTTCTGGTCCCCTTCCACTGCCCTGGAAGAAACCTTCACATCACCAATCATATAAACACCAATAAAAGTGCAATAGATAAATGCATTTAACTTTATGAGCAAGATTTCCTTCAATATCAGGAGCACATCAAATAAACTGTGCCACATTTAGGCTCTTCAAGCACAAAAATTTAAAAACCTCACATTCTCATCATTTACACAAAAGTAAACAGATATTAACATTGGCCATATAGTTCTAATTGGAGCCTGTTTCAAAAAACATATGCTGACTTAGCCCTCTCCAAACTTTGACCCTTTAAGCTAAATGTAGTTGGGTATTGGAACATTTAAGTTGGCAGTGGCCCACTGTAGGCCACTAGATGTTCAGTCAGTGCTGGCCCGCAAAACCAATTGTGATGTATTATGAGAAATGTGGTCTGACATCTGGAAAGGTACATTTACTCATTATGCCTGCTATAATAGCCAAAAACCCCACAAGAAACAAAACCGGAACATTTCCTGGATCCTTACTGGGGAGCCTATTTGTGGTCTGTGGGGTCTGTTTAGTTTGGTAGGCTCAAGGTTGTGGGTCTGCTTTTGAATTAGTCTTACAAATTCAGATACCAATGTTAAAAACCCCTACTAGTAGCCAGCATGTTCATCAGCTATACGTTTGAACAGCCAAACAAATATCACCAACATCTGTAAAGCGATGTCTAAGTGTTATTTCACACTTTGATTAGAAAAGCATTTATATTAAGTTTTTAAATCTTCTTGATCTATGGGGCAAGCAATGCAGTCATGGTGGGGGGGGGGGGGCTGAAACAGTAATTCATTCCTTTTAAGTCAATGTAAATCTATATGAGCCTGATCTGGTGCTTAAAATTAGCAGATCTATCCAGGTCCTCAAAAACAGACAACAAAATTCTGAAAAATGAACCTAGACATTGTGGATTACACTGCTTTGGTGGAGCCATCTTAAGACTGATGAAAATATGAGTTGCTACAGAGCAACACGAGTTGCTATGGAGTTCACTATTTTTTCAGTCAATAAAACTTTCTACTGTCAGCTATCATTACTGCATCTGCAAAAATAAGCAAATAGTAGTGACACTGAGTATTTAATCTGAGTGCTGGATTTCTTTAATGAAAAATCAACTCAAGCATTTAAGAATCTTTCCTGTGATTTACATTATGAGTAAGTCAATGCTCTTATCTAATTACAGCAAATGTAAGTTCTCATTGAGTGGATAGGACTGGTCAGCTTTCAGGCTATATAAACTGCTTATTCATTTACAAGGCAGGCAGAGATATCACAACTATTTTATAGAATCTGAACTGAGAAATAAACTCTGGTGCATTTCTGCAAAGCACTGCATTTACAGGAACTACTTCAGAGTAAAGGAAGCCAAAAATCATACTCTCACTTTAAAAACAAACCATTAATAAGGGGTTGGGAACAAGAGCATTCCACATATTCCACATTTATAAGCCACTATTATTAGGGAACAACATTCTTCAGAGAGTTAATTATAGTATGGTAGAGTTTTCACAACCTGGAATATAACATACAGTTTAATTTTGCCCCCACTATTATCTCTGCTGGAAAAAAAGTTTGCAACATTTTGCTGTCCTTTATAAACCTGTAAAACCTGATATGAGGAGAGAACAAAATAAATGAACTTATGAATTAAAGGTAACAACGATCTTTCAGGTAGCCTTTATCTACAAGAGACTTAAGAGAGTTTTGAAAGTCAAATATCATAAAGAATAGTGCAGTTTTGGCAGCCCTCTGCAAACGGTATCTTGTACTATAAGGGACAATATTAGAACAAACATTAAATGTCATAAGCAATAATATTTGCCGAATGAAGAAACAACTGGATAAGCAGCTACTTGGTTGGTGCAATTTTAAACTAATCTTGATTCAAGATACAGATGATAGAGGGTGTTCCTTCTCAATTCCATGGTTGTTCTCTACATTCTGTAAAGACTCTATTGTAAATACAGTGTAATATATTCCCATCATGTGAGATGCATGCTCCTGATAAAACTGCTGGTTTTAGGCATTTTGTCTTTTAAAAAGAAGGAAATTTCAAACAATATTCATAAAAACAAAGTACTTAAGTCAGTATCCCATTTAATATTAATGCATATGGAGAGCTTCATTTGTGGAAGCTGTCACACCCATTAAACAAAGTGTGGGACACTCAATGTGCAACAGTTCTATAAATACTGAACAGGATACTGGCCTTACGAACTCACTAGAAAAAAAGGCTAAAGGTGCTAGAAGTATTTAAACCAAGTGGAGAGGGGGATTAAGAGGTATGTCTTCCTTCTATAAAATGAGCAGAAATAGGAAATGACTCATACCTTTCTGCCTACCTTGTTTAAATTCTGGAAGATATTTTGTAATGCTATTCCAGCATGCATGGAATAGCGCAGTGGCGGCAAAGCTTTTAGAGACCAAGTGCCCGAACTACAATTCAAAACCCACTTCTTTTTTTTTGCAAAGTGCCTGTTGTGTATTGAGCTGTATTCCTATTGGTTTCTGTTCCTGTTCCAAAGGGAACAGGCCTATTGGTTTATTCAAGTTGTTGCATTTGGATCCTAGAGCTGTTACACTAGAAGCCGTCTCCAGCCTGCTATGTCAAAGAGCTGAATCACTAAACCCACTCTACAACACTGGCGACGAGGATGGGATCCAGAATGCTGAGAAGCAGAGGATCATCATGCTGACTCAGAGTCCGGATCGCAGTGGAGAACAAGACTCACCAGCCGGTTTAGAAGACGACCCTGCCGCCTGGAGAATGGAAAGTCCACGGGTATTGGAGCCCTTCCAGCTATCAGAGCCCCACACTTGGGAGGACTTTGTTGAACGCTTCGAGTTCTTCATGGTGGCTCAAGGAATCACTGATGCCAGCAAAAGAAGGGCCACGTTCCTGAGTTGCTGTGGGCGGGAGACCTTCAAGTTGGACAAGGCACTGCTCGTCCCAGCAAAGCTGAGTGAGACATCACTCACAGACATTTTCGCCCGGCTGACAAGCCACTTGGCACCGACCAAACCCAAGATGGCCTGGTGGATGGAGTGTCAGAAAAGGCAGCAGCAAGCCGGAGAATCTGTGGCTGCATTCCTGGCAGGACTCCGGGAGCTTGCTCAGCACTGTGGCTTCCCAAATCTTGAAGACACTCTCTTGGATCAATTTGTTGGGGGGCTCTGCAGCAAAAAAGCCCAAAAGCGCATTGTGGAAAAGGAAGATATCACCCTTGCCTCCGCCTTGAAAGAGGACACTGCCATGGAGAATTATGAGCAGGAAGAGCTCAATGCCAGCTGCAAGGCCACGAAGCTACGGGTAGAGACTACCCATGCCATGGATGAACCAGAGGCTAGTCCAAGCCAGAACCCAGTCCGTGGTGTCGAGTTGGTGCATCAGGCTGATGCACGGCCCAAAGATCGCCGATGTGCTTGCCCAGGCTGTGGCAGTAACCATGAGCGGAAAAGCTGACGTTTTCGTGATCCTACGTGCAGGGCATGCGGAAAGTCAGGACACATCTCCAGGGCCTGTAGGTTGGTGGCAGCTGGAACAACAGGATCACCTAGATCAACGCGTTGCAGATCACAGAGATCAAAGGAGAGACCGTGCAGTTCCCGGTGCAAGGCAAAAGATCCGTCAGAGTGAAGATTGGAGGCCAACCATGCGACATGGAGGTGGATTCTGGATCTGGATTCACCATTGTTTCAGACCAGACTGCAAGGGGGCTCTTTCCTGGGAGTAAGTTGCCCTCTCTGGAACCATTCCCAGCAACCTTGCAATCATACACGGCGGGCCGCATCCACATTCTAGGAATGTGTGCGGTGAGGGTACAATTCCGGGAGAAACAGGCCGTGCTTAAATTGGTGATTGCAAAGGGGAGTCGCCCCAGTCTCCTGGGTACTGACTGGTTTCCCGCCTTGGGACTGTGTATATCAGGGCTCAACTCAGTCCAAACTTCCACAGAGTTGGGCAAGGCATTAGGCCAGGAATTTGCCGAACTCTTCAGTGGAAAACTGGGTTGTTATAAAGGGCCTCCAATTGACTTAGAGCTGGACCCCAGGGTGGCCCCAATCCGATTCAAGCCAAGGCGAGTGCCATTTGCGCTGCAACCCAAGATTGAGGAGGAACTGGACAAATTGGTCAAACAGGGAGTTCTTTCACCTGTGGATTCTTCTAAGTGGGACATGCCTATCGTCACACCCCTTAAGGCAAACAGGGGAAGTGAGAATTTGTGCAGATTACAAATGTACTATCAACAAGGCACTCAGGGGATATTCATACCCCATTCCAGTCGTCTCACAGCTGTTAGCAAAACTAGCTGAGGGAAAAATTTTCGCCAAACTTGACCTGGCACAAGCTTCCCAGCAGCTGCCAGTGACTCCGCAATCTGCGGAAGCACATACTATTGTAACACACAAAGGGGCTTTCAGAGTAAACAGGTTACAGTTTGGAGTTTGTGCAGAGCCAGGGATTTTTTAAGGACTAATGGAGCGCCTGTTAAGGGGTCTGTCAGGGGTCTTGCCATTTTTTGATGATGTTCTGATTGCTGGGAAAGACCCCCAGGAACTAGTGGGGCATATCCGTGCTGTGTTACTCAAATTTAAAGAGGTGGGGCTGCAGCTAAAAAAGGAAAAATGCAGTTTTGGGGTACCATCTGTGGATTTTGGGGGGTTTAAAATTGATGCAACGGGCATCCACCCTACTGACTCTAAGATTAAAGCCATTACTAAGGCACCACACCCATGGAACAAGACGGAGTTACAGTCATTCCAGGGACTTATTAACTTTTATCATTCATTCCTACCTCAGAAAGCTTCAATAGCAGAACTGTTGCATAAACTATTGAAGAAAAAGAGAGTGTGGCGTTGGGCTCAGGCACAGCAGAAGGCTTTTGACACCTTGCGGGGCATGCTGACTAGCAGGAGCGTCCTTGCTCATTATGACGAGTCGAAACCTCTTGTCCTGGCCTGTGATGCCTCTCAGTATGGGCTGGGAGCTGTGCTGAGCCATAGGGAAGCGGATGGGAAAGAAAAGCCCATCTCGTTCTATTCTCGTACATTGTCACCAACGGAGCACAACTACGCACAAATTGACAAGGAAGCCCTGGCAATAGTGGCAGGGATTAAAAAGTTTCATGACTATTTATACAGTCACCACTTCTTCCTTGAAACTGACCACAAGCCTCTGTTAGGATTGTTCCACCCGAACAAACAGACGCCGCAGATTCTCTCCTCCAGAATGTTGCGATGGTCTATATACCTGAATGGGTTCCAGTACACCCTGATCCATGTTCCAGGGGAAAGGTTGTGCCACGCTGATGCTCTAAGTCGCTTGCCCCTTCCTGGTGTGAGCAATGCGGATCCTGCCCCAGCGGAACGAGTGATGATGCTGGAATCACTTCCGGGGGGCCCTGTAACTGCCACTGAAATAGCTGAGAGAACGAGGAAAGATACCGCTCTCTCCCGTGTGCTCACTTGGGTGGGGAGAGGACGGCCAGGTGGCCCGCACGAAGAAAAATTTAGACCATACGCAACAAGGCAACATGAGCTATCCCTGCATAAGGGCTGTCTCCTGTGGGGAGACAGGGTGATCATCCCAGCACCACTGAGAAACAGGGTTCTGGATACACTGCACATGGGGCATCCGGGAATGGTCAGGGTGAAGTCGCTAGCCCGGTGCTATGTATGATGGCCTGGGATAGGCCAAGATGTTGAACAATGGGTACGGATGTGCAAGGCATGTCAGGAAGTGCGCCCAGAAGTGGCCAGAGCACCAGTCCACTGGTGGGAGCAGACCCAGACTCCCTGGAGCCGGCTGCACTTAGATTTTGCTGGGCCATTCCAAGGAATCGTTGATGCGTATTATCGTTGATGCGTATTCTAAATGGTTAGAGGTGGCTATGGTTCCCAGCATGTCTTCAGCTGCAGTCATCAAAGTGTTGAGACAGCTGTTCGCAACCCAGGGGTTGCCCGAGACCATTGTCTCAGACAGTGGAGCAGCCTTTGTATCCCAAGAATTCAGGGCATTTCTGGCTGATAATTTCATAAGAGGGGTCACCTCAGCTACTTTTCATCCCTCATCCAATGGGCAGGCTTAGCGCATGGTGCAGACAGCCAAAGGATCTCTTGCACGCTTGATGGAGGGTGACTGGTCAACGCGCGTTGCCCGAATGTTGTTCTTGCAGCATGCGACGCCATGTACTACTGCGGGCAAGTTGCCAGCAGAGCTGCTTCTAGGTAGAAGGCTGGTAACGGTGCTGGACTATGTCCACCCAGACAAAATGCCAAACTGCAATGCTAGAGCAACTCCACAGGCAGAGAGCGACTCTACAAGGTATTTTGCTCCTGAAGATTTGGTCTGGGTGAGAAATTATGCCAGAGGTCCCCTGTGGGTGCCAGCGGTGATCACCAGAGTGTCTGGGCCAGTCTCTTATTACGTGACCATTGAAGATGGCAGGGTCTGACGTAGGCACGTGGACCAACTGAGGCGCAGAGCACCCAGTAGAGTTGGTACAGGTGGGGGAGAATTGCAGCCCGAGAGTGACACCACCCCCATGAATGAGACACAGCTGCAAGATCAGAGCGGAGATGCCCCAGGAGTGCAGGTACCAGTGGCTTCAGCAAATGGATCTGCTCCTGCAAGTCCTCATGGTGCCGAGGAACAGATCAGGGCCACTGAGTTGTCTGAAACCCCCTCCGTGTCAGACGAAACTATTACAGTAGACTCTCCACCACAGACACTGCCTGCTCAAGCCCCTGCAACACCCATAGTCAGGAGATCAACTAGAAGTCGCAGGGCCCCACAATATCTAAAGAATTACGTGTGCTGTGCCCACCAGGTGGGGAGGGGGGTTGTGTATTGAGCTGTATTCCTATTGGTTTCTGTTCCTGTTCCAAAGGGAACAGGCCTATTGGTTTATTCAAGTTGCTGCATTTGGATCCTCAACCCTACTGGTCTCTGCCAAAAGGCAGCTTTGTGATTGGTTGTAATTGTTCCCTCCAAAATGTATCTTTTCCTAGCCAGTCCTGGCTCCTATAAATGTATCTCCCTCTCCCCAGTCTTGTTCTCTCCCTGAATAAAGAGCTGTTACACTAGAAGCTGTCTCCAGCCTGCTATGTCAAAGATCTGAATCACTAAACCCACTCTACAACAGTGCCCATACAGCAATTTAACCTGAATACAGGTGGCTGTGAAAGGGCAATGTCGGGTGCCGACAGAAAGGGCTCCTAATGCACAGGTGCCAAAGGTTTGCCAACACTGGAATAGGGTTACCAGCAAGACCACTGCAAAGTAGATTTACTGTTGCCATTTCATGACAGGGTGGGAGAGAGAAAAATGGTTGGAGGTCAATGAAAGTCACAGAAACAGTCAAGACACAAGTTTTATTTGAAGTTTTATTTGCAGGTTTCTCCTTTTCATGTGTTGCACACACTGCTGCTTCACTATTTCATTATGTTCAAAACAGTCCTTCACAAATATTTTGGCACAAAGGGACTACAATCACATACACATTGTTCTTGCTTCTCTCCCCTACCAACAACCACAATACGGAACATGTTCTTAGCTTCTGGGATCCTTTAGCATTTGGTAATTCCACATGAGGGAAGTAGTATACATACACTACAAGTTTCATGATAAGTAACTTGCACTACAAATTTTAAAAAGCCAAGAAATCTGGTTCTTCAAAAATACCTCCAGTTTATGAAAGTGGGACTCCATGCTTCTGTCTCCATGATTCAAACTATCAGGAAATGGCCTGATATTACTTCCCACTCCCAGTACTGCCCCCCACCATGATCACCAGGAAAAAGGTACCAAGCTTTACATACATAGCAAAGGGACAGCCTGAATGTTGGTAATGCATGTGGCAGCAGTCAAAATGGTTTAGAACAGGGTGTCCAAACTTTTTGCAAGGAGGGCCAGATTTGGTGAGGTGAAAATGTGCGGGGGGCCGGCCATTCAGCCCATTTGGCCCCCCAGGCCAGACTTTGGACAAGCCTCTAGGACATGCAAGGAGGTGGGAAGGACGCTACAGCAACGGAGCAAGGGGAGGGTAGGCCGGGCAGGTGCCTAGGGGGGTGGACAGAGGCAGGGAGGGCAGGCAAACTGTAAAACTGCAACCTGTCGTCTCTATCCGGTATGGGGAGGGGCCAGCTGGTGGGGATGCGTGACAGGCTGAGCTGGTGGGGAGAAGGGGCTGCAGGCCACTCAAAATTTGAAAACGGGCCACATTTGGCCCCCGGACCTGACTCTGAACATGCCTGGTTTAGAGGATTCCCTAATGTGCTGCTTTAGGAAGTATGCCATCATCAAGCATGTTCATATCTTCTTTATTATTGCAAAACTTAGAGTAACTCCTCTAGAGAAACAGAACATGCAGTCATAATGTTAAACTATTAACATTTTATTAAGATAATGGCCACAGACACTATCCAGGATAAGCCTATGTTTATATAAAGGTTACATAGGATGCACTGTAATATTAGTATTGGTCTTTTGTTAAAAAAAACTTTATACTCAATAAAGTTATGCTGTGAAATCCTGCTTGGTTTTCTTCTGCCATTTATGTTTTCCTCAATCTGATAATTAAAAAAGGTAAATAGTCAATGAAATCTGGAATGTGCAATTGTAAACAAGACCTACTACAAATGGTGATCTGACACTCACTGAATACCTTAAAGCAGTTTATGGAGGACGGCAGTCATGGAGGAGGTTACAAACTGGCTCCTGTTGCCTGTTCAAAGTCAAATACAATGGTGTCTGGTCCCCAAAGGATTCACTGCAAGAACTGTTTGCATATTCAGTTATTGTTTCTGCTGCCTCAGTCATCTGCTGAAGTTCACTCTAATGTGGCCCTGATCAATTCTGCCAGCTGTGCTTAAGTGCTGTTTACTATAATAAAATCCCATTGCATTCTTATTTGGCAACAGCAGCTATGACAGCACCTAAATGCATGGGGAAGCAGTTTTCTTTTAACCGTGCACACAGATCAAATTGCCATTGTTTATGGAGGCCAGCGATGTTCTATTTCTGTCTTTTTGAGTGAATACCAACAGCACAATAAAGGTTTGCCAAAAGCATTACTCTTCTGCCCTTTCTAATAAGTGAAGGTCTTGTTGATTTAAATACTCTATAGGACATGGAAATGATTTCATTATTGCACCCAGCTATGTTTTCGCTGGACAAGATAGAAAACTTAGCAGGTGGACAGATAAGATAAAGAAAGGTGAACCTGTACTACTCACAATGGTGCAAGGAAACATCGATTTCAGAGCATTCTGAAATGCTGTATAAGCAGGGACTTCATACTAATATTCACTGATTCCAGATTTTAAAAGTGAAAATATTGCTTCATGAGCTACAAAGACAGGTGTGTAAACACCTCTATTGCACTCCGAAGCAGATCAGCTCCTCTAAAATAAAGTTATGTTGTGCAAGATGAAAAGAATCAGTGTGGACAAATTGCTTAATTAACCAAAAGCAACAACACCCTATAATGATTGTTAATGACCATCCTCTTTTGTTTAATGGCTATCTGAAACACCAAGTCCATTACAAGATTTTAAATTGCTGAAGAATGTATTTAATTATCACTGTGTGTGGATGAACCTCTAGTGTTATAGAGTTCCATCAAAGAAAACCACAACAGTGGTTTTCTCTGTGTGTACTCTCAATGTGATACAGTGACAGAATACCTGTATTAGGCAATACTTGATTTCACTGATTTTAAGAAGAGAAGAGAAATCTTCTGTGGGATATATAGTCTACTTCCTGTGTCAAAGCTGTTTGGGATGCATAGGCAAAAAAAATTATAAACTGGTTTTTCCAGTATTTCAAACAATGATGTTGTGTCCTTTATAGGTTCCCAAGAGAGGAACAATCTCCTTCCCTAACAGCAGGCTCTGACATAACTGAAAAGGCATCAAAACGTCATTGTTGTAGAGTCTATTAAGATGTTAAGATCATCTCAGATTTCAGCACTGTACATAGAAGAGGTGGACAACCTCAAGGGAGGCAATCTCCTTTGCAAGCAACAGGGAGCCCCCAAACAGTACGGTATTTCTCTTTTTTGACACATAAAAATAGGTTCATTGCAAGTGCCTGGATACTGCACAAAAAACAAAAGCATGCCCAATAGTTAATGATAAACAGACATTGCGATTGTTTGAAAGCTCAATGTTTCCTCTTGAAGTTTGCCAACCCACAGCAGTTTTAAAAATTAGTAGCATAAACTATGAAAGCTTGGGCCACCCAAAAGCCAATTACCCCACCCCATGCTACTGGAACACACAACATGACAAGTCTGTGTGCGCGTTCACGTGTGTGCATGAGTGACTGCTTGTGATAGAACATATCTGCATGTGTAAATATGCCACAGCATTTGTTCCCAATGGCTGAGGGGGTAATGAAACAAAGCAAGGTGTAAGAGAGGATCCAAGAGGGGTTCCATTGCTTGTTTGACAATAGTTTTTTAATGAGGTGCAAAACAGCAATACTCTGAGAAAGGACGTGATGCCTCTACTCTCCAAACTGATGCCTCAGTATCACTGGACAGCAGAAGCACCTTCTCAAATCCTCTATCATAACCTGAACGCAGGTAACCTGTAGCGCACATCTGGGTGTCGCAGTTTGGTCATTTATTTAGCCAAACATATGTTGCACACACCAAAGATGTCATGTTCAAAATATAGGCACTTGATTAAAAAAGACATCAGGGAGCATCATCAGAGGGGGGGGGGGACCTCTTGCCAAGGATGGTGAGAACTGACCGCCAAACAAAATAAACAACTTCAACTTTTTTAAAAATGCCATTTCTTTTTGTAGATCAAGGCACACTTGAGTAACTGGTGAGAGGAAATTTTAAAAATTGATATCATTTTCAAGATATGTATGGGAGTTCCCATCTGAAACTGGAAAGTCAGCTTCATTTTCAGTTCTACCCAGCTATGGTTTCTTGGTTAAAAATTCACCAAGTTTTCTTTTTAATTTCAATCAAAGCCTAGTTGATTATTTATCACTTGCTCCATTTGAAAGCCTGATTTTGCTTGCACACCTCCACCTTCCTCTTTCAGGATGCCCCAAAGATGCTCAATAGGGTTTAGGTCTGAAGACATGTTTGGCCAGTAGCTCACCTTTACCCTCAGCTTCTTTAGCAAGGCAGTGGTCATTCTGGAGGTGTTTTGGGGGGTTGTTATCATGAAATGAACTTTTTATTTACAGTCAACGACCAAAAACGGGGTTGTTATCATGTTGGAATACTGCTCTGAAGCCCAGTCTTTGAAGGAAGGAATCATGCTCTGCTTTAGTATGTCATTGTACATGTTGCCATTCATGGTTCCCTCAATGAACTGGAGCTCCCCTGTGCAGCACTCATGCAGCCTCTGACCATGACATGCCCACCACCATGCTTGACTGTAGGCACGACACACTTGTCCTTGTACTCCTCACCTGTTTGCCACCACACACACTTGACACTATCTGAACCAAAGTTTATCTTGGTCTTATCAGACCACGGGACATGGTTCCAGAGATCCATGCCCTTAGTCTGCTTGTCTGCAGTAAACCATATGCGGCCTTTCTTGTGCATCATCTTTAGAAGAGGCTTCCTTCTTGGATGACAGCCCTGCAGACCAATTTCATGCAATGTGTGCCATATAGTATGAACACTGACAGGCTTACCCCCTACCCCACACCCACCCCTTCAATCTCTGCAGCAATATTGGCAGCACTCATACATCTATTTCCCAAAGCCAACCTCTGGATATGACGCTGAGCATGGGCACTCAACTTCACTGTTCAACCATGGTGAGGTCTGTTCTGAGTGGAACCGGTCCTGTTAAACCGCTGTATGGTCTTAGCCGCCATGCTACAGTTCAGTTTCAGGATCTTGGCAATCTGGTTATAGCCTAGGCCATCTTTATGTAGAGCAACCATTCATTTTTTCAGATCCTCTGATTGTTCATTACCTTGAGGTGCCATGTGCAACTTCAAGTGACTAGTATGAGAAAGGGAGGCAACAATACCGAATGTAAGAGTCAGAACAATAACACCTGCTCCCCCTTCACACCTGAGACCTTGTGACACTAACTGGTCTCATGGCACTCGACTTCGGCCCAATTTGGACATTGTCACTTAGGGGTGTGCTCACTTTTGTTGCCATGTGTGTTGTGTTATTTTGAGGGGACAGCACATTTACACTGTTATACAAGCTGTATACTCACTGCTTTCCATTGTGGCCAAATGTCATTTCTTCAGCGTTGTTGCATGAAAAGACATATTAAAATATTTACAAAATATGACGGAGTGTACTCACTTCTGTGATATACTGTACATTATTTAATCTATTGACAG
>JAHTLZ010000348.1:5830877-5859676 GCA_023846285.1 Phrynocephalus versicolor
CCCCCCCCCCCCCCCCCCCCCCCCCCCCCCCCCCCCCCCCCCCCAGATCATGGAATGTTTTATTTTAACATGATGAATAAATATATTTTAAGACAGGGTGTTCAAATATTTTCCAAATCATTTCTAACAAATATCAGTGAAACTTGGTCCCACTCCCTTGTATACATTTCGCCCCTCTTCAATTCTTTTTATTGAGAATGAGGTGTTCATTTTATTTTTATTTAATACTGTGAAGAGGAAATACGAATAATTGTTAATTCTGGATTTGTAAACATTGTTTTGTAGAGTTTTTTGTTTCACTTAAGCTAGTAAATAGGAGATTGTTACTCCATTTGTTACTTATAATTACAAATAAATATTATTTAAAAAGTCAATTCTGTTTGTAATAATTGTTTGGATACATTATATTTTAATATGCTAGCTGTGGTAATGTTATGCCAAGTCAAATTGTCGATAGTAATATTTTGTGTTCCTAAAGTAACAGAATGTCTTTCAAGTTGCGAATGAGGGGGAGATACTAATGTAGCATATATATTTTTCAATTTTTCCAAAAAGAAAATCCATTTTTTTCTGAGGGGGAAATGGTTTTTTTCCGATCTTCAAAATTTTCAGAAATTTTACATCTCTATCAACCACAAAGCAGTCTTTTAGCCAGAATCTATGAATTTCCATGTAAATAAACAACGAGGGTCATCATCATAGTGCATGATGAGTAATACAGAGTAAAGCAATAGCAACTAAATAATACAATAAAACCAACCAAAGTCAACTATACTTCTGCACTGCAGCACATGTTTAAATAAAAGTATCTGTACATATGGTCTCTATTATACAGAACTGGGTAAAGAATAAAGTTAGCTTTCACTAGTCCGATCCAGCATATCTCACAGGAAAACACGATGAGACTGTAGCTCAGCAACTTCTTTTAAGCCTCTCAGAAATAGGGCAGGGACCGCATGCAGGCCTCCAGAAGCAGCTGGCTATTTTGGCTACGGCAGACAGAAGTCAGGACATGGTTTGGCGGGCCACATACAGTGGTACCTCAACTTACGAATTTAATCCATTCCAAACGCATGCTCTTAAGTCGAACTACTCTTGTGTTGGGGTATCTATCTAAAAAAATTGAAAAAATAAATTAAAAATGAAAAAAAAGTAAGTCGAGTAGACCATATTTAAAATTTGTAAGGCGGCAGTTAAAACACCAACAGTATTCCGCTCTTAAGTCAAATTGCTCTTAAGTCAAGCTGCTCTTAAGTCATGGTACCACTGTATTCCCCTTTCATTGCATCAATACTTTCTACAAGTTCAGATACCTCTCTACTCGTAATAACCTTTCTACTTTTCACAGTATATAAACCATTTTTCATTCACGACAGGAGATATATCCACTAATCTGTGCTTTGGCACCTGCAAACATGGGAATTCTTGATAAGAATTAATACCAGAGGAATCTCCATAGGTTCCAAATATAGGCACGTTTTGGGGGACTAAAGTACAAAAAATAAAATAAAAAAGGACGGTTTTGCCAAAACTCCTTAAGAACCGTGCTGCTGTCAACATACAACAATGAGGTACCTCATAAGCTTGAACATTTTGCCCATCGTAATTGCAGCATCAACACATTCAGCAGGACCCAAGTCTGCCCCACCACTACAACTGAGCACTGGAAACTAGCATACTGGAGTACAATGATGTTTCGTTTCTATAAAGAAATTCACATACAGAGACAAGGCCCACAATGAATGTCATAAAGGAGAAATACATACGACTCATGTAAACTGTTCAGTGCTACATTGGACTTAAAATTCTTTCCAAATATTACTGCCATCTATGTATGATGAAAATATGCATGTAATGAAAATATACTTCAAAAGGCATAATAGAAATGGCACCATAGAAAACCCCTGTCACCTGCTTCCCTACCTTTGTATATTGAGACTTCAGTGAACTTTCTTGGTTTACACCCATCCTAATAGCCAACTTCTATCAATATCTCACAGAGAATGTGCAGCTTTACTAACACTACAAAAGATCCAACATTGTACCTGTCTCAAAGCATAGAGATGAAGTTCATAACTAATTGATTAATGAGCACATTATATTGGCTTGACTGACAATTTGCGGTGCTCGACATCCCATTCTGTACGCAGAAGACATCCAGAGGAGCAAACAAGCCATTTCATGAAACTGACCCAAGTCTATCCAAAAAACAAACCAAAAGTGTAAAACCAGAAGTCTTTATTTATGCTATGACTCATTTCCAAATGTGATTCTTTTTTAAAAAAAAAACTCTTTAGTTTATGAATATGGGATGTTGTGGCACTGAATCAAGGATCCCAGACACCAGGAACTGACCTGATGCTGCTGCACAATATTGTGATGATGTTGCCAGCAGGGAAACATATATCAAGCTTTGCATAGCAAAGGGAAGCCTGAAGGTTGACATCACCAATGATAGCAGTCAAGATGGTCTACAGCAGATATTCACAATATTTTTTAGCCACAGCCATAAAAACAAAATGAAAGAAATAGAGGCCAAACCAGGATTATGTAAGTTGCATAACAACAAACCTTATAAGAATTGTTTCCAGTCTGTTGTCCCCTTCAAATATGCCAGAGCCCCTCAGGGGGCCATATGGATCCCACTGAGAATGGCTGGTTTACGGTATGACCTCTTGTGCTTGCTATGCCACCAAAATTACTTAATCACAAAGTGACATCACACAAAGGAAAATCCAAGAATCTGACTACTTTTTTCAGCAATAGACCCCTTCCCACCCAAACACAAAGCAATGTTCAGGGCTGTTTTTCAACGTGTGAATAGAGTAGTAGGCAGTTTATAACACAGTGGTTGTTTTTAACCCTTTTGTAAGGCCTTTTTGAGAATTAGTATTTTAGCTCCTGCAGCCTGGATTTCTTCCAAATGTAATGCAGAAGTACTATGAATATCCTTTACAAAACTGTATGCTAATTCCTATGGAGAACAGTTCTGGAGGTCTGTTGCATGATTAATGCAAGGCTGTTTTTTTATTATTATTATTCTATGAAAACCTTTATTTTATTTCATTTTTTACTATTTCTGTGATCTTTCAATCCTCTCCAAACATCTCCTTTCCGGGGCCTAAACGCTGCAACAATGAAACACTCTTTTTCTTAAGCCTCTTCTACACATGCAGTCTTAGAACAAAGTTGCGATTTCCACCTTTTTTTTCCTTTTAAAGGGCCTTTTTGAATCAAAATTTCAGTTCCTGTAGCCTGTATTCCCTCCTTTAAAAAAGATCGTAGGGACCAACCATTCTCTTTCAAGATAAGTAGGACTAAACTTTTCAATTAAATTTGATCTGAGTTAAATCTATGGATGTTTAAGGTAACTTATTTCTGCACAGGGTAAAACTTTTACTTAAAAAAAGTATCTGAAACCTTTTGGTCAAACATCCCAAAAATTGGCACATGGCAAAAGCAGAATGTCTATTATACCTGTAACACATTTAGTGCAAAGTCCAATTTCAAAGTCCAAGTCTTTGTTTGGGCTGCCCTCATTTCCAGAATTGTCTTTTATTTGATCTGCTACACAATAACTGCATTGCCCTCTAATCCGTTGATAATACTTTGAATGACATAGTTGCTGACACTTTTCTAACTATTCATAACACCGGTATTGCCAAACGTCAATTCTGTCACCTTTATGGATGCTGCTCTGACTTCATTATTGGTCACTATGCAATAAATATTACTCAGTCACTGAAGTTTCTATATGATGCAAACATGTATTATGTGAACTGCAACATTTAATGTGTTGACTAATACCTTTGTCATTGTTGTGGGGGAAAGGATTAAAAATCAAAATTACAAAAGGATAACCTAGGTGTGACCAATCCCTATGTTTGGATGTCGCTCAGTAATGCTTCTAGCATCTGGCATGCTGCCCCACAAAGAACAAGGAGAGAGGACACCCATATGAACAAGGCAATCCACTAGGAGGGAAGCTTATCCCTACCCCCTGTCTGTAGTAGAAAGCCATTGCCAGTTCAGCCAGTAAACACCTCAGGCAAACATAGCTGAAAGACTGGCACCCATATGAAGAGCAAGTAAAAGGAAATAGGGAAGGTGCCATATTGGAGCACCATGAGGTTACAGGGAAAACAATACAACGAAATATTGATTTACTGGGACTTAATCATTGGCTTGTGTTCTAGAGAGTAGCGACTTCCCCTAGCTGAACATTCACATTTCTCTGGCTAGGCGTGACAATGACCGTCCTCAGATCGACAGTGCTGGCTCTGACTCTTGTTTGGCAAGTTGGGGATGCAACCACAAACTCATTCGTTCATTCTGAGTTATCCCGTGCTTTTCTGCCGTTGATCAACTCTTCAAGCAGTTTGAAACTGCAATCAAACACTGTAAGGAGGAAGGGAGGTGACTATCTTTGTCTGCGTCAGCAAAAACAATGAAGAGTCTTCTGAGATCTGAAGAAAGGGAGTGTGGCCAAGAAACTTTTCTACCAAGCAACCCTTGCTGGTTTCTCATGTGTCACCAGATTCCTTCTTTTCAAGAACATAAAAATGAAGCTGTACGCCCTGAATGGTTCTGAGGTATGCTCAGCCTCTCAAAAGGACTCTCTGCAATTTTTTTGGAGGACAAGCTAATGTGGAAAGGTTCATACCCTTTTCAAATGATTGCTGTTTTAAAAATCAAAACTCCATCCAAAACAATTCACTCACTGTGAGTTTAGACAAAACTGAAACACATTTCCCATTAGATCAGCGATGCTAAAATTATAATACAGTGCATTTCCCCATGTAGGCCAAACATCAGTGGGGTGTACATATTTCTTTCTGACCATCATAATTGTTTTCTTCACAGCACAAAAGGAACAATGCTCTGACCTTAAAAAAAGCCTATTGGGATAACAAAGAAATGACTTGTTTATTAATCAAAAAGCATGCCTTTGTTGGCAGAACTCAAGTAATGATGCCTGATCTTTAAGTTATGCTGGACATCTTTAGCAATTATGAGGGAGAAAATTGCTTCCATCCAACAACCCATGGACTGCAAAAAGCCCAGAAACAACCAGAAGAGTACAAAATAAAAGGAAGGAAGGAAGGAAGGAAGAGGTGGCAGGTTCCTAATTCCTGGTTTGTTTAAAAATATGATGCAGCTGAAGGTGGTCACTGACGCCTCCATAGAAAAGCCAGTGTACCTGCATTCCTCTAGAACAGTGGGCAGTGAATACTTAATTTAAAAAAAAAAAAACAGCTGGACCTGTAAGAAACAGTTGGATCTATGAGGCCTTGGTATCCTCACGTGACCAATAGGTTGCACTTTGCCCATCCCTGCATTACAGGCTTCAACAAGGCCAATTTTCTGAAAAGATGAAGTACCAGTCTCAAAGGGAAGATGTAGATCCAGTTCCCACATTCAATCTAACAAAATCTAGAAAGAATTCTCACCATTTCCCTGGTAGAGACCGAATAAAGTACTATCAACAACCACTACGAGAGGTGATTTGCAGCCCACTGGGCAATAAGCAGACATCCCCTGGAACCAGATGTTTTAATTGTATATGAGATTTCCATCATTGTTCCTAGACTAACACTACAAAATCGTACCACCATGGGAGAATTTAGAAAGGTTTGGGGAGGACAAAATTACACAGATAGCAATTAAATGTCAGGCCGTTTTTGAACAGGATCATACATTTGACACAAGCTAAAGGTTGAAATGTTAATCCATTTCTATGACAAAGATCAAGCTCCACATTGCTTTTTCTCCTCCCATAAAAGAAGCACCAGTTGTAAACCATGATGTTATAGTTCAGGCTGTGCCCCCCCCCACCCAATACTGCAAATTTATTATAGCATTCATCTCCAAGACAAAAGACCTAGTATAGGAAAAAAGCTCTTTTTAGCAAAAAGCAGGGTTGTTATTTATGGCTCAGATGTGAAAAATGAGTTTGGGGAATTTATCAGAGATGAAGGTATGAAATGTTTTAGCTTGTTCTTCTTTCTCTAATCCATAAACCATTTTCTAAGCCACCCAAGTGAATTCTAATGGAACAGGAGTGATGAAATAATATTTTCCTACCTCTTTAACACTTTGTCTACTATATGTACTCTCCAACTTGTTCAGGGAAATACACAGGCTCAGTCACAAACACTGTACATCAGGAAAAAGGATTTCACTGGAAAAAAAGAGGCACTGTTTAAAAAGGGGTTACGGGAAGTTTCAGAATTGTGGTGCTTCACACATCACAATGTAAAATCCAAGCATTGTTGTTGCTGTGTTTTTAAAACAACTTTTACAGCTGTCACTTAACAGTTATGCTAAATATAGAATAAAATGACTTCCCATATGGCATAATTTATATATGGTTTGAACAGATACGCCCCTCATACATACCTCAGGAAAACTGTAGACAGAAATAGCTTCATTTTCTAATCTTTCTTTATATTGTCAAAGAAAGAAGGGTTATGATCTTCTGGGCAATTTGCATACCATCCTTATTAGATCTTGGGGTGAGACTTTAAAAGCAAACGCAGATAGAGTTCAACCTGTGATGACATCAGTCACAAAATGCTTCATAGCACCTATTGATAAAACTAGAATTCACCAGAGGGTATGCCTGTTTCTCATGGTAATCCTTTTTTAGAATATCTTGCGGTTCTTTGAACATTTAAGCCACTGTAGCTCAAAAACTCCTATATGGGTTATTGAGTATAAATTGAAGGCACGTTAATTAAAACAAAACAAAACAAAATATGCGTCTCTAGCCCTGTGAAAATGACAGGATTATCATTTTTGCTATCAAGCAACTTTTTAATTAAATTACATAGAATGTGTAACAACTTCTTTAAAAAGTTATTTGTGCATTTTCATCTTTGCTACTCCTACCTCATTTTGGCCAAAATCCTGTTGCTTTAGCATGGTAGATTGCACTAGAGTAGGCCTACTGAATCAACCGTGATAAAGTGACTCAACTTCTCTATAAGTTCCATTGAGTCAAATGGGCTTACTCTAACTGTGTCTTACTATGCCAAAGTAGTTAAAATATGAAGCAACAGAACTTGAAGAAATTGACTGGGCATAGCCCCTTTGATTCAGTGGATTTCCTTGAGTGCAATTTGCTATGCCAAGCAATAGGATTCTTCCTTAAGGCCAAAGGATCTAATCCTCTTTTTTAAATATTCTCCCTACCCCTATGGACCTGTCATCTACATACACTGTGGGTCTACACACAGCATCCACTGCATCACTTCCATTCACTTGTATCTTGTGTCACTACTGCTATCCTTGGCCTTATTTTGGCTAATGACTTCAGGATAAAACTTTCAAAAGCCATCTACCTATAGAAATTATCTCGTGCATCACTTAGGCTATGACAATTAACAGGGTTTTTTACCCCAATATTACAGTAGATAATAATGTGTGTGACTTCCTTACAAATTTATGTTCAGTTATGCAAAATTCGAGATGATGTTATCAATTTTATTCATTAATTTTATTTATAAGTTTTCTATCCCATCTCTTCTCTCCAAAGGACCCAATTTTGACATACTCTCACAGGTTCTCTCCCTCTTCGCCCCCCAACAACACAGTTTCCCTGTTCCACATGCTTCTGCAATGCCTTGCCCATCCCACCACGGATCCTAGAAAGATCCCCTTAAACTGCTTCTGTTTCGGTTTACATGCATAAGCAGGAAAGGGGTTCCAACATTGGAACTAATTTTTATCTCCACTTCTACTGCAAGCCACCTCCTTTCAAAAGCGCTTTCCCATACCATCCCTACAATTAACTCCTTTTGCTTTGCTTCAGAACTATGTGGTGTGGTGGACAGACAGGGATGGGGAGCTCCTGATTACCGACCAACATCTGGACTTATACAGTGTATTTCCCTTACCATGAAAAACAATTTTCACTTCAAACTATTCCTTATTTATTTACTTTAATGTGAAACATCTTTCAATACTAGATTGGGGTTGCACGCCAAATTTTAAAATTGGAGCAAAGATCTTTATTTCATAAGGGGAGAAACATGTGAACTGTGTTTGCATTTGCAACAGTCTGATGTATATCTTAACTCTTGCAACCACATGAACTAACAAATGAACCAATATAACTTTATTATCTCAAGCAGATCTATGGAAAATACTCCCTGCATTCCCTGTTCTTGTCATTTAAGGCTAAGTACATATGACAAATCATCTTGAGCAGCAATTTCTAAATCCTGAAGAATCCCTCACCTCCAGCACAAGAACAAGACAAGCTATGTTTTCTACAATGTATGTTAAACTTCTCAATAGAAAATTAGTAACTTTTCCCTTTATGAAGCAATGCATGCACACAACACAGAGATCAAATGAAAAACAAATAAATAGCTCTTTAATCAAAAAGAAGCAGACACCCCATTCAGGACTTTCAGCTATAAAAAAATCCAAGCAACTAGGCAGTTGATGAAGCAGCTTATGTAAACATTCATTCATACATATGTGAAGATTCTAGTTGAGTCTGAACACACTGAAATTCAATGTATAGTACGTGAAAAGAACATTTATGTGATTTCCCTATCTCAAATTCAGTTTAGACATGAGGACTTATATCTAAAGATGGGCATGACTCAAGTCGTCCCACTTTGTCAACAGTCATACAAGGAGCACCAGAAGTGCCATTTGTTCCTTCCCACATACTTTCCAGCCGGCAGCCCCACTCTCTTGCTGGTGCATGAAGGCCCAGTCCTCCTCCTCCTCCTCCTCCTCCTCCTCCACCTCCTCCTCCTCCTCCTCAGGTAGCTGGCCAGTCCAGGCAGGAGCAGGGACCTCCTTTCTTTGCCTCCCCTTACAGCCACCCACTCAGAGAAGGACAAGAGCAAACCAGCCCTTTCCAGAGTCAACCAAAGAAAGAGACAAATTCTCATCTAATTGCATCCTCCCTCTTCCCCCATAATGGCAGTTATACTAAATCTGGGGGAACAAATAAGTGGTTTAAGAGCCAGGGCTTGGAACCCCCAAAACACAAGGTCTATGCATAGCCTTTGAAAATTCCTGGAGAAGGGGAAAACTGCAAAACATCAAAAGATGAGTAAAAGTTGTATTCAACTTCAAATTGATAAAAAGGTAAACAAAAAGAACTACAACCCCATTAGCCTGACATCAGTGGCACATAATATTCCAGAGCATAATGTTACACAATCCAGCTGTGATTATCTAGAAAATAATGTAATGTCCACTATGAGTCAATGGCCAAAATCCTCTTACATACCTATGTAGATGCAACCTGGCATTATGACAGCAATAGCTACAATGCCAAGGCAGGAGTGCTATCAACGAAGTACTTCCTCCAGTGTATTGTGCAGTTCATCACAACTGGAACCATGCAAACAATTATGCCATTAAACTGAACAATCTGTGTTTCCTGGACTTAATGCCCAGCAATGTTAGATTTGCATAACTTTCTGATGTGCAGCAATGAACTGGTTTCTCAGCAATTCCAATCTGACTGCTCCAACTCTTCAACAATGGAAGTGAATAAGGATAATGCAATGAAATAATGTCCTTTATTCAGAATTTCATCTCTAGCATTATTTATTCTTTATACTAATGGACTGTGTTGGTAAGAGAGATGTGGAACTCATTTACTCACCACTAGTGATACAGTTTTGGCCACAAATAAACTCTCATTATTTTGTATGGTGTTGGAGTTATCTGTTACTTTTTAAATACGGCATATCCCTGAATATCCCCAACATTGCTCTAAAATTAATATTTTTCTTCATCTCTAAAGCTCTCAAATTTTTCTTCCCTTATATGCTTTTTCCTCCATCTTTCTTAAAATATACTTTTTTTTTTCATTAATCACTCGTCTCATACACATAGTCACAGACCTTGTACTACAGAAAGCCCATTGGCAACTCACACTAACATGGAAGCCTCCTAGAGTTGAGCCAGTATATTATTGGAGGGGAGACTTAATTTAAGAGATACACTGACACATTCAAGTAAATCTTGATATATTCGCCCCGGAGAAGGAATGATTAAATGGAGACCTAACAGTTTGTCTTCAAATATCTGAAACATGGTGTGAAATACTTGGTGCAAAAGGTGGAGGAAATTTGTTCTCTTCTGCTCCACAAGACAAGTCTGGACTCACATGATGGAAATAGCAGAGAAATATTTTGTCAGACATCATGAGGAAATGATATCTAAATGAAAACTATCTAATAAAAAGATTCTATAGGAAACATCTGCTGTCAGCCCCACATGTTCCGTTATGTTGAGTGAACTGTATTTTATGAGTCCCAATGCTCTGCCATGATCAACTTCCATCTCTTGCCGTTTCTTAATACTTGAAATACTATTTTACTTACTTACTTACTTACTTACTTACTTACTTACTTACTTACTTACTTACTTACTTACTTACTTACTTACTTACTTACTTACTTACTTACCTACTTATTCCACTGTTATGAACTTGCTTCTTTCCCTTGTGGTAAGAATTCAGCAGACGCCACCATCACTGTTACCCTCTTTTTTCACATACCTCCTTCCACATACATATGTCTTTCTGAAGACCAAATAGAGATTGTGATCTTCCCTTTCCAAAAAGCTGCTTTCTCTATCATTTGTCTATTCCAACCATGACAAGACTGCTTCTCATCTTTCAAAGTCCAGGTTCTGCACAGGTTCTATCTTGGCCCTGTCTCTCACAATACTCTGAGCACACACTTGGGAGATTTCAGGCAAATTAGAGACCAGGCACCTTTCACCTCTCCCTGGTGTTCTTCTCTGACCTTCATCTTAAGAACAACTCATATCCAGTGGCTTGGAACTCCCCATGAACCTGGGGCACTCCCCTTGAACACTAGTTATTCTTTGTCACAAACAACTAGTGTCTCTGACCTCTCTGCTACAGAATTCTATTGTCTGACCAACTCATTCCTTTCCACACTGTGTGTGTCACCCTCAAACTCATTTCACAAAGTTCTTGGCCTAAATTCACCTGTGGTGGCACAGGTACATGGGGATGATGGGAGGAAGAGGGTGAAAAACAAGAGGTACAGGGGGAGAGGGGGGAAGGGGAGAGAGTCATGCATTACTACAAACCCCACCTTCCCATGATTCTGGCTTTGGCCAATCATGGTTATACTCTTGACTGACCTTCCCTGTGTATCAACAGCCTTCATGGAAAAAAGTTGAAATAAACACTGGAAAAATAAAAGTGTGCTGTTATTTGAATTCCACTGATTGCCAACATACTGCAATGGACAGTGTACCCCCAAAAGGAATCAAACATTTTAAATCCACTACCGTACTCTGAAAAGTTACTACACTTATGAGTGCAGCATCCTACCACTAAGGTATTATGGTCTATAAGAACAACGAAACTGTGCTACAGCATGTGAGGAAGGAAGGAAGGAAGGAAGGAAGGAAGGAAGGAAGGAAGGAAGGAAGGAAGGAAGGAAGGAAACTTATGTTGTCCAACACCGAATGCATGCTCCTTTAATCAAATAATTTATGGGATTTTGTCTCTTTTTTAGGCACAACAATGTTTCTCTTGGAGTTCACAATATACGATAGCACTGATTATAATCCAAGTCAGCCATATTACCAGTACAACTCTAGTAGTAAGGAAAACTCTCTTACATTAGCTTACTACACATAAATTTTGTGATGACAAATTATGAAAGTTATAACATTTACAATACTCTCAGCTTCTTGTAGGAAAACCAAGATAAAAACCAAATGTCTCAATCATCCAGCAATACCCTTCTATTCAAAACATTTTTTCTTTTAACATAAATCAATGTCTTTAAGTTGACTCATATTTCCAAATGGAAGTTTCACTGCTGATTCAAATGCAATATACTCCAGCTTGAACTTATCTTTCATCCCAATGTCTCTTTCTTTATACTTGCTACATATCCATAGATAATGTTGTCATACTTTATGTATACCACAAACACAAAGCCTTCCCTTTGGTTCTTCACTCTGCTTTGCTTCCTATACCCTGATCATCAAATTGTTGTGCCTTTGAAAACAAATTGTTTGTGTGTACAAATACTCAGATTTAGAATTGTACTGTTATCTTACCGCAAGATTCTAACCTCTGTGCCCTCCTCCCAAAAACCAGTTTAGAAACCCATTTGTCATATACAGTCACCCCCCGCCATTTCACGGTTCAGGTATTGCGGTCCCACTATATCACGGGATCGCAGTACCTGCACCTTGGGTCCATGCGGGGGGGGGGGGCGATTGCATCGTGCCGTGCCACCCCCGGGCCCCTCCGAGAAGCCTTGGAGCTGCGTGGGGGGGGGCGAGTGATCGCATCGCCCCACACCGCCCCCCGGGCCCCTCTGAGAAGCCTCAGAGCTGTACAGGGCGGCAGAGGGGAGTGATCGTATCGCCCAAGGCCCCCCTGGGCCCCTCCGAGAAGCCTCAGAGCCATGCGGGGCAGAGCAGCACAGGGGGCAGCGGGGAGCAATCGCATTGCCCCGCGCCACCCCCGGGCCCCTCCAAGAAGCCTTGGAGCCATGCGGGAGGGCATTGGGGAGTGATCACATCGCCCTGCACCGCCCCTGGGCCTCTCCGAGAAGCCGCGGGGAGCGGGGAGCGATCACATCGCCCCCCCCACTGCCCCCCAGGCCCCACCTGACCCATTTCCGCATATCACAGATTTTCAAGCATCGCGGGTCGGATTAGTCCCTAACCCCCGCGATAGGCGGGGGCTTACTGTACTATGGAGAACTGCAAGAAGAACAATACTAAAGCATTCAGTTCCACAGCTATACACAGTATATGCAACCTGCCCTTTTGCACATCTGTATATTCAATAGTGTATGCTATGTCAGGTCAAGACTGATTTATAACTGATCCTAACTAGGCTTTCAAAGATAGTGAGACATTTAAGGTTCTGCCAGTGCCACCCATCCCTCCCATCCCCAAGGCATTCTCACAACAGAACGGAAATTCCAATCTAGGTCTCCTGAGTCCTCTGTCTGCTACACCACACTGGACACTGCCTCTTAAATTAGGTGGTCTAATTTGAAACTACTCAGCTTTACACCACATTTTCCCCATCTTAATTCTAAAAGATGTAATTTTACAGTGCTATGAACAGCAGACATACATACTCTGATTTTGCACAAGTACAGATTGCACAAGTACAGATTGATGTACTACATCACCTCTTCTTTTTGTTTCCTTTTTTTTTGCCAAAATACTATCATTTTATTACATTGTGACACATTGTGTGCCATGAAGTTATTTTGCATTTTCATTTGTATTGGATTTCTGAAGACTTTGATGTGTTCCTTCTTTCTACTGTTTCATTCAAATAATTCCTGAACTACAATTTACATCTGTATTACAGTACTTTACCCTGAGACAGGAATGAAAGTTAATTAGTTTCTATGACGACCTGCTGCATAAAAGGACCACAGGTTCTTTCACGTTTGTAAATACTTAGTATTCATAAATCAGAGTATATCAGCTTAAAATACAAATAGTTTACATTTGTTTTCCTATGACAATAGAAAACTTACATCCTGATGACAATATTTGTTAAAACATCTATTTGTCAATCAAGATAGGATTTCCAAGAGAGAGAGAGAGAGAGAGAGAGAGAGAGAGAGAGAGTTAATGAAGAAAAGGCTCCCACTGCACTTTCTTCTCACTGAAAAGAACACCTGGGAGGTTTGTTGGTTGGTTTGCACATTTTATCTCGCTTTTCTCCATAAAAAGTAGCCAAAGCAGTCTACATCATTAAAAAGACAGTATATACAAACCATAATAGAGTAAGCATATGAATATGAAAAAATAAACAAATGATTATTATATTTAAAAAGTAAATACAACCAATAGTAAAACACATTCAAAACAACAGAGCACAACAATCATTTTTAAAAACCTCATCCAGACTATTCGTGACTAGGAAAGAGCCTGCCTGAAGAGGAAGGTCTTGGCCTGCCTGCAGATGCACAGCAAAGATGGGGCCAGCCTAGCTTCCCATGGGAGGGAGTTCTGGAGCCTGGAAGCAGCAACAGAGAAAGCCTCCACCAATGAGGGTGGTGGGATCAAAAGAAAGGCCTCCCTGATTATCTTAATATTCAGGCAGGCTCACAGAAGGAGAGGCGGTCTATTAGATAGCTCTTAGACCAGGCATGTCCAAACTTTGGCCCTCCAGATGTTTTGTACCACAACTCCCACAGTCCTTTGTCATAGGGAATCTAAGATTAGAATTCTGGGAGTTGTGGTCCACAACATCAGGAAGGCTGACGTTTGGACACACCTGTCTTAGACCCAAGGAGTTTAGAGTTTTATAGGTCGAAACCAGCACTTTGAGTTTTAATCAGGAAAAGTCTTACAGTACTTCTCCCCTGTGCCATAGTCCCAACCCAACTCTTACATCTACTGTTTTTAAAGTAGCTTGCATACATATTTAAAAGTCTACTAGGCAAGAAATCGTATATATTCTGGCTGTCAGTCACTGGTAGATACACAAGTACATCTACTTTGTCTGTGAGCTTTCATTCCATTTGTAGGGCTGCAAATATTTCTCTCCATATGGATTGTGTTAGTTACTTTGGTGTCTTGACTTGTTGCTCTCCAGTGGCAGCCAACAGAAAGTAGATATAAATCAATGGGACATGTGCAGTGAGATGGGCAGGGGAACAAGAATATGTGCATACCAACTTGTCATTCATAGGTTTAAATGACTGGTAGTGATCTGGACCTGACCCTACCTTTCAACAAGAAATCTTCAAATTGGAAATCTTCTTTCCTGCAGAAGGACTCAGGAGCTGAAAAACCTGGAAAACTGGTTTGGATGCAGCACACTATCATTGTTCAGAACTGCAACATCCAAAGTCATGATAGACATAACACTGTCCAATCTCCTGCGGGAGAAGAACAAAGCGATCTGGGCCAAAGAGCAGTGAGGTGCATGGAATCGCTTGGCATGTCCCTACAGCCTCGTTTCTTTTGTGGTTCCAATGTCCTCCATCCATCCCAGTGGATCACCCAATGAGAAAGTTCAGTATAGCAAATGCTTTGCACGCAGAAAAATTGGATGCTGCCGTTTCCAGTTTAAAAGAATCACACAGCAATAGACTGAGAAGCTGCCAAGCGAAGGGTAAATAAAACTGGGCTAGAAGGATCAAACTCCACTTCACCAGGCTAGTACCATGGTGAAGAACTTTTAAGTCTAACGTTCTTGGCAAGACGACGTTTGCCAGGCATGAATTTCTTAGATGTAATTCAGGAGAGGAACAGGAAGTTGTTGGTTGCAGTTTTAAGGCACTGGCCTAATGAAGTGGTATTTAATTGCTTACTGTATGATTTTTTTTGTTGTTTACATTGCCCATTTTACATTTTATATATTTCAATGAGCTAGAAGGAATAGCAAACTGACCAGTTGCCAAGGAGCCCAGGTCCCCTGTGTTTGCCTAGAAAAGTAAACCAAATCACAGACTACGCAAAGTAAGGGTTTAGATTACAATCCACTAAATAGTACTTCCCTCTCATACCCTACAGATGCCAGGTTTTGGTTTTGTCTGTAGATGCACACTTCGCTAATTCGAAACTATACTCCTACCTTAAAGAAACTTCAGTTTCATTTTTCTGTTTTTCTATGACTGGACTGAATCAAACAAAAACTATTTTTAAACAGTCATTGGAGTTACGGCACACATTTCTCCTTTTTAAGGAGAAAGGTGGGATAAAAATATTTTAAATAAATAATAAATAAATAGTATACAGACCTTCTGTATGCAGAATGTCTTCCCAAAATGCCATGACCCAATTATCAGATTCAGGAGGGCAGCCACCAGCGTACGGTAAACTGGTTGGTTTCCAGCAGAGAAGATCCACTGGACTCTGAACTATATATAAACTGCATTTGCAGTACATGAAATCTACATCAAACTGTGCTAAAAGGATAAGGATGTTTTTCCCTCCTGCTGGATGAAGTGAGTTGCTGAAGGGTTTTATGGGGAAGGGTTGTTAACCTGACAAGGTATGAAAAAAATTCACAAAGGTTATCATAGTTCCTGCCTGCATAATCTATTTACCTATGTAACAGGTGAAGATGCACACATTGCAAACTTCTACCTGTTTTATTTTACCAGCCTAAGTGTATTTTATTCTCAGAAAGAATTTTGGAAATATTTTCTCAGGGTTGCACAGTTTGACCCAGAAGGACCAGCCAGTCAATCTGGACAAGGTGTCCCATCCAGAAAGCCCGGTGGAGTCGAGGAACTGGTCCTGATTTCACTAGACCAGGACATGGAAGGGCCGAGCCCGAAGCCAAAAGAAACAAAAGGCCCAGGAAAGGACTGGGCCACAGGGACTACCTTTTCGGCGGGAAAGGAGGAAGATCTACAAAGAGGGAGACAGGAAAAGAAGTGGCAGTTGGAGGCAGAGGATAATGAATCTGCAGACCATTGCTGGAGTAAGGTGGCTACCCCTAGAGAGAGAAAAGGCTGGGTCATGATAGTCAAAGAAGACTCATGAACTAGTCACTAAACAGATCTGAATGTCCCCAAGGAGTTGGCAGAGAAGGAATGGAAAGAGAAGAACCAAAAGCCTTCTGTTGGGGACAAACTGAAGATAAGGCCCGGCACAAGAAAGAGAGAGAGAGAGTCCAGTACAAGGTAACCGAGGAACAGAGTATGCACAGAACGCTCAGGGAAATGTCCTGGGCAGAATCCCTTCCATGTGCATGAAGATATGCAAATTAGAGATGGGCACGAACCGAAAAAAATGGTGATTTGTTTTGCTTCAGTTCATTTTAGGGTTCAGTTCGTTTCGTTTCATTTTAAACATTTTTTTTTTGAAAAAATCATTTTGTTGATTTGTTGATTCATTATTTGTTTTGTGTGTAGTGTGTGTGTGTCTGTGGTGCTTGTGCAACTTTGGCTGGGGAAAAGAGGGGCTTAATCTTCCCCCCAGCCACTATGGCGTGTGGGAAAGAGCTCCCCCACCCAACTCCTCAAAGAGACCCCTCTTTCCGCCTCCGCATGTGGAGGCGAGAAGCGGGGTCTCTTTTGACATTTTTCGCTCAACGCTGTCATCCACTGCAGGAAAGATCCCTTTAAAGAGAACCTTCTTCCCTGTCATCAGCTGGGCCCCTTGAAAAATGGCCCAGTCGTCACCAGGGGTTCTCCCCAGTGCCGACTGGACAATTTTGAAAGGGGTCCAGCCGATGACAGGTCGGCAGAAGCTCTCTGAAAATGCTAGGGAGGGAAGCTCAATCCCTGGAACAGCCCTCCCTAGTATTTTCACAGGACTCCTGCCAGGCTGTCAGTCATTGAACTGCTTTAAACCCAGCCCAGTCGGTACCAGGGGGACCCCCTGGTACCGATTGGGCCAGGTTTAAAGGGGTCCAGCCATTGACAGCTAGGCAGAAGCCCTCAGAAAATGGGGGAGGAAAGGGCAAGGCTTTTTAAATCCTTTCCCCACCAAAGCCAGCGCTACAGCTGATCAGCGGTGCTGGCTTCTGGTGGGAAAAAAGCCGACAGTTTCCCCACACCAATTACAAGGGAAACCTTTCCCATAGGAATGCACTGCTTCAATGCATTCCTATGGGAAAACAAAAAAATGAAACAAACAAAGCAGAAATTTCCATTTCGTTTTGTTTCGTCTTTCTTTGATGGGTCAGTTCATTATTCGTTTTGTTAGGTAACAAAATGAATAACGAATAATGAAACGAATTAAAAATTCATTCTGTGCCCATCTCTAATGAGGAACCTTTGGGGACCTCGATTTTCTATACCCTGCATTAGAGGTAGCCCACACATTCCCAGGCTTTTGAGGTTTAATACCCAACTAGTTAACAGGTTCTAATTCTACATCCATGCTTGTTGCCGAGAACATACTGTTGAATACAAAACGCTGAGTGAGAGAAGGGCTCTGAAGGAAGAAGCTCTGGACTATAACAAACATATTGTGGCTACACCATTGGAAATGGATGACTTACTGTTGCTTAATAGTGAAGAATCCATCTCTTCTTAGTTTGGGAAGATCAGGGGGAGGGGAGGGTACCCAAAAAGAGCACACACAGTGGTAGAAGGACAAGAGTTAAACCAGCTGTGGAGGGAAAAGACTTAAATCTGGCTTAATTACAGCCACACGACAGCTGAACAGTGGAGCCAGTCAGTTCAGAAAGTGCTGTGTTTTAAATAGAAGTTGAGAGAGCAAAGCCTTCAGCGGAGACTAGTTGTGAATCGCCATTAGACTGGATTAGATTATTCCAACTCTATGAATCTAAGACCATATGTTAAAGAAAATGGCAAGCAAGGAGAAACAGTATGTCTCTGTGCACCAATACACAAGTAATAATACTTTTCACTGGAAAAGTACTTAGGCAAGTCCTACCAAGTCAAACTCTCCTTCCCACTTACACTGGGAAACAAGGAAAGGACTTAAGGCGGTCACACCTAATCATGCTACTACTCCACCTATTCACTGGACATTTATGGTTGGTTATTCGTCTGTTTTTACCATCTCTCCTGTGTCAACATTCTTCAGACAAAGACCTTGAGTCAGCTTCTGTACGGAGTTCCAATTTGGATCAAGGCGGCTTCCACAAAAGTAGACCTAGTAATTGCCTCCTTTTTAAGGCAAATGCTAGGTGTTCCTAACACAATCAAACTTTCAACCATGATCCTTGAGTTGGGCATTCACTTACCTTCCACTCTGGCATGGTCTCGGGCCATCAAATACTGGTTAGCCCTCCATTATAATTCCTCCCCTGGTTCCTTACTTTTCGACCTCTTAAAGGATCCCTTTACTTCCACCTGGGATTCCCTCTTTGTAAACAAACTTCACAACTTAGGCTTTACTCTTGATTATTTTGCCAACTTTGATTTTAAAAAAGCTTACTTGACCATAAAGGCAAAATTATTTGAAGAAGAAACTGAATTACTTTCCTCTAATCTAAATTGGACCTGCTCTCCACGTTTCTTTAACTTATTCCCTGTCTTTGGCCATGATCTCTGTTATTTCCGCAAGCTAATTAATCCAAATAAGAGACGTGCTTTCATGTTGGCCAGACTCAATATTTTCCCCTCCTCAGTACTCTCAGGAAGATACTTAGGTATACCATCGTCCCAGAGGCTTTGTAAATTTTGCCATCTCGAACCGGACACAGTCTCTCATATACTGTGCCGCTGCCCTGCCCATACTAGGTTACGCAAAGAGTTTTTAGATCCAATTATGTCTATGTTCCCTGGCCCCCCAGAGGAATACACAAGCTTTTTACTTCGTGACAATTTCGAATGGGTCACCCTACAAGTTGCAGATTTTTTAGTAGCTGTTATTAATAAGAAATGAGAGTGTATTCCCCTTTTGGCCTTTTACCTATTGTTTTACTTGACAATGTTTTACCATCTCTGTTTTGGTTGTGTTCTATTTTCTTTGTTTTAATGCCAATAAAGGTATGTAAAGTAAAGTAAGTAAGCATTCTTTTAAAATAATGTCAGATGCTCTTTTCTGAGTTCACGATTATGATTCAGATACTTAACATCTGTACATGAATAAGTACTGTAGTAGCAATCCAGCAGAGTTGGGCAAATGCAAGATAAAAGACAGTACATCTGACCTGTGAGTAAGACATTTGCAACCCCTTCTTGCCCAGGTTCACAATATACAAGGTAACAGGACTGCCTCACTTCTAACAAACAATAAAACCCACTTAAATGCTAACCCCTCATGCCTAACATCCTTGTAAAAACCAAAATAACCCATTGTCAGCAAAATATCCAAAGGCTTCTGTCACTCCACTCCTAGCATGAACCTTTCCTTGGCTAGGAGGGCTTTGCTGCTCTACTTTCCTCATTAGAATGGAATGTGTGTTAACTTCCATGTTCCACGACTTACTAATAGGATTGCTAGCAATTATTATACTGAAATGAAATCAGCACAAACTATTAGATCTGTTTAAACAAGTTAAAAATAAACCTTGATTAAATGTGCTTTTTAAAGAAACTGCTCATTAGGGCTGCAGGGCCTTCCGATAAATTGGTGTTTCATTAACATCAAAGAATGAATCAAGTTTAAACTCACTTACCCAACAAGTTATGCTTAAAAAATGAAAAGAAACACCCCAGATTTAAACAGAATAACCTGGATCACAACCATCACAAAAACATACTGTACATGTGAAATCGGCTGTATTTATACTTACACTGAAAAGATACAAAAGCTTCAAAGAAGGAACTGCTTTTCATAAGCCAAGATGAGTATACAGAAAATAAATCCCAACTTGCAAGGTTATTCCCAATTCAGACATCAAGATGATTTTAAAATGTCTCAGTGAAATTCTGCTGTCATCTTCATTTAGATACATAACCAACAACTGAGAAAGGAAATGTGCCTACTTCCAACTATCTCCCATTTGTTCTTCCCATGGTGAGGAAGGTACATATCCTCCTGAAACAGAAGCAGGATATATGGCCAGTATTATGTTGCATACCTTTGCCAACATAGGGTAAATATATCAGAGGCGGCAGCAGCAGACCACTTCTAATGAAAGAGTAATTGTACCAGTTCTGGTTTGCTCATGATTAGAGATGGGATTATTGGATTTGCTGGACTGCAAACACCGTAGTTCTTCATTCTGGGAGTCCTGCTACCTTAAAGGTACCTCAGAAACACCGTGACATGATGAACCCAAGAGAAAATATCTCAAACACCATCCCTACACATGATTAAGGGACAAGGAGACCAAGTGACACACAACCCAATCTCGAAGCAGGGATGCTTTGCCACTGCCATTGACATCCTTCCGGATAAACCTGCAGAAGTATGTAGCAGGATTTTGGTGTTTGTTTTTAAGATAAGAGAAGAACAAATCTCTTGAGAGTCTGGTTTTATAACCTCTATAGAAAATTAAGTACAGCCTTTAAAAGAGCACTGACATGATCATGATCTTCTATTATAAATGTTTGCTTCTATCACAATAATTTGCAATGTATGAATTTCTCTAAATTTCTCTAAATAGTTCTAAAACAAAAGAATGATTCATACATAGCCTAATTAATAGCACAACACCCATTACAATTTATACCTATCTCGTAGAGGTTTCTTTCAGCTGCTGGAGTATTTGCATTGGTTTTCCTCGTGGGTCAGACAAATTAGACAGAAAACATTATTTACAGCACATCACTTCTAAAACCATTAAGCAACAGTGGTATGGCTAGATAGAATGAGGCTCAACAAATGTGGATCCACAGCAGTATATAAGAGGTACTGCCTACAGTATTTCATAAAAGCTAGGCAAAAGGAATTTCGGCAAGTCTAGCATGTGGCATATGGATGCTCCTACTAAAATTATACACATGAAATTCATTACCTCAGATCTTTCCTCCTAGAATAAGAGCTGAGTCACATATCTGTTTGGAAAGTGACTCTTGAACATTATAACCAGAATTCTAGCAGTGGTCGTGCTTGCTAAGGGATTCTTGAAAGTGTAATCTGAAAAGGTAACTTTTTTCAAGCTTTGATTCTTATAACGGAATATGAAATGAAGGTCAATATGAATTCAGGCCTAAGCAGTTGTTATACTGTAGTCAGACAAACAGGTCCCTAACTGTGATGGGAATGGGCAGGTCCATGTCCATCCCACCCCTTATGTCTCCCAAGTATCAGCCACAACTTTCCACATTCTATACAAAGGTCTGCTTACTATTTAGGGAGAGAAGGACACTCGGTGGCAGGATTTAGATGCATCCCCCATATTGTCACCACAGTCACAATCCAGCCTACTTTTTGGATGTAGTGCTTGCATACATTCAGTATGAAATCCTACACAGTATAACCTATCACTTCCCCCACATGCTCTGTCTAGGAATTTACCACAGTATGAAAAATGAAATAAATAAATAATAAATAAATAAATAAAAACAACAATCTTTCACTTGAAACATACCATAAGGTACAACACTGTATCCAAGAGTGGATTCAGGTCATTTTCAAAACAAGTAGCTGTGACTTACCTAATAGCAACATTTTATCCGGATTTTCTGGCATATTCAAAGTTGGTGACAGAATATTTGACACAAGATTAGTGATGATATGTTAAAAAGCTTCTACACCTGGCTGAAAATTTTCAAATTGTTTCCACCTATTGCATCACCGAACACAGCACATGGTAATTAACACTGTGATTTGACATGCTCTTATCTGCTGATCTCAACAATGGTACACTTGCTGCTCCCCCTAGAAGAGAAGTATGAAAGTGCTCCTTAAAAGGAACAAACCTTCCCTTTAAGTAATTAATACCTCTTAATTAAATGCACCACGCCACAGACAATCAAGTCTTTCTAGAACCAGGAGTATGGTAAAAGCAACAAAGAAACACTTTTGTTAAAACATTTGTGTGTGTGTGTGTGTGTGTTTTGCTCGGTTTTTTAAAGTTTAACCTCTGTGGATCAATGTGCTTCCTTAAAAGACTTTAATAAATTAAAGTGCAGAGAGCTTTTTTTCACCAGGCAGAAAAAGCTGATGAGACAGGTTTAGTTTAATCTCAGGCAATAGAAGTCATTAACCATTCTCTCAGGGATTAAAATATAGCTTGCCCTTTTCTTCTCTCACTTATCATTAGCATCACTTTAATCTCCTAGCGTTTCACACTGCTATTTTAATCATTACTTACTGCCTTTTGACAAGTGCAGAACATGCTTTTTTCTCATTGAGGCAATATCCTGGTTTTAGCTGACAAATGTAGGACATAATGTAAAAATATCAAAGTGACATCTCTTAAAACACACCTTCATCATAAAAAATCTCTAAAGTTACAATATTCCTTTGTCTAATGCTGCTACTGAAGCCATCGCCTGATAGGTTTATCTACAGCACAAAGGAAAAAAAACTTTGCTACAAATAATACAACTGCTCAATTCATGGGAATGATCTACTGTATTAGGCAGAGGTACTGATTCAATTCTGATATCCATGGACATAAACATTCACAATTTATTCTGTTCTTCTGCCTCTCTGGTGTATTCATTGATGAACCTGAAAGCATGTGCAGGTATTGTTCCAAGGAATGCCCCTTGACCCTTACTTATTTTTCAATAGCTAAATATATCATGAATGTACTGACTGTTTATGGCTTCATTATTCTACTTTATATACTGAAACTAAGGGGAGGAGATATTAACATGGCAAACTGCCTGTTTTATATCTTAACATTTTCTGAGACTGTACACAGTAATAATCAAAGAAAGAAATAATGGATTCCAATGGTTCCATATTTAAGGGATTTATTTTCCATTTGGAATGTTCGTAATCTTGTTATTCTACGTAGTTAATTTAAGCTCAGGCCCACCTACCTTACAGGACTGTTAGAAGGAAAAGGCCAGGGAAGCCAAGCCATGTTCCCTGGGCTATCTGGATGAAAGTCCAAGAAGAACTGCAACCTCAAAAGTATAAGCCTTGTTATCCAACTTCACTGAAAAAGCTTGTATGAATATATTGTGGTTGTGTGTCATTGAAAGAGCAAATTCAAGTGAAGTAATGCACATTTCCTTAGAAATTCCACAAAGAATCACTTGCTAACTTTTTAGTTTAGTTTTGAAAAAGAACACTAAATATTGCCGCTGCTGAACTTCAATTTGACTTTGAGAGATAAAAAAAATATTTAGCAAAGACAAACTGAAAAATAATAATCTCTCCCCCCCCTTTACAGTTCCTAATGTTTGGCCTCAAGCCCTTTAATCTAGTCCATCTGTAATGATCTCATAGTACTTTCAACCATTATTTAACTGTTAGGAAGAAAATATGTTGCACTGTATGTTTCAACAATAAAATCCGTTCTTAAGCTTCACAAAGCAGAACAATTCATTATTTGATCTCCTTCCAGGTTCAAAGTCTGTCTTATTGCAGTACTTCAAAGAAATCTGTAATCAAAGACAAACAGCTGTGAAAACAATCTTTTATTACTTTATTATCATCTAGTATATATCTTTAGGGTAAACTAAAGAAAACTCTACACAAATAACACATAACAAAAATCTAAGCCCCCTCCTAAATAGCTATTAGCTATAAATAGACACACTGCTATCTTTAGCTAATGTTCAAAACCAAAGGATATTAGAGAGTCTCAATCTAGCACCATTCATTCAATTTAGCAACATTTCAGCTCGGTCCCTGCAGGATGAATCTCTCCACACTTTACACTTGACTGTTAATGTACTGTTTTATGCAAATACCTAATCCATTTAAACAAACAGGTTACCTCAAAAGCATTCACACTGTTTTTCAGCTCTGCCACATTAATGTAATCTATCACACCTACAAAGACAAGTAAGAGGCACAGTTTGATCAGTATAAAACAAAAGCTGGCGTGGGGGGGCTATCTTTTCAAATCAATACAATTACTGAAATATTCTTCAAAATGGGAGGGGACAGGAGACGAAGAAATGTAACGATGCAAAGCAATAATAACTTCATATTTTCCAAATAAATCAATACGAAGTTTATCTCTTCTACATCTCTTATCATTAAATATTAAGAATCTGAAACAGAGGGAGAAATAATTACATCTTTCAAAGATGTCATGTGAAATTGCACCACATAATTTCAAAACTCAGTAATCCACAGCAGACGTGTTTCCCTGCATCTTCATCATGATTTAGAAAGATGGGGGAAATGATAGCAGCATAACAGGGAAGTAATCTCCAATCTATGATTCAGACTTTGATAATATGGTCACCAGTATACAGCATGGACATTTTTATTTTATTTCTATAATGGCTTGGAAAGAGGAATTCTGTGTTGCCAAGTGTGGATTAACACTGAAGGATCAATATAGCTAGCTTTTACATGGTTGCTGATAATATTAATTCATGAAGCATGTTTTATTTCAAAGTACTAACTCTTCAAAAGCACGTCAAAACTTTCCAAATGTGATTCTGAACAACAGAGTAAACTCATGTTCTTATCAAAAAAAATCAGTTTCCAGGGAATAGACTTTAAGTTTCCTATACCTCATCCAGAAGCCAAGGTAATTCCCTCAATTTTACAGCATTATTTCAAGAGGTTTTAAGTACAAAAAAAGGAAGCAATAAAGTACAGTGGAACCTTGACTTACGTCATTAATCTGTTCCAGAGGTCTAGACTTAAGTCAAACATGACTTAAGTCAAATGAACTTTTCCCATAGAAAGTACTGGGAAAGTGGATTAATCCGTTCCAGATGATGAAAAAGACCCCCGAAAACAGCAATTCAACACAAATTTGACTGGGATAGGAGATTCCTTCCGGGGATATAAATGAAATGTCTCTTCAAAGAGAGGAGGAGGCAGTGGAATTATAGTCCACAAGTTATACGCCTCCACTTTTTAATGTTCATAGCAACAATGTCTAACATCTAAGTTTTACTGATTTTTAACCTGACGTTCCAAGTTCTGAACAACTCTATGCTTACCATTAGAGTCCCACAACTGTACAGCTCCCCAACTAAAATGCTTCCATTGTGGACCAGACTTCTGCAGCCAGGTTTTTTACAAGACTGAGCCGACTGTCTAACCAGCGAGGCCAGCCCCGAGCTCCTGGCCCTTCTTCTCCTCTGGTGGCAATGGCGGCTTCAGCGAGGCCAAGGACCAGCTCCAGGTGCTCAGAGCTGACCTCGCCGAAGCCGCCGCTGCCGCTGCCGGAGGACAAGAAGAAGGCAGGAGCAGTTTGGAGGCGGCAGCCGCAATGCTGGGTTGTGGCTGCCGCCCGATTCCGGTGCCTTATGCCGGGGCTCCGAGCTGTAAATCAAAGCCTGCGACTCAAGTCAAACAGGCCCCTTCTTGCTGCAAGTCAAATATGCTGCAAGTCAAGCAGCATGTAAGTCAAGGTTCCACTATAAAAGAAAATAATGGTCACTCCAGATTCTAATGATCATTTACATGTATTTAATTTATTTCTTTGGGTTTCTTGAGAGTTTTGTTTAATGGGAAAAACAATTATTTAAGAACACAAGATGCACTACCTAGTTCCATTATGCTCTTTCCACTTCAATATTTCTCCTATGACTCAAGTACTATTTATAAAGAACTCTGCTCCATCCATTCATAGTAGTTGATCTGAGTTGGGCCTTAGTGACCAATTCATATAATGAATGATTTTATAAAAAATTTGGACAAAAAGAAATACTTCCATTATTGCCTTTTCCACCCACTTTCCTTTTGTCAGGCTCCACTTTTACTATCTTCGCATGTCCAGGGTTACTGCTGCCTTTGTATGTGTTATAGCCAAGCAGGCAGAATTTGAAAAAGTTACCAATTTGGACAACCATTTGCAAAAATCCTGAGCCAAAAACCTCTTTGAATAATCCAAAAATATTTTTTTCAAACTGTTGGTTCAATATTGGATGCAAAGCAGGGTAGTCAAAGAGCTGTCAACAATTTATCTCTGATGAAGACATAGTATATGGAGAAAAATGCTGATGTATTCATGGGACTGATTAATGCTTATTGTGTTCTATCAACTTGGTTCCAAGGTGTGGCAACACTTGCCAGTCTTCTAGGTACAGTAATACCTTGGTTTAAGAGTAACTTGGTTTAAGACAGTTTTTCAAGACAAGCAACCTTTCTTCTAAAATTTGCCTCGATCAACAAGCAATGTCTTGCAATATAAGTAATTGGAGCATGTCACATGATTGCAAGGCAGCCAATGGTTCTCTCCCTCCCTCCCTGCTAGATTGTGGGTGATAGCCTGGAACATTCTGTCTCAGGCAGCCTCCAAAGTAGAGGGAGGAGAAAGCAATGGAGGTTTCTCTTGCACCAGACAGGAACATTTTCAACGGGAAGGGCAGGTTAGGGTTTTATTTTATTTTTCTTTATATATTTCTTTAATTTGTTTTCAACATCCTCTCTTATTTTTCAAACCATTTCTAGTCAAGGGGCAACTAGTCAAGTGTGGATATGGCTACAAATTGCATTTTATAATTGTCACATTAAAAACACAGAGTAAAATCCAGTTGCTAGTCCCAAACAGAGCAGATTCTGCAGCCAGGTACCTAAAGCACGGTGTGGACGTGGACTTCTAGCCAACTTTTGTGGGTTTTGGAATTTTGTGTGTACAGTATGTGGTTGATGGGGCCCCAGAACAAACTGTGTGAGTTTATATTATTTCTTATGGGGAAATTTGCTTTGATATATAAGAGTGTTGTGGTTTACAAGCCTGTTTTCGGAATGAATTATGTTCATAAACCAAAGTATTAGTGTACTAAATGCTCAGCAGTGAATTTGTATTCCCTTCTTCTGGGAGCACCTCTGGGACAGTGCAGCCTACTCAAAGTGGCTCCACAAGCTGGAGTTTGTCCTGAGAGGCACTGTTTAGAACGGAGCTCCCAGCCTCTGGCTCGGCATCTAAATACAAAGCTCTCTCCGTCCTCCAGTCAACTAATGGTAAACCAATTCTGAGCAATTTACAAAAATGAAAACCCTCAGCAGGTCTGCCATGAATCAAAACTGCTTTGACAGCACACAATTATTATTCTTACGGGACTAGCCAGTGGCATATTACTTGTTGTGGCCACCACTCCGTTCTTCCAGAAGTTTACAGATGAGACTAATTTCATACCTGTTACATTAACAGAACTTACATTCCCATTTTCCAGGTTGGAATCATTCATCTTGCGTGTGTCACCAGACCGCAGACAAAGGAATCATCTACGGTCTCTGTAGATGGTCCCAACCAAGTACTTCGCACAGCAGACTTGGCAAGTCACAAGGTGGGAGAAGAATGGGGGTGACATAAAAATGTCCTGTCTTAAGCTATTACATGAGGCAGAATAAACAACAAACTCTTTCAAGGAGTTATGACAGGAGTGCTGACACCATCCGCTCTACCGGTCCACACATGACAAAAGGGATGTCACTTTTTTTTCACATCACCATTCTATTAATGTACATAAAGATACCACCTGGCATGGAAACACTCTCTGACAGTGTTAAGCACAGCAAACCAAGTGATGCTGTATATTAGATCAGTCTTGGGGACTAGGCATCTGATGCTGAACATGACAGTCAGGCTTAAGTCTTCTTATTCCTCCATTTGAAAGGCCTTCAAGTTTACTGAGAATCTGAGTAAGGAGAAGTAAGACTAAACTAGAATCAGCTTACTACCAAACACAAGCCTTCAAAAGCAATAAAACTATGTCACAGCAGACATAGTACCAAGCAGATTTAATATAATTTCATCTACTGTGCACACTTGAGGGGTATTTAGCAACACTGTTTTGTAGCTACTCCTACGGACTTCATCAAACTGAGATACTTTTGGTGCACTAAGTCATCTCACATCAATAATGGCATATGCCATCTAAATCACCCCAAATCACAGGTTCTCACATCAAATTAAAGACTGGCTGATATCTATTCCTAAACAACGTTCAAGGTCATTAATAATAGAATGTACATTTGCTCTGTGAGATATTTATCTGGCCTCTGTTATATTCGTGATGAAACAGCTTTGCCTAGAACACAGGACAGATATTTCCAGGTCTGCTCTTGAGAGGCTTCATTCACTTGTAACAAACAGTCCAGATGCAGAATACCAAATACTTGGCACTACGTCATAACCAAACTCACACATCATCAGTCTTAGCAGCACCATGAAGAAGACACAAGAATCTTATGAGACAGGGACTGCCCCATCTCAAACAAATCTGAAATTCTGGCAGCAGTAGTTACTAATAAACCAGCCCTTTAGCCAGAGAGACCTGAACTGGCATTATGAAACAGACGTACTTCCCATACCAATTTAAAATTTATTTATTTATTTATTTATTTATTTATTTATTTATTTATTTATT
>JAHTLZ010000348.1:5859686-5880286 GCA_023846285.1 Phrynocephalus versicolor
ATTTATTTATTTATTTATTTATTTATTTATTTATTTATTTATTTATTTATTTATTAGATTTTTATACTGCCCATCTGGTGACGAGGTCACTCTGGACAGTTAACAACAGTTAATCAATACAACACAACACAACACATGATAAATAATACAATATTAATCACAAGGATATCATTACATTCCTATTAGTTGTGGCAAGACTAGAAATAACCAGAAGAGGGGAAACCCCAGGAGGTCTGGTATAGGCAAGACAGACAAAAACCTTAAACAGAAATCTGTACCACTGCTTTGGCAGAAAGAGGCAACCTGCCAATGCAGCATACAAATTCAGGCACAGACCTATTATGCACTGTTCGGTGTTACTTTGTTTTATGTATCTGTAAAACAGTCAACAAGCCTGCAAGTTTCTAGCAGTATATAAATCATTGTCGTTTAGCTCTGTTTAATATAAAATGTGTTCTCTTTTGCAAGTTACTTGTGCTCTTGTTGTATGATGACCCTTCCTGTTGTACTTTGTGCCCTCTGAATGGTCTCTTCTGTTATATCTTTCATTATTCTATTATTCCTAAAACAAAACTTTGCAAATAAAGGTTGGACAACAAGAAAAACTGTGAGGAAAAAAGCTGTTGCTCCCTTATTTGCCTTCCAGGTTTTTAATTCTCTCAATCTCAGGCTCAGAGGAAGACTCCCGCTAGGCCAGGCCTGCCCAAAGTCCAGCCCGGGGGCCAAATCCGGCCCGTCAGGCCATTCTGAGTGGCCCGTGGTTGGCTGGCCCACCCCTCCCTCCCCCTCGTTCACCCCATGTTTTTTTAAAGAAAGTGGGTGGGGCTTGCAGTGGGGTGGCAGGGTTGGGAGCAACCGGCCCCTGACACATTCTCAGCCACCAAATCTGGCCCTCCTTACAAAAAGTTTGGGCACCCCTGCGCTAGGCCTTTCCTATTCCTATTCTGTAGCATCACGCTATAGAAAATAACCACAGGTCCTTTTAAGAGCCTCAGCTAGCCTCTGTATTCTGAGCCCATCAGTCTTCTTCAGGCCTCAATTAACTGCAGTTCTCTGATGGGACAAGCACTTTTCCTATGAAGGATTGTGCTAATTAGTACTCCTTTCCACCTGTTATCCAAGGTCCTCACTTGTCTCTATTTAGTAGCCTGAGCTTTCTCAAAAGAGATTTCTAGCGTAGCACCTGGAAATTCAAAACTGCATTCCAGAGTAGCACTTAAAAATGCTCATATACAGAAAAGGCCAAAATGCATTCGCCAGTTAAATTAAAGAAACACACTTCTGGTGGTACCCTTATGTTTATTTCTTTAAAATATTTCTGTGCACCCTTTCCATTATAGAATAAGGGAGAAAGTGACACATTGACCAAAATCCTATTGGTATTCACAGAATCCTTTTGGTCTGTATAACCTGTCATGGATAATTCCAGTTAACTGACAAGTTGATTGTGTGTTATTGTTTCTTCTTATCAAAGTAAGGTAACTTGGGTGGTAGAGTCCATGGGATTTTGTATTAATCTTCTACTGGTGGAATCTTCAAACTTGTCCGGAATATGTAAAAAAATATATAAACACTGATGCCTATAAAAGGGCTGGTGTAATATAAGCAAACTGCAAGCCATCAAGAATCCATGGAACTAAGCCAAGCTGAGCTGAGAAGCCAGGGAAAAGAAAAAGATAATTGCAACTGCAGAGAGCACAGCACAGGTAACAAAAAGAAATACTGGATTTTCCTCCATTGATTTTAACTGCAGATGGTTGGGCAAGCATGTAGAAAACACAGTATTTTTCCGTGTGTGTTGTGTCATTACAGTCGTGACCGACTCTTCGTGACCCCATGTCCATGGAGTTTTCTTGGCAAGGAATACTAGAGTGGCTTGCCAGTTCCTATATGTGTCCAAATGTGTAAAAAGCTGAGGAATGTACTTCTATCCATATATATTAACTTTTTAAGAGATGTGTGTTTTAAAACTGCAAGCTCTTGTATGCAAAACATGTGATTTGTATTTCAGTTGCTTTAAAATCTGTTTCACTAATGCTTTGACCTAACATTTTAAATACAGTATAGTGTTTGTTTAAATCTTTTCAAATATTTGAATAATTTACTGTTGTTAGCTTTTAATATTGTTTTTCATAATATAATCCATTTGGATCCTTTTGTAGGAGAAAGGCAGGGTACATATATCTTAAATAATTAAAAATAAATAAATATTTTTAGATATAGATGATTTCTTGATTGTAATGTTTTTAGCTAAAAGCTTACAACTGAAATATATTTGTATGACCTAAGTATTTGCCTAAAATATAAGTTCAGTCCTCATATATTTTTAAGTACGCAACTTTGTTCATACTGTAAAAATGTTTTTTGAAGTAATATCTAATGTCTACTAGAAACCCCATAATTTGTGACATATATTACTCAATTATTCGTGGAATAAGGGAGACAATTTCTCTAGAAGATCTTAATTGGTGGACATGTTTATAAGGAAGAAGCAATGCAGAACTATAAACATCATAAACAAGATTCTAAATTGGTCTTGCAATGTGCTCTCAGTGACCTTAATAGGGCTTTCAGGGTAAGACATTCCATAAAATCATAGAATAATTTATTTGGAAGGGGCTTATAATGCCATTGAGTCCAACTGCCAGCTCAATGGAGGAATCCTCATCAAAGCAGATGGACAGATGGTTGTTCAGTTTTCTCTTGAGTGTTGGAGCACTCATCACTAGCAGAGGTAATTGGTTCCATTGTCATACTGCTCTAACAGTTAAGAAGTTTTTCCTCATATGCAACCAAAATCCGCCTTCCTGTAACTTGAGCCCATTACTATGTGCCCTGCAGTCTGGGATGATCTCCTGCCCCCTCCTTTGTATGACTACCTTTTAAGTATTTGAAGAAAGCTATCATATTCCCCCCTCGGCCTTCTTTTTTCAGGCTAAACATGTGCAGTTCTCTCAGTCTTTCCTCAAGAGGCTTGGTCTCCAGGCCCCGGGCCATCCTTGTTGCCCTCCTCTGAACTTGTTCCACTTTGTTGGCATTCTTCTTAAAGTGGAATACCTTCTCCCAGTTTGGGAAGCAGCATTGATAAGCACTCTCTGAATACCATTCTGCAACTGAGTACCCACCTGGCACTTGCTCTATCCAGCCCACACCTAGTTTACATGCTAATCAGAACATCATGGGACACTGTTAAATGGTTTTCTGAAGTCAAGATATATTATGTCTGCAGCAGATGTTTTGGACGACAACTCCCACAGTCCTTTATCAATGGCAATAAAGACTTGGAATTCTGGGAGTTGCAATTCAAAACACTCTCCAGGTCTACAGCATTCCCCCATCTATCAAAGAGGTTGTCTGATCAAAATATGAGATAAGGTTGGTCTTGCAGGAAGGATTTCAGAAGTAACTTTACCAGTTCCACAACCTCAGTGAGTCTCCATGGCTGAGCGGGCATTCAGACCCACACCTCCTGAGTTCTAGCCTATCCACTACACCACACTGTCTAAGATTCTGAATAGGGACCAGAAATAAAGATGAATTAAAACAAAACCAATTGTTACAAGTTGTTAGTCCATTTTATGTAACCAATATGAGTGAGGTTGTTAGGTTTCAAAGAGCTTTGAAAATTATAAATAAAAGCCTCTTATGAGATATATATCCTGAGTAGAGGCTACATAATTCACTGTATAACCTTAGAGGTTTCTAAATTAAAATTCTAATAAGCACTGGTCTTAACAGCATGGGTGTCCAAGAGTTTCAAAAAGGCTGGATGACCTGAATCAGCAGAAGCAACATCAATGCAATCAGCAAAGATTTTCAAATGCTGATGCTTATAACAGGGAAGGAAACAACAACAAAGAGAAGGGGAAAAGACTTTTCTAGCCTAAGGATTCACACAGCCCTAGGAGGATCGTGGATTTGACTTCCAGTCTCAACTCTTCAGTTTCACATATGCCAATATTGCCACGAAAGTAGGGTGTGTGTGTGGGTGTGTGGGTGGGTGTGGGTGGGTGTGGGTGGGTGTGCATGTGTTTGTGTGTGTGTGTGGGTGTGGCTTCTCAAGTAACATCAGTTAAATCAACAAGAAGATAATGAAAAGTAACCAGAAATAATTTCTATTTCTTAAAAAATAACCTATGTTTTAAAGGAGATAACACAACGACTATAAGAACATAAGAACATAAGAGCCATGCTGGATCAGGCCAAAGGCCCATCTAGTCCAGCTTCCTGTATCTCACAGTGGCCCCACCAAATGTGTCTGGGAGCGCACAAGACTAGATATCTGTCTCCTGATACCACTGCCCTGCATCTGGTCCTTGAGGTACCCTGGTTTTAAGCTTGGAGTTTACACATCTCCATCATGGTTTGTAACCTATGATGGACTTTTCCTCCAGGAATCTGTCCAATCCCCTTTTGAAGGCATCCAGGCCAGATGCCATCACCACATCCTGTGGCAGGGAGTTCCACAGACTAACAACGCGCTGGGTGAAAAAATATTTTCTTTTGTCTGTTCTTACTCTCCCAGCCCTCAATTTGAGTGGATGTCCCCTAGTTCTGGTATTTTGTGAGAGGGAGAAGAGCATCCCTCTATCCACTTTACTCAAGCCCTGCATTATTTTGTACGTCTCAATCATGTCCCCCCTTTTTTCCAGACTAAAGAACCCCAAATGTTTTAGCCTTTCCTCATAAGGGAGGTGCCCCAGCCCAGTAATCATTTTCATTGCTCTCTTCTGCACCGTTTCCAGTTCTACTATGTCTTTTTTGAGATGCGTTGTTTTGTTTTGTTTTTGAGATGCATTGTACACAATACTCCAGGTGCAGCCTTACTATCGTGTTGTACAATGGCATTGTAGTGTTGGCTGTTTTGTTTTCAAGCCCCTTTTTGATAATCCCTAGCATGGAAATGGCCTTCTTCACTGCTGCCACACACTGGGGAGATACCTTCATGGAAAATTTAAAAACGAAAAAGAAAAAATGATTATGGAATGTTTTATTTTATCATAATGAATAAAATATTTTAAGACAGAATCCTACTCCATTCTATACATTCCCCCCTTTCTATTTTTTATTAGAATGAGATGTTTCCTTTATTTTTATTTACTACTGTGGAGATGAAATATGAATAATTGTTAATTCTAGATTTTTGAAAATTGTTTTGTAGGGTTTTTTTTGCTCCACATAAATTAGTAAACAGTTCAGGGCATTATTCTCCATTTGTTACTTAAAATTACAAATAAATATTATTTAAAAAATAAATTCTCTTTGTAATACTGTACAGTAATTGTTTGGATATACTACATTTTAATATGCTAGTTGTGATAGTTTTATGCCAAGTCAAATTGTCCATAGTCATATTTTATATTTTTAAGTAACAGAATGACTTTCAAGCTATAAAACAGGGGACAGTGCCAATGTAGCATTTTTTCTTCTTTTTTTTCAAAAATTTCTGGGGGGGGGGGTTCCGAGGAAAAAAACGGAACCAACATTCCCTCTAAGGCAGGCATGTCCAAACTTCATCCCTCCTGATGTTTTGGACCACAACTCTCAGAATTCCAAGCTAGATTCCCAATGACAAAGGACTGTGGGAGTTGTGGTCCAAAACATCTGGAGGGCCGAAGTTTGGACATGCCTGCTCTAAGGTGTGCACTGACACAGAACTCCACTGGTATTGCACAGCAGCACCCAGGATCAATGCCTGTTTACTTTCAGGTGTCAAATGAAAACCCACCCCCATGTGCAGATACCTTTCTTCCTCTTCCATAATGCTGAATCATCTAAGAGTAAGGATGTCAATGTCTGATCAAGTCACTTGAAATTATCATCTCACAAGCTACATTTGTGAGTACAATAACATAACATGCACATAGGGCAATCTCTGAATATTCTGTCCAAAGGTAGGATGAAAAACAATTTAATGTGGCCAATGTAAGTCCTCATATGAATCTCCCTCCATCCCCTGAAGCATCATATCATGGAAAAGTCAATGAATTCTTTGGATCTTCCGGCAGTAATAAATGTGAGATACTATAGATCTAAACAAGAGAATTGTACTGAATTTAAGTTTTCAATGCCCTTATCTAAGCACCATAAAGTATGGATTAAATTGTTAAGTATGCCTTAGAATTACCATTCTTCAATTATGTAACAAAATGCATTCATTCTACAGAGACCAAGTTTATACCACAAATGAATTCCAGTAAACACGTCTAGAGATGGGCACGACTTAGCGGTATTTTCGTTTTCGTTTTCGTTTTTCGTTTTCGTTACGGAAACGAAACGAAAACGAAAATCGGCACCAACCTGGACCGAAAACGGAAACGAAACGACTAATTTCGAGCCAATTTTCGTTTTTCGTTACTGGAAAAGCACTCAATTGAGCTAAATGGGGAGAAACGAAAAATTTTTCGTTTTCGTTTTCTCGTTTTCGTTACGTAACGAAACGAAAACGAAAAATTTTGAAATTAGCCCACGAAAACGTAAACGAAACGACTCAGACCCTAGCCGAAACCGAAAACGAAAACGAAACTTTTTTTCTGAGTCGTGCCCATCTCTAAACACGTCTATGCAGAATTTTCCTGAGCCACGCTCCCAGGATTCCATTTCCTTTAGAATAAGCAGTACACAGATATATGACATTTTGCAATGTTTGCTTTATTTCTAGGCATCTCCCAACGTTAGTTCTCACTACTAACACTGTAGTGACATTGGCCAAACTTGAGAACGAAGGAATTATGTTCTTGCTGCAGTTGGATGCTAAGAGAACAAAAATAAGCCCAGCCATTCTACCTACAGATATAACTGCCTTTTCCCCCATTACCCTCCGAGAATGCTTCATCTTCACTTACTCTTTGAAATGAATGGCATGAAAAGCCAAGCACATACCGATTCAATAATCCATGACCTTCACTCTTGCTGTTGGACCTCTCTGCTGCTACAGACAGGAGCAAGGAGAGAACATTTTCACCTGCCATAAGCATCCTCAATCCACTTCACTGCAAGAGTGAATAGGGACTAAGCTTTAATGCACTGAAGACTAAAGGACTTGGAGGAGAAATGGGTGTCTCCATGAGTATGGTTACTACTTTGGTTCCACTGTTCGTGATAGCTGAAGATGCTGCCAAGGGACAAGACTGAGAACAAGATCTTAAAGGGCCCAACGGTTCCTCAGCTAGCCTAGCCTGGCAACATTCTTTCTTCATACAGTGGTACCTTGTATTAAGGAATTAATTCGTTCCAAATGAAATTCTGTTAAGCAAATTTTCCTTTATACAAATTTTCCATAGGAATGCATTGAAAACAGAGTAATCCCTAATCGCAATCATTTTTATGTTGTACGGATTTGCCCCGTAGGAGATTATGTTAAGCAAATTTCCCCCATCTCCAGAATTTTTTATATTTTACAGATTTTATGTTATACAAACTGTTATACAAGGATCCACTGTATTTACTTGTAGTAGATCCTCTTTCTCCTGAGGTCAGTGGGAACTAATGCCAACTATGGCAGTAGAGATATCTCCTGTGGAAAGTCTATTGATCTGGAAATGCCCTCCTCAGCAAGACATACATCCATCAAGATCAACAACAAAGAAACTCAGCTAGGAATTCTCTGAGGCTGCCTCCTAACCATGGGACCGTCTTGTCAAAGTCCAGCCCATAGTATTTTACCTATATGCTTCTGACATTTTCTCTCTCTTTTTTTTTAGCAAGGTTGAGTCTTTCATAGTATTTTGATTTGACTCAATAGCCTACATTTAGCAAGCACAATATTCTATGGACTTAACTATTAATTTGATTGTATCCTCTTTTGTTTGTAGAATCTGGTCTGCTAGAAATAAACCTAAATTAACTCACTTCATTTTAATTGGTTAACTAGCTCTACAATTCTGCACATGGCCAGTCAGAAGTTCATTTATTTCAAATGCATTTACCGTAAATGAGTGTTATGACCACACTATGATTAGAGTACCTATATGTTACTGTTTTAATGAACCAGTACTCTGAGCTATACTTAGGACAGAGAATTTTAAGGTTGATATTGACCTGGTAACTCACTGACCCAGGCTTCTATCTGTCTCTCCGCAATCTATATCCCACTTATATGAAAAAGTAAGATTCCAGTGCTGGCAAAGGATCTGGCTCCATCACAAGCAAGGACACATTAATATTTGTACTAACCTGATCCTGCATTCCTTAGGAACTACTGTACTCTAAATTATACATACAGATTACTATCAGGATTTTTGTGCAGCATCCATGTGTCCAGAAAATAAAACAATTATTCTGATGTGATGATGTCTTGAACACAGAGAGCCAGTACTAATCACAACGCTTTGAAATGTGAATATCTGTTCTCATTTCAAGTTATGACTTCAAAATTATTGTTTTTATCCATGATCTATCAGCATATTTTATAAAGATTATCATACAGGTGAAATAAACCTGTTCACTGTTTCTCCACAGTGTAGGGCTAGAATAAGTGGATGAAATCCACAGGAAAAAGATTTTCTAACAACAACAACAATCTTTGAACCATAGGGGTCATCGAGTCAATCCCCTCTCGAGGAGGCAGAGTGGGGAACTGAACTCCCAACCTCTCACTCTGCAGCCAGAGACCAAAATCACTTCATGCTCAATTGTAAGATAAATCTCCTAATTTTAAAAACTGATAAAAGTGGAACAAGTGCCTCAAAAAGTCTCTCCTTACCTAGAGGAATTTAAGCACAGACTAGACAAATGTCTGTCAGGGACACTGTAATTGCATCTTGCATTGTATACCCAGAACTGGCCCAGGGACTGGAACAGGAGATCTCCAATATCTCTAACAAGTCTAAAACTTGATAGTTCAGTGAGTTAGGTGCATGATTTCCCACTGTGCTTCCCTGGAGAGGAGCCAGCCTGTGTAGCCTTAGACAAGCTGCACAATCCTAGAAGTGTCCCTAGAAGGGAGTGGTAAACAACTTCTGAGTACTCTATACATAGAAAACCACAGGAAATGTCACCATAAGTCAGAATCAACTTGGCAGCATACAATTATTATTATTAACATTCTATTTCTCATATTATTCCTGGATCCAGACAAGGCACCAAAATGAGCAAATTGGGCAAGTTACAAAATTTGTCATAATATGTCAAGAAACTCTTACTGGAATGCATTTAAACTTTCCATTCATCTTCAAAATACCTAACTCCTTATATCCAACAGGATTTAAGAATGTTTGACGCAGGTGGTGCAAATGAAATATGATAATTAAAACCAGTCTCGTAGCATCCAAACCAAGAGATGGTTTGATTTACGAAAGAAAGTACATCCAAGAAACACAGTTACATGAAACCAACTACAGATCCCAAACTGTTAACATAATTTTCTGTTTAGCAGCTAATGCTCTGTTTAATATAACATTTATTAGCCCAAAGGAACTATCTGAAATTCAGGATCCAAACCGGACAGGATGTGATTAACTTTAAAAAGTTTAGAAACTTCCAAGGAGACAGAATAAAAAGTTAAGCTGGCAAACTAACTCAACTTTCATTTACTGCAAGCAGTAAATTGGCATTACTTAAAGATCGCTTTATAAAAACCTGACTCTTTAACATGGACCAAGGAATTTTCACTGCCATAGTGTAATAGAGCTTGAAAATTCTGGCATCAGCAGGGAGGACAGGCACTCTACAGCCAGCCACTGTGAGAGAGGGGGGGAAAGCAATTAAGGCTCCCACCAGGGACAGAGAACTAAACAAAACCTGCATCTTCACATCAGAGCCTTTTTCTTTTACATGAAGGACAAGGCCTCAAATCTCTTTTTGGTGAAACGCCTGTATTTAGGACAACACACTTTCAGATTTTCTCACAGAGGATCAAAGTAAATAGTGGAAGGGCAGCAAACAAAGGGGGAAAGTCTAGTGCCATTACATTAAAAAGAGATAAAGGGGGCTTAGAAGTAATTGAACAAATTGATGACATTTTCCTAAACATAAAATGGAGATCACTAAGTACAACTAACAGAAGGATCTGCTCTTAACTCAGTGACAGGCAAGCAATAGATAAATGCCTGTATATTATATACAGATATAAATGCAAGAATGCATGTACAGAAGTGAGAATTGTCCTTCATTTATTACAAATGCAAGACACTGTTCTTGTCCACCGCACCCCAGTTCTCCCTTTCTTTTCGGCTTTCCCCCAAGGATACCAATCACTTATATGCAAAAATAGCTGTAAAAAAATTAACACTCGCACTTTTTACATCAGGCCAACTGCTTTAATAAGAAAATCTCATTTACTGTTTCACCACTCTGCTTATATTGAATTACAACTCCCGGGATTTAATGTAAATCTATATACTATGCAGTCACATTAACATTACTGTAAGTGAATTATGAATAAATAGGGTGGAGTGCTACTTTTAAGTAGCTAATTAAAAGCTGTATTTTTGTCCTCATTTTGTACACTTTTTTTGGCTAGGTCTCTAAATGAAAAAAAAAGAACACAATGGCAACAATCCTGTTCAGTTAAAAGTGAAAAAGAACTGTTTCTCAGGACCAAATTCTGCAATATTAATTGCAACTTGATGTATTAAAGAACATTTTACTCCAGTCTATCCAATACAAATCATGTCATCTCAAAGTAAATCAGCATCAATAGTAATAGTACATCATAAAATTATTTCCATTTTATGAAGAAATATAAGCAAAACAGTAAGCTCCTAGACTAAACAGTTAAGAATAACATTTGGTAATTGAGGATAAATATCAAGGATAAGAGATGGGAAAGGGACATAATATATGAGTATTAAGACTCATTGGATGACACACATAGCACATTTTTATAAGAGGTTTTCTAAGAAGTGGAAAAAGACACCTGTTTGTCACAGGATATGATCGTCTCAACTTGCTTTTAGAATGTGTTGTTTTGAGATTGGTCATTAGACTATAAACATATAGTCTCCATCTGCAAATCTGCTGAGATTTACCTTTCTTAGGAAATCCCACAGTGGGAAGGACAACAGGACAATGACATTTCACCTTAATGTTTATGTTCGACCCTCAGAATAAACAGTCATACCAATTTAGTCTGGATTTCATTAGAAAGGGGTTGTGTTAAGCAATCCAGATTTTGCTGGAGTACAACTTCCACTACCAACAATTTTTAAGGTTATGCTTGTCCTTCTATAAAGGTATCATCAAAAGCTTCCTAAAGCTAATGACAGATAAATGGGGATTGGGGGAGGGGTGAGGTTAAGAACCATGGAAAAATTATACTTCACGGGCAACTAAGGAAAGTTGTGGTGGTGGAAACACTCTTGGAGAAACACTAAGAGGCTCATGAACAGATATGCCAGGAATATTTCTAGATTGCACATCAATAATGATTTAGGATTATACCTGTTAACAGCACTAATGACTGTAGAAACTTGCAGATTGGTGCTATATTTTCCAATGTGAAGAAACTATGTTCATATGAATTCAATATCATGTGCTTTTAAGTCCTGCTGGTTATGGATGGCCAAAATCCTGTTGCACAAATTATGCATATGGAAGGGTGGTGTCATCACTTGCAGAAGGAGACTGATAATTCAAAACTACCTTGCTTATCAAACTCACACGTAGTATGTTTCATGGTGCTGAAAGTGTGCAGTAGCATTTTATCCAACATCTTCTATCAACTACTGACGTTGCTTCCACATTTTTTTCTGATAATGCACAGTGATCAAGGTAGATCTATTTCCTGGAACTATTTAAAGGGAGTAGCTGAAGATCCAGTTAAAGTTCACTTTCTCCACTCTGTGTCATACTTTCATAAGATTATTCCACGGGAGTCTCATCTTGACTTTCATCACGTAACTAAAATTGAGAACAAATGCTACTGAAGTACCTTTCTGCAAGTGAAACATGGATCCATTGAGAGCAGGACATAAGCCTTTACTTTCACTTCCCCACACACTATTCTCCACACACCCTGCTCAAAACAGGCCCCAGCAATAACTGTACAGTATATGCATGTTGTCTCTGGGATGGTGTAAGATTGATCCGAGAACAAATACTGCCATTGTAGTCTCACTGATAAGCATTATCACTTGCAAAATCTCCTGATGTAAGTTGTATTCTCTGGCTGGTATTTTGGAGGGGGGGATTCTGAGCAAGTACTTTTAAGTACTTATTATTTATTTAATGAAAAGGTTTTTATCCCAGCTTGCTCCTTTAAAAGGACCCAAGGCACCTTATATAATTAAAAGGACAATATTTTAAAACTAAAAACAGCATGCATATGAAGTTTTTAAAAGAATAAAACAAGTATTATATTAAAAAGATAAATGAAATAAATATTAAAACATTTAATACAGCAGAGCTCAACAATCCATTTAACATCCCCTCTCAGACCACAAGTCACTGAGAAAAAGACTACCGGAAGAGGGAGGTATTTGCTCCTTGTGGAAGGGCAGCAATGATGGGGCCAACCTTGCATCCCGGGGAGGGAATTCCAGAGTCTGGGAACAGCAACAGAGAAGGCCCTCCTCATGTCCTCACCAAGCACACCTATGAGGGTGGTGGGACAGGCGGAAAGCCTTCCTCTGGTTATCTTAATGCCTGGGGAAGTTCATAGAAGGAGATACAGAGAGAGATAGCTTGGACCCAAATCTTTTAGGGCTTTATAAACTAAACCAGCACTTTGAATTGTGCCAATTGGTAGCCAGTGGGGCTGCTGTTACATGTTCTCTGTAACCAGCCCCAGTTAACAATCTGGCTGCAGCAATTTGGATGCTTTGGATTCTGTGAACACTTTCCAAAGGCAGCCCCACATAAAGCATATTACGGTAATCCGGCTGAGAAATAAATAGGGCATGTATCAACATGGCCAGATCAGACTTTTCAAGTATCTCCTGTACGAGCTAGAATCAAATGAAGAAGTTCATGCAATAAATATTATGTTTCTGTACATCTTCTATTGATTTAAAGACAACTTGGTGGGTTTCTACCGTCTACTTTGCATATCATCATATATTATATAAAATATCAGAAGTGAAGGAGCCATTTTGAGTACTTATTTTGTGTTGCTTTTCAGAAGTCCATATAAGAGATGGCAGTAACACTCTTAAACTTTCTTTCAGTTCTTCTTTCTGGAATATCTTATGATTGCTTACGCAAGCTTGGAAAAAATATAAATTGTATTTCCTCATGGCAAATTGCAACCGAATTAGGCTGCAAAGGAGATAAACAACACAATCAAATTCCCTGGCTTTTACTGAGCTACTACTTGACTTAGTATACATCTGAAAACAAAACAAAAATATTGTCTCTCTCAGGGTCTCTGACATTGCAGGCCATGAGAGATTCCATGTCACTCTCAGCATACAAATTTATTAGTCTATATAATTGGACATTCTCCTACTTATTCACAGAAAAGACAAATAAGGTATTTTTTCATACTTACCAGAAATATCTTGGAATGTTTATATGCTGCTCCATCTGGAGGATGCAAATAGTGGAGGCTGCTTTACAATTCAGCAGGCAAAGACCCGCTGAAGGATAACAAATGACTTCATGGTGAAACAGCTATTGAAATTCTTTCAGTACGTGATATTAAAAACAACTGAACAAACAGAGATAAGGGGCAAATAGGATTTGAAACAGACTTTTTTAACTACAAGAAAAACAAATGAAGCTCCTAGTTGAAGCTTTAACATTGCCATAATTCTGTAGCTAGATTTTGCTTTGGCACAAGTGATCCATCACTACATGAAAGGTCACTGGCCAAGGTTCATTAGCCTAAGATTTGATGAGTCGCATTAGGTTGTCACTGTGTGCCATGCCTTCTAGCTTGGAAGAACCACAATTTCAAATCTCAAGCATTCTATGCTCCTATTAGTCTTACATTTAACCATGATTATTTAAGCCACTCCAGTATTCCTGCCAAGAAAACTCCATGGGCATGGGGTCACGAAGAGTCAGTCACGACTGTAATGAAACAGCAACAACAAAAACTGATCTGATTTTGTATATATCTATCTCACTTTTGCAGTTTGGTAACCACAAAGCAGCTGTGCAGGTGATCATAGACCACTACCATATTCTCGTCTAAGATGCTTATCAAATTCTACTTAGAAACAATTGTACCTTACATGGTTAGTTTGAAAACAGCAGTGCTTACTGTGTTGATAACTCTAGAGCTGAAACAGGTATAAAGCAAGTTAAACTGCTTGGACCAATTTTATGAATTCTGAAATTAAAGAATTTCAGTTTAAAAAGGCCAGGTTCAGACTAAATATTTGGTCTGCACTGAATTATTAATGAAACCACCATTGCACAGCAATCTTCTAGAAAACTTGTAGTAAAACTTCTCTGGTCTATGTTCACACAATTCTGTCCTATGGAAATAGAAAAGTAACAGGGCAGAAATTCACTGTTCACAAGTATTTAAACAGTGGATTTTCTGAGTCTGTGAAGAGCATACATCGCTATAATGCATGCTTTGTTTTATAAGGTGACTATGCTGTTGGCTTTAAGCAGGACACAACACTCCCCTTATGACTGTAACTTGCCAGTGGAGCTATTTAAAGCCCACTGGAAGTGACTATTGCTTATCTGTAAACTTCAGTCTGGAAATAGAAAAGTGATCCTAGTAAATTCACTGTATCCCTTAACTTCTTTGGTGTGAATTCCATTCTCTCTCTCTCTCTCTCTCTCTCTCTCTCTCTCTCTCTCTCTCTCTCTCTCTCTCTCTCTTATTTTTACCCCGCCTTTCTCCTTGGAAAAGGACCCAAGGCTTACAGCAAGGAGAGACTGCACATTATTTTACTAGTGTTAATAATTTAGTGTGACAAATATGCACATCATTGTCAAGTAGGTTCTGTCTTCTCCAGATTATGGCAAACCAACTCAAGTCCAGTATTCAAATCTAAGTTAGGATGGTTACCTCGAGTTAGCTTTAAAAGTGTAATATGAAACCAAAGTTTAAACTCCACAGACCAAGGAGGGGTAGAGCTGCTTGAAAGCAGCAAAGGGGTGGAGAGAGAAGAAGTGCTTACATCTCAGGCTGGATCCTAATTCTCAAACAATGGATTATAGGACACTAAAAACTTTTATATTGGGGCAGTGTGAATACTACTTGCCATAAGTAGTGTAAAGGGTTTCGAGACTCAAATACACAGTTTCTGTGTGACTAATGTCTGAAACTGTTCAGTACTTGAAGGGTCAAAATGCATTATCATCTCAGTTCATCTAATAAGTAATGTTTTTGCCAAACAAAACCAATTCCCAATAAATTCTTACTGTATTTGTGTGCACCGATTTGATTTAGAGGCCTGTGGGGAGACACCATTTGGTAGCTCAGGAACGCAGAGGGGTAGGTGGTACTGAGGAGAAAACGGAGCTCATGTGCCAGAAGTGTTATTGTGTCAGGTTGATTTATTGAGTGAGCTTCACTTCACCGAATGTTCCAAGATATTTATTTCCCTAAAGGCTCTGCAAAGATATGAACAGACCTGCATCCACAGATGTCATCATTGCTCATTTTATCGAGTCATGAAATTTCCTCCACTGAAATTTGTCCATCTAAAACTGCAGCAAAAGGACACAGTCTCCAGTGCTCTCTACTTCTAGTTCCTCCTTTTTGCAAAGTAATACTTTGAAAACATGGCCTTGGAAAGTTTATAGCAGTATATTTTTAGGATTCTTATTGACATGACAATTCCAGTTTCTGAATGTTCAGCACATTGGAAATAACTGAGATTTTAAAAGAGCGTGGCTTTTCCTGATTATTTACTCCAATGACTTTCCCAAACATGGCACCCTTCAGATGTGCTGCTCTGAAACCTTCAGCTGTGACCAGACTGGTGGGACATAACAGAGCTTGTAGTCCAACTACCAAACAGCACTGAGCTGAGAAAGACTGCATAATATTATAACTCTGTGCATACTAAATTTTTGCAAAATGGCTCAGAGTTTTTATAAAAACACTAAAAAGTCATCATCATCATCATCATCATCATCATCATCATCATCATCATCATCATCATCATCATCATCATCATCATCATCAACTTTATTTTTATGCCACCTTTTCCTCCAAAAGGGTCAAAGACCACCGTTAAAATTGCTCATATTAATATTTCACACACACACACACACACACACACACACACACACACACACACAAAATCATCTGTTCTGACCACTATATTCTCCTATGTACAATTTGTGTTATTTACATTGGATCAACAGTGTGCATATTACTTTACAAAGTAGTATAAGAGATTACACTATACAGTAGTTCCCTGAACCACAAAATTGACCATAGAAATTTTAATCAGGGGAAGATGGAAGGAGATTGAAGGGTCAAAAACAGATCCTGTAGCCTGCACTTCGCTTTTACTGGAACTGCAGCAAAGACTTAAGTGCCACAGAGGTAATGACAGCAAGGACATATATGTTTTCAGATACATGGTCTTCTAGTCTTCTGATGGTAAGATGGTTATTTTCAGAATTTCAAGATGTGGAAATACAGTATTCTGCAAATATGCAGCAGTGGCTCCTAGTCAAAGGAGGAAAAGTATCTCCCCCACCAATGCTGGGTAAGAGCCACCCATTTGGAGCACAGCTTGCCTTACAGATATGAGTTTTTCACCCTTTGTGTAACACAGCGAGGGAGCAAAAAGAAAAAGGTTGTGACCAGAAGGGGAAAAATGCCTGCATAATATTTCCATCTCCTCAGCTCCTTAATATCCCTCGACATCAGGAGAAGACAATCAAATTGTCTTGCCTTCATCATCTTCTTGCACAATAGCCACATCAGAATTGCTGTTCCTTTGTATCTGTTATCTGTTATTCAACATCAAAAGAATGACATGAAGTGTACACATATGATGGTGGAAAGCATATTTAGCTGTGGTGCAGTTTCTTCCCAAATCTTTCGGAATGTGAAGGGGGCGGGACATTATTCAAAAGAGGTTGGATGGAAGCAACACAACAGAGTTGTATGTGGTTTCACCATGACATGAAGACAGACTTGCACAAGGAAGTAGTTTGCAAGAGAAAGAAAACATTTATGTAGGAAAGCTGTCTTCTACTACTTTTGTTTAGAAATGTTTTCACCAAGAAAGGAAAAGTTGCATTCTGCTAAATAGCTAGGAGTTGTGTCCCAACGAATTCCAAAAAAAAGGCAACATTTTAATAAGAACTGCTTGGGCAAGGAGGTGTGCAAAATTATTAAAAATATTAGTTTTGAAACAAGGCCTGTCTAGTTATGAAACAGATTAATTTATCTTAAAAACGATCTATGAAAAGATAAGCAGAGTGATTTTTGTCATGGTACAGAAAAGGAACTGCCTTGAGCCAGGTGCACCAAATAAAACCTGTGTTAGCATCCTATGACAGAATATGCTGGCTTATTTAAATATGTTAATATTTCTCATTATGCAATTAACAATAACCTTCATCCATTTGTGAAAAACATTTTGCCAAGCATGCACATAAAAAATTAGCAAGTGAAGCAAAATCACCTTAATTTGCTTTGGACCAGCAAATAACCAACTAATTTGCAGAAATCCCTGCCAAGCACTCATATTAAATGCTTCATGCTTATTTTATGACCTCTGCTGCTCCTCTCCTTCCCAGGCCCTGAATCATATGATCATTAACATATTGCAAGGTCTGAAACTTTATTTTTTTACATTCTTTAATTAATGCCTGTTTATAGAGGGCCATAGGACTTCAGATCCAGTTAATGAAACTTCTCTCCCCCAGGCCCCTGGAGCCCAATAGAGAGCTTTCTCCTCTGTTGTTTTAGTAGCTTTTTTCCAACTGTTTGTTTATACACACTTAATTGATCTCTTTAGTCCCAGAAGCATTCCAGAGACACAACCTGTTCCAAGGCAAGCTAGTCCCCCCCACCTTCTTTTTTAAAAAGCCCTGATTGCCCAAGGTTATCAGTTTTAATTTGAAAGTTGAAGATTCAGCTTTATTTACACTGTCTAAAAGACAAAATTGATATGGGCCCCGAAGTATTCTAGTTTCACAGAGTGGCTACGAACACACACTGTATATAATTATTCTGATGTAGAACTAAGTAATTACTAAACGCTATGTCTTGTTTTATTGCATTTAAGAAACTCACTCTTCATAACAAGTTGGAAATAAGAACAAATCAGACTGCCAATGCATGAAATTTTCATGGCTCTTCAATTTACATTTTACATATTCCCTATGACAAGACTTTCTATTATGCTATTCTCTTTTTTTCTGGCATAATTAAATTAAAAAAGTAATTGGATGGTGCTGCACACTGCTGCAATATCTTAATCACATAGACAAACAGTTTTACAACAGCTTACACTATTTGCCACATGGGGCAATGGCATCATTGTACCAGGCTATAAACTAAAGAGGGAGTGAGAACACATACCAGCTACCAGACACTGGGCTAAATCTCCCAGTGCCTTGCCTTCGAAAGCCGAAGAGAAAAAAGTAGAGAAGCCGTCTTGAATTGGCAACTCCATGTCTGACATCTTAATTAACCACAACTGACCAAATCTGCCAAGTGAAAGGGAGGAGGTACCTCCGCAGTTACAGAAAGTCATTTAAAAATCTGATTTCATTTCCAACTATAACAAGTCATTCTCAAAAAAGGCCAAGATTTTAGTCAAAAAATTGAAGCAGTTACATACTGGTTGTTAACACAGTCGAAAAATACACATAGAGTAATAAGTTTTAACGACGGGGGGGGTGTCAGTGAGGGGTGGTAAAATATCTAGAGAGAGATTTTTTTTCCCCCAAGAGACACATCCCAAAGTTTGAATTCTAATGGCCAGGGTAATTTTTTCTGCATCCCAAATACCACAAATGTGGGGCGGGACAAAACTGGAGCTCTAGGTTCAAATCCCTAGTAGAAATCCACCAGTGACGGAAATGGAAAGCACTCTTGAAACTCTCACATATCTCGAATACCCTGAAAGGAGATGTAGTGTCAGATTATGATGTATATATTCTGGGTTCAAATCCTTGACAGGATATGGAAACTCATAGACAATGATAAACCACTTCTTGAACAATTCACATACCTTGGTTGCGGGTCACCATATGTTAGCAACGGCTAGCAAGCATGTAACCTACCTGCCAAAAATAATTAATCCAAATATGTTGTCAGATTCCCTGCATTCATTTCCCAGTTCGACAACTGGGAAGGGGATCTAATAAAATAAATTTCATTTGATTAAAAAAACTGCCTTTCAATTTTATATTAAAAATACTGCTCTAGTTGGGATTCAAAACAGAAAGTATGAAATAAACGCTTACCATTGCAGAGAAGAAGAAACTTATCATTTATATAAAATATGTAGCAGAATGGCTATGAACGCTAACTACTACATCACACTGGCTCTATTAAAGGTAAGGGTTCCCCACACACATGCGTGCTAGTCATGTCCAACTCTAGGGGTGGTGCTCATCTCCATATTCAAGCGGAAGAGACAGTGTTGTGTAAGTCCATTGCCATGTGGCCGGCATGGCTGCAAGGAAACACTGTTTTTACCTTCCCACTTTTTACAGCGGTACCTAGTTATCTACTTGCATTGACATGCTTTCGAACGGCTAGGTTGGCAGGAGCTGGGGTTAACAGCGGGAGCTCATTCCGCTGCGTGGCATCCGGGATTCGAACCGCCAAGCTGCCGACTTTGCAGCTGACAGTTTTCAGAGCCTTAATGTGCTAAGCCACCACGCCCCCTTGTTATATTACTCAGAGGTATTTACTGTCTATCAGTTAGTTTCCAGACCAAACATGGTCCACGAAAAGGGTTTCTTAAATAGGAACCACACATTCATAGGGAGAATTTGGCCTATTCTGTGCACATCGTCCTCAGAAGTGTAGAGTGAAACATGTTTGTAAGAGTTGTGTATGCTTCACCTTGAGACAGGAGTATTTAGAATAAGACAGCCAACAACAATAGCTCAGCCAGGTATCTGGCTGCAGAGCCCGTGGCTGAGAGTTTATTTTCTACTGTGGCTCCCTGACAGGGCTGGACTACATGATCCACAGGATCCATCCAGTTCTGCAATTATAATAACCACTACCACGACCACCACCACCACCAGAGATTTAGAGATTTAGTGCAAACAGCAAATGTTGACTCTGTCAAGAAAATGACAAAGCTCTGTCACCCCTCCTCTGTGAGTGTCCAAAGACTGCACAAGCAGGTTACAAAATTAGACACGCCCAAGTGGCAAAATTATATAAAGTGCAAAAAAATATAACTCGCCAGCCTCTTAAAAACCCCATGGGAACATCAAGTAGAGAAAGTATCAGAAAATGACCAAGTCAAGATCCTGTGGGATTTCCGGATCCAAATTGAGAGATACTCCATGAACATAGAACACTGGAATCTAGGCATAGTAGTACTAGAATGAAGAAATGCCTGCATCACTGGCATTGCAATTCCAGGAGATGCCAGAGTTGAAGCTGAAAAACCAAAAAAGGTAAAATAATTGCAGGGATTACATAACACTCTTTTTACAGACTGGTTGCCAATAAATTTCTGGGCACAATTCAAAGTGTGTGTGTGTGTGTGTGTGTGTGTGTGTGTGTGTGTGTGTGTGTGTGTGTGTGTGTGTGT
>JAHTLZ010000348.1:5881077-5899140 GCA_023846285.1 Phrynocephalus versicolor
TAATAATAATAATAATAATAATAATAATAATAATAATAATAATAATAATAATAATAACAACTACTACTACTACTACTACTACTACTACTACTACTACTACTACTACTACTACTACTTTATTTTTATGCCGCCTTTCTACCCGATGGGACCACATATTATTTATACATACATACATACATACATACATACATACATAATCTGGGAACGGAAACATTTCACTTGTGCACAAAATATACCTCCATGGCCCCCATTGTCAGCAGGGCTTTGGGAACAACATCACACAAGAAATTTCATACAGTATTATATACAGTGGCAGATTCCAGAAATAACATCAACAAAGCCACAAAAAACAGCAATACTCTATCAGGAACAGCATATACTGTATACTATCTTGATATTTTATTTATTCGTTTCATTTATTTGCAGAATTTTTTTAGCCACCCCATTACCAAGCGGTTTCTGGGAGGCATACAACATATTAAAACAATTAAACAACATGTTAAAACCATCATCAAAACAAACAGTTAAAAACAATCAATATACTGAACAAATACTTTCAGATGCTTAGCTTTCTTTTAAAAACTTGTATCTGCTGAGTAATGCCAATCAATGTTTTTATAATTTTGATTGTCTGGTATTTTTGAATAATAATATCTTAATCTATTATTATAAAATAATAATAATAATAATAATAATAATAATAATAATAATAATAATAATAATAATAATAATAATATTTGAAGGCATATCATACGGAAGATTGGGCAAGCATGTTTTCAGGGGGTACTAAAAGGCAGGACCCAAATTAATGCGTTCAAAGAGCCCTCCATATTTGCAAAGGCAATCTATATGTTGCCACTGCACAAGCTCAGGATCACACCCCATTGTCATAATGGAGCATTTTTAACTCAACAGCAAGCTCGAATTGGAAGCCATCATTTGAACTGGATTTGCAGCTACATTTTGTGTTCTATGGTCTGAAATTACAAATCCCAGTTACAAAATGCTTCACCTCTAAAGGATACACTTTTCAGAGAAAGGCATAGTGAGCAGAGAGAAAGAGACATACAGATTCAAACCATGATTCCTCTCAAACCATAGTTAACAGATTGATATCTGAACTGAGCTTGAGAAAAACATACATCACACCAGCCTTTTGAATAGGCATAAACTAAAAATGATTTTCCCTCTGTTAGGAAGTCAATCCCAATATGGGAAAGGGCAAAATGTGTGTTTACACACTTCCCGTAAAAACGAGTAGGGTATTTAATGTATTTACTTTGTCTTAAATTTTGTTGTTTCCATGTGAAGCCTCCATTTGCTGAAGAAAGGCCTTCCAGAAAAAAATAAAATAAAACAGGAGTAATGCTGAAAATGAAGCTCAGCAAAATAATTAGGACACAAGTAAATCTAGTAATTTCAGTCATTAACAGTTACCACATTTTCTTCTAGCTGAAGACAAACAGAAGCTGAAAGAAGTCTTTATGACATAATTATTCAACCGCTCTAGGTTAATCTCAGATATGCACAGCTCAAGGTGACATACTTAATGATTGACAATTTACAATGCCTTCATGGGAAACAACCCAATCAAATACATGCTTCTATAGTACACAGGCTTTATTCTCCTAATGTATCAGTTTCTGAACATTTTTACTGATTAGGAAAATAGGCACACAGTAAGCAAACATCATTTTTATCCCTATCCCTTTCAAACTTGTAAAAAGGGCACACAGAGACACAAACACATTTCATTTCGCTGTTTAAAAATAAAAGTGGCTCATTTGGGAGGACTGAAGGCTGGGAATAATCATCTGATAATAGTCATACCGAGTTATAAAGGGGCCTTTCAATGGGCTCGAGTGGGGAGAAGAATATTTTCAAAGGTTTGGAATCCTGAAACCTGTAAACAAAATCTGTGGAGCAGATAAAATGTTAAATGGCACAATGCAATTAAAGCTGAATTCAATTTGAGTGCACCCCTGTCCATCTGTCAGAGGGAAACAAAAGCTGAGAAGCTCCATTATTGCTGAATCCCTGCTCTTGTTAATTTGCTTGCTGAGAGATTTCAATTTCTAGGAAGTGCACAAATTAGTGTTCAGCCAGGGCTAGATCCTCAGTAAGTATAAGCAGATGGTGGAAATCAGCCCTAATCAAGTGGGCAAAGCCTTTTTTCCCCTGTCTGGTTAACGTATTTTAATCCTTTTCCATTGCTTGCTTTAGAGCAAATATTCTGAAGTGCTTTCTTCTAATATTTAGTGTATCTCTCAATAAACAGAAATGAAACTAAAGGTGTTTGCAAAGAAACCTTTCTTTTTATTTTTGGCATACCAGCCAATACCTAATAAAATTATTTTACATTGATATATCTTGCTATTGTTGTTTCCTAGTAAAAGTATTAATGGCTTTATCTAGTAAATCTGAAGTACAGTGGACCCTCATATAACAAACGGTTTGTATAACATAAAATTTGTACAACATAAAAAATTCTGGAGATAGGGGAAATTTGCTTAACAGAATCGCCTATGGGGTGAATCCATACAACATAAAAATGGTTGCGATTAGAGATTATCCCATTTTCAATGCATTCTTATGGGAAATTTGTATAAAGGGAAATTTGCTTAACAGAATTTCATTTAGAACAAATTAATTCCTTTACACAAGGTACTATTGTTATTTGTTTGCTGTGCTCTTGCATTTCTTTTCTCCCACCCCACAAAATGGACAATGCTGCAAAACGGGGGTATATTTATCATTACTGTAAATAGAAAACAACCACTAGAATGACATAAACTGCAGTGGTGAATTGCCACAGAACTATAATTTGCTGGGTGTATTCCTCATATTGTGCCCCCATCATCTCACATACAACAGGTAAGGGATGTGGAAGTACAATTTGTGACCCCACTGGCTAGCAGCAATTTGCCACTGTAATTAATGCCATGGCACTGATGGCAGGGTACATAAATGTTGGTTACCTACCTGTAACCCTAGTTCTTCGAGTGTGCATCTGTGAATTCACACATACGGTTAACAGCGCCTCGCCTGGTGATTGCCAGAAGTCTCAAGCTGTGCGAAGATAGGACCTCCCCCTCCACAACGCATGTTCCTCTCTTCCCGCACTTGAGTCTTCAGTTCCCCTCAGATCCGCCGCTGCAGAGGAGATAAGAAAAGAAAGAGAACATGACAGACAGAGGGGAAGGATGGGTGGGAAGTGTGAATTCACAGATATACACTCGAAGAACTAGGGTTACAGGGAGGTAACCAACATTTCTTCTTTGTGGCATCTGTGAATGCACACATAGGGTGACTCACAAGCTAACTTACCGGTGGTGGGTCATCATGGCAAAGAGGAAGAGAGGACAGCCCTGCCAAATGCTGCATCAATTTTGGCTTGCACATCAAGTTTGTAGTGTGTGATAAATGTAGATGGTGCAGCCCAGGTTGCAGCCTTGCAGATGTCTGGCAGGGTGATTCCTTTCAGGAAAGCAGTGGAGGAGGTGACTGCTCTTGTTGAGTGTCCTCTAGACAGAGTCAGAAGTGGTTGGTGTTTGGAGTCATACGCCAACTTTATGGTAGATACTATCCCCTTGGATATAGTCTGTGAAGTTACAGGGGTGCCCTTAGCAGGGTCGGCAGTCCTGATGAATAGTCGTTTGGAGGTTCTGAATGCAGTAGTGTGGGATAGGTATGGTAAACAGTATGGCACGTCGTACATCAAGGCAGTGCAGAGCCAGTTCGATATCATTGGTAAGTCATGGAAAGAAAGTTGGAAGCACAAAGGGTTGACTGAGGTGGAAAGCAGACACCACCTTAGGTAAGAATGAGATATCGGGCAGAAAGAGTTACTTTATCAGGGTGGAACTGAAGGAACGGAGGGTCAATTCGCAATGCAGACAGTTCCGATACTCTTCTAGCCAATGTGATAGCCACCAAGAAGGCAGTTTTTATGGAAAGCGTGTACAATGGAATGGGTGCTAATGGTTCAAATGGCAGCTTCATTAAGGCTCTTAAAACTAACGTGAGTGAGCATTGAGGGGCTGGAACAGATAGCGTTGGAGCTAGATTGTTCAGTCCTTTGAAGAATCGCTGGAGAGCCTGGTGGGTGAAAAAGGGTAGCACCTGGGGTGTCAGATGGCTGGTGGGCAACTATAGCTGCCACGTAAACTTTTAGTGTTGAGGACGAAAGGCCTCTTTGGAAGAGGCATAGCAAAAATTGTAGAACCGCTTGTAAGGAAGTCGGTTGAGTTTGGAGACCCTCCTTGGCAGCATAAGATTGGAAGGCTTTCCACTTGTAACTGTATAATTTGGTGGTGGATGGTTTCCTGGTGTTGGCAAGGATGAGACAGTCAGTTGATGAGCCATGCCATCAGATGGAGGGACTGAGGATCTGGGTGATAAATCAATCCATTCTGCTGACTTAACAGATCAGGGGGCATGGGGAGACATATGTGCTCTGAAGATATCGAGAAGAGTGTACAGAACCACGGTTGCCTGGCCAGCAGGGCGCGATGAGAATGACGTTAGCAGGTTGGTGGCGTAGCTTGGTTATGGCCCTGAGAAGAAGAGGAAGTGGGGGAAAGGCATAGAGAAGAGTCTGTGGCCAGTGGTAGGTGAAGGCATCTCCTAGAGAATCTATGCCACATCCTGCTCTGGAGCAGTACAGGCGACATTTGTGGTTGGTGTGAGTTGCGAACAAGTCTATGGTGGGAGCACCCCAGCGACGACAGAGGTAGTAAAAGACTGAGTCGAGGAGAGACCACTCGTGGGTGCCGTGGGAGAGGCAACTGAGATGGGCCGCAAGCACGTTGTCTTGGGAGGCAGTGTGGATGGCAATAAAGTAGATTTGTCTCGGTAGGCACCACTCCCACAGCTGGAGCGTGACCTGGAGGAGCGTTCGTGAGTGAGTTCCTCCTTGCTTGTTGATGTAATAAAGTGCTGTGTTTTTGTCTGTGACTATTTGTACCATTTGGCCATGCAACAGGGGTTCGAATGACTTCAGTGCATTGAAGATGGCGAGTATCTCTAGGTGACTGATGTGAAATTTTCTTTCTCATTCTGTCCATAGACCGTGCATAGTAAGGTCCAGACAATGTGCTCCCCACCCCGTGTCGCTGGCGTCCGTCGTGAGTTGGATTGTTGGGTAGCGCTGATCGAAGGAGCAACCTGGTCCGGGGTGATGGAGCGACTCCACCAACAGAGACTGTGATGAACATCTGGGGTGAGTAATAGTAGTTTGCTGCCGTTGTCGATGTGGGGCTTGAACCTCGAAAGGAACCACACTTGAAGTGGTCTCATCTTTAGTCAAGCGTATGCGAGGATCACAGTTGTAGAGGCCATGAGGCCTAGAAGCTTTTGTACATTGTGTGCTGATATGGTCGGGCGACGAAAGAAGGTAAGGGTCTGGAGGATCTTTTGTTTGCATTTTGAGGAGATAAAAGCCTGCCCTTGGATCGAGTCTAGGATGGCTCCGATGTATTGCACATGGGGAGATGGCTGAAGGACGGACTTCTTGTGGTTGACTTTGAGTCCCAGAGAGGTAACCACATTTAGGGTGAATGAGATGCCTTTTGTAGTTCGTTGTTTTGTAGGTGCCACAAGGAGCCAGTCATCTAAGTAGGGGAAGATGTTTATACCCCGCAGACGAAGAAAGGCAGTGACCAGGGCCAGACATTTTGTGAAGACCCATGGTGCCGTGGAGAGACCAAAGGGAAGAGCGGTGAATTGGTAAATTGAAGGGCTGATTTTGAAGCATAAGTACTTTCGATGTGACAGGGTTATTGATATGTGAAAATAGGCATCTTGCAGGTCTATGACTGCAAACCAGTCTCCCTATTTTAGCAATGGAAGAATGGAGTCCAGGGTGGTCATTCGGAAGTGACGCGATACAATAAAGCAATTTAAGTCCCGAAGATCTAGAATAGGCCGCAGTCCGTCGTCCTTTTTTGGCACAGTAAAATAGTGGGAGTAGAACCCGAGTATGTCATCTGGAGAAACAACTTTGATGGCGTGTTTGGATAGCAATGCGGTTACCTCATCTTGTAGAGGCTGAGATGAAGGAGTCGTTAGTGTGTTGCCTAATGGTGGTAACTGCTCAAATTCTATAGCGTAGCCCTTGGAGATTATGGTGAGGACCCATTTGTCTGAAGTGATTTCTTGCCATGTGTGGAAAAAGGATTGCAGTCTGATGCCTTGTGGAAAGGAAGCGAGACAGTCAGGGTATTTGTTTGTCATAGATCCTGGAGGGCTGCATTTGCTGGCGTCTAGGCTGGTTGGATTGTCTCTGCTAAGAAGAGACTGGTGCATGTTGTTGGTAGCAAGAACGTTGACTCTGTTGAGGAGGTGTATGGTCTGCACCAATATGGTTGTTGTTGTTGGCGAAAGGAGGTCTGGGAGAAGCCTCCATGGAAAGTATAGGATTTTGCCGTTTTGCGCATTTTAAGAATATAATCCAGGAATTCATCAGTAGACGTTGCAAAAAGGCCTTCACCGTTGAATGATGAGTCTTCCATGCGGTTTCGAGCATTGTCGGTGATAGTGGCCGTTCATAGCCACGTGTGGCGACGAAGGAAGGAGGCAGTAGCAAGCTGCTTGGAAGCGGCGTCTGCCGCGTGTCTAGCTGCTATGGTGGCATAATCCACTAGTGACAGCACTTCATCATAATAAGAAACAGCTTTGGCACGGAGGTCTTCCGGTAGGGCATCAAAGATTGGTAGGAGCTTTTGAAGTACATGGCGCTCATAAGCCTCCATGGCACACAGATAATTGGAATTTCTAAGAACAAAAGAGGCAAGAGAGTAATGTCTACATCCGATAAGGTCTAGTTTTCGACTCTCCCTATTGCTAGGGGGTCGTCATTGAGGTTCATAGTGTTCTGTTTTGAGAGGCATTGACTATGACTGAGTTAGGTAGTAGGTATCATGAAAGGAAAGACACTTTGTCTCCATGGGTCCTATAGAGATTATTGATGCATCTAGGCATGAGGGGAGTAGAAGAGGGCTTGCTCCAGGCAGCTTTTGACCGTTTGAGTAATGATGGAATAAAATCCAGTCAGAGAGGAGCAGCCTGGTTCTTGTTAAGATAGCCAAAAAAATTGCATGAGTTGTCAGCATCAGGTTGCAGCACTTGGAGGTTCATGACCTTGGCAATGCGGTGGACCATTTGAGAATATTGTTTAAAATGCTCTCCAGGGGGAAATGACTGATCTTCAGCCGTTTCCGATGCCACAGAGGCAAGGTTAGAGGACTGTGCAGATATGGTGGAGAGATCATCATCTGCTGACATCGAGGCGTCCGTGTCTAAGGGTGAGTTCTGAGCCCGGGAAGAGGAAGAACGATGGCGGGCTGTAATGTTGGTATCAGCTGTGCTGGAATGTTTGGATCGCTTGGGTGGTGGGAGGGCAGCTCGTTGATGAGACATGGAGGGTTGACGTTGGTTGACATCAGCGTCATTGCCCGAGTCAGAAGAACATGAGACCAATTGCAAGAATAATTTGCGGCACCGTGATTGGGCGATATCCGTCGTTTGATGTCGCGGGTGCTCGGTATCAGCGGTTCGTTGCCGAGGTTGTTTGTGCTGGCGTTGCCGAGATGGGGAGGGCGACGGAGAAGAGTTGGCATCATAGACGCAAGATGGCAGAAGAGAGCCGCGTCGCCAATGATCGGTGCCTGGGGGTGACCGATGTTGTTTGATGGCGGGGCGCCATAGATAGTGCGGATACAGCATGTGAGTGGTGTCGAGACCAATGCTTGGAGAATGGTCTTGCAGCCAGACTTTTTTAGGAGGTGCTGCGCAGTGATGTTGCCCAGAGCGATCAAAGTCACAATCGCGGAGGGTGTCAAGGTCGGCTGTGTTTCAAGCAGTGGTGTCCTCTGGATGGGAGGATTGACTCACTCAGTTTCGAGGAGTTGTCATGGCTTGGTCAGAGCCATGGTTGAATTGGGGCGCTTCCATCATGGTGTGCTCCATAGAAACATGCCCCCAGCTGCTGGAGACACTGGAACTTGGGGATAGCACCCGAGCCTGCCGTGCCAGTATGAGATCATCATTGCGCTGTTGGGACTCAGCCAATGGTGATGGCATTGCCCGGGCAGTGGGAGCAGATGGGCTGGAGGCAGGCGCATGAGACCTGGGCTCAGGAATAGGAGTCGATGTCAACTGTTTTGCCCTCTTATCTGGAGCCACAGATTGCTGCTTTTGTTTAGCTTTTTTTAGAAGCCTTGGTCTTCATAGCTGGTGTTTGGGGAGTTGATGTTGAGGCTGCCTGGGAATCCACCGGGAAGAGAGACTTTTCCCACAAATAAGCCCACAAGCAGCCCAATTGCTGTTTTAGGCCGGTTTAGTCAGCTTCTTGGACTCGGCGCAATGAGCCGGCTGGTGGGACTCGCCAAGGCAATAGAGGCAGTGAGCGTGGCCATCCAATATGGGGATTTTATTTGGGCAGGCCATGCAACATTTGAAGAGGGCCCTTGAGGCCATAAAACAGTGGGAAGGGAGGGGGGAAATGCAGACAGGGGGAATAAAAATAAAAGGGAATTGCAAGGGGAATGTGGAGGGGGCGGTGTTAAAGGGAGATAAAAGCAGAGAAAACAATAACAAAAGAAAATAAAGTCTAACTGTTTTCCAATTTGCAGAGCTAAGAAAAGGCAACCACTCGCAGCGGCGGCAAAAAGAAACTGAAGACTCAAGCGCGGGAAGAGAGGAACATATGCAGTGGAGGGGGAGGTCCTATCTTCGCACGGCTTGAGACTTCCAGCGATCACCGCATGAGGTCTTGATAAACCTATGTGTGCATTCACAGATGCCACGAAGAAGTGCACTATTTTACCCATCATGTTTAAGCTTACAGATTAAAAATATGAGCCAAAGTCTGAACTTTTCACTCAACAATATGGCTGAAATTCCATTAGTGTATCCAGATGTCATCATTTGGTGCAAAAATCTTTATTTAAATTAAATTTAAAACCTTGCCCTGGTTCCAATGCTCCCCAAGGACCTCTTTTGCACTTGGGAAACAACAGGTTCTCATCCTTCCTAACGCTGCGCCCCTTTAATACAGTTCCTCATGTTGTGGTGACCCCTTACCCAGCTTAGATGGGGCCACAAGCCCCCTTTGGCAGGCCATTGCCACAGGTGCCATAGAGAACTTCACTCTACAGGCATCCTCAGCCAATCGCAGCCTCTGGTGCCACTGACTGACATCCCCTCCAACCTATCAAGCTGTAACTCACTCCTTTCCCCCTTCCTCCCCCTCCTCCTCCTGACCCAAGCCGCTTGTGCCTTTCTCTTCACTAGCTCATGGCAACCCCTATGAAATGGTTGTTCAATCACCAAAGGGGTCCCAACCCCCAGGTTGGGAACCACTGCTCTAAGGTGTGTGCCTGCATGTATGCATGTATCTCCACTTCCCTCCATGCAGCGATTCTCCTCCACCATCCAATTGTTTTATGCCCCTTTGGTTCCAGTCACACAGAGCTTTTGCACAGGGGGAGGACAGATTTGCAAAGGTAGTGGAGCTTTGTCTGCAACTGGCATAGCCCCACTCAGTGGGACTGAAAACCAGAAGGACCATGGGGGAGGAGCCTTTACTAATCTGAATATTGCCATGGTGATCCTTTCACTACAATGAGACCTCCAGCAGCATTCCAGTGATAATTTCCCCCCACCCCAAAGGTACACAGAATTTCAGCCCCTAAAAATTGTTAGCTTCTAGCATGTGGATCCCCTGTTAATATATAGTATTAATGAAAATTTACACAAGCAAATTTACACAAGGTTAGATTTACCTAGACCAGTTGTTCTCAACATGTGGGTCCCCAGATGATCCTGGACTGCAACTCCCAGAAGTTTTCATCACAATCTGAGCTGACCAGGATTTCTTGGAATTGCAGTCCAGGAACATCTGGGGACCCACAGGTTGAGAACCACTGATCTAGACCTTCTTATGCATCGGCTTTAGCAGAATAAAAATGATCCTTCATTGGTTAAAAGTAACACTTTCATTAATTGTGCAAGAAGCATTGAGACCTTCACCGCTTCCAACAATGCATTTTCAGTCTTTGTAATGTGGATAACAATTTGTCTAAACTGACTAAAGTGGATGGAAAACTATCACTCAATTCTCCCAGCAGAGAGGATCAATCTCAATTGCAGAACTTAAAATCTCGCAGTTAAAATCGGTGAGGTTAGAAGGTATTTAAAAAGTATATAAATGAGAATCCATGCATACAAATCAATCCCTGGCTGAGTAAATAGTTTCAATAAGAATACAACTTTACATCTTACAGAAGTATTTAGTTAGTAGAACATGTGGAATATTAACCACTCATTCTACAATGTATTAATGCTTTCTGTCTCACAGTGATTTGTAAATGACTTTGTGATAATCCACATTTGATTAAAAAGTAAGGCTACTATGATTTTATTATACAAAAGTAAGCATGATGGTAGAATGGCTGGATTAAAAATGAATTCTAGATATTTTAATTTGTATTAAAGGAAGGATTATAGCTATTCATTTTAAAAAGTTTTCCAAATTCAATCTTTCAAAGCTAGGAACAGTCATCATTCCTTAAAATGACAAGGAGTTAGAAATGTAAAGTGAAGTAGCATACAAATAGGCCTACTGGAATCACAGTACTGTATTCTTAACAAGAAATAGGGATCCTCTGATTAGCACACTCCTTCCTCACTTTATTTCCACTTCTGTGAATTTCCCCTTCTCTTCTCAAAACAAACTGAGATTGCAGTTACCTTAATACCAATCATAGTTTGACAAAGCCAGTCTGCAAACAGTTTATAGATGGAAGGGAACAATTTAGTGCCCAAAAGGTAAAGATGAAAGGAGCCATATGAATGGGGATGAGAGGAAGAGAGAGGAAAGTTTACAATAAATGTAAGGACATTCTCAATCATATATCCTGGACAGTGAGAGAAGAAATGCACTGAGCCTTACTGTAATGTAAATTCTAGGCCCCATCCAGTTTTCCCACAGTGAATGTCTTTCCCTATTAGGGAAAATACTCCCTTTCTATCATGTTACTGAAGACTCCCATGTTACCCAACCAGATTTAATGTTAGGCTGGCTTGTTTATTTTTGTTTGCTTTTTTTTTTACTGTAGGTCTTAAGACTGTTTCAAGAATTAATTCAATTCTTGCTTCTTCCTGAATGTTTAATATATGTTTTCCTGTCTTATGAAAACTATGTTTTATATTAAGGGTTACTTGAAGGACCAAAATTTACTAACAGGTAATTAGTCAAAAACCTTTTTCCAAAAACCACATGAAGCTGGGATAAAAGATGCATGATCCAGCAGAGAATGTTTTGAGTATCATAATATAATTCTATTTTGAGGAACTGGTGTTAGGGGAAGAACATTTGAATGACATACAGAAAAGATTATTCCTCTGGCACTAATCTCCCTGTTGAATATGATTACCACTACATAAAGAAATAATTCTTGCTATCCAGAATCTATACAACTGAAATGGCTTTTAAAGCACAAAGGTTCTTGAGTTGCCCTACAATATTTTGTTGGTCTGTTTTTAAATCTGTTTACAGATTTTGGATGAGAAATATCGTCCAGTGGGAAAGCTCACCTCCGATTCTGAAACACTGATAAAAATATGAACTACAAGCACATTGATGCTGGCACTTTGGGTGTGGATTCGTGAAGTCTAAACAGAATCATGGGGTGGGGAAGAAGAAATGTGTCACATGGCAAAACTTTCACATCCAAATGGCACAGCAACCTCAAGTGGCTGTATGGTTCCTCCTGCTACCAAAGATTTCTGCTCCTCTGCAGAGAAGCAAGGGAAGTGTAATTATTATTACTGCCTCTGCTAGAGCATCACTGGTGCACAGAATCACTTAGATTTGTCACTGAAGACAAAGTGGTCCACTCTAGTGATTGTGCCATGTGGTTGCTGGAAAAGCAGCAAAACAATCCACCACCATTATGAACCAAACAATGAGACAATTGTCCATCAGAATGAGCCCTATGGTACTAAATATCTGGTATTACTGCTTGTGCACAAAGGTACACACAACAGCACACTGTTGTCTTGTTAGCAAGACAAACTAATTTCTTACTGAAGTATTTTGTTAATATATCTGTGAAGATTCTCAGTCATCCAGGTGAGCTTATCTGGAAGTTGAGTCATGGCAACTCAACTTTTCTTGAGATATTGAGATATTGAAACGTTTCACTGCTCATCCAAACAGCTTTTTAAAGTCCGTTTTGCACCACATGACAGATATCTGTACCCGAATCATGGCTGTTTGAAATTCAAATAACTATAATTACAGTTGTACCTTGGTTAACAAGTAACTTGGTTTACGAGCATTTTGATAACGAGCAAAAATATTTGAACATTTTTGCCTTATTAACAAGCAGTGTCTTGATATACCAGCACTCTCATTTGTGTCACATAATCAAAAGTGCTCTAAGCCAATGGCATCTCTCCCTCTCTCCCCCTCCTCCTGCTGGAAGTGGGTGATTGTTTCAGTTTCTGTTTCAGGCAACAGCAGAAGCAGAGTTGAAGGAAGGGCGACAGGTTCAGTAAAGGTACAAGCAGTTGCCACCCCCATCTACCCCTGTCCCAAAAGAGCCCACTTTTGTGGGGCCTCTCCACACCATCCCTGTCACCACCAATGCAACCAGGACACACCCACCGACCATCGCCCCATTTTTAAAGCCTCCATTGTGGAGGTTTTTCTCCCTTCCTCTGCTATAGTTGGGATTCCTCTCATCATCCAATTTTTAAAACAGCCCCCTCCTTGGAGGCTTCTTCCCCTCCTCTGCACCTGCCACAAAAGTTTTCAAATGCAGGTTATTGTTCTTTGTACTGTACTGTATTTTGCATTTTTTTGAATGGGAAAATTTGCTTTGAAATGCAAGCATTTTGCTTTCAAGCATGCTTCTGGAACGAATTATGCTCTTTAACAAAGGTACTACTGTACACGTGTTTTCCCTAATGGGGTTCCCTTCACTGTTTTAGCAATCAGGATTATGTACTTAAATCTTTATAGAAAAGGGAACCAGTCATCTCAGTTTGCACCCTTTTGAAATTGTACCACCGACACTTTCACAGTACCACTACAAAAGCAACATTTTCTTTATCCTGATTCCTCTCTATATCTACCTAACTAAAGATCTAAATAAGGATTTACTCCACCTAAACAGCACACAATATTTCAAAATATTTTTCAGAAATATTTCTGTAAACTACCGTAACCCCCCCCCCGGCCTATCTCAGGGGTTAGAGACCCAAACCAACCCATGATAATTGAAAATCCACAGAAGTAGGTTGAGTCAGGCCTGTGGGGCCTAGCTGGGAGCTCTCGTACTTACTCCCGGCCTGGTGCTACCCCGAACAGGCCTGCAAGGGCATTCCCGGGCTCATCAGAGGCTCCAAAAGGGCTTCCCCATGAACCGGAAGTGACTCCAGAAAATAGGAAGTGACCTCTGGATTGTCTGAAAGCACTTTTGGGGCCTCTGAGGCCCTTTCTGCGCATGTCAAAGGCTTCAGAAATGCTTCTCTGCATCCGGAAGTGACTTCTGGTTCACTTCCAGAAGCAGGGAAGGCTATTTAGAGCCTCCAACGGGACTGGGATGGCCCTCACAGACCCATTCATGGCAGTGCCAAGAGTGGGGTAAATACGGGAGGCCTGAAAAGGGCCTTTCCAGCTTATCCCAGGGGGCTTTTTTTCATATACTGCAGTCCCGCAATATAGCAGGATCGCAGTACATGAACTGCGAAAGGGTGGGGGTTACTGTATTTTTGGAGACATTTCAACACTTTTAGAAATATTTTTAAAATATTTCCAGTGTTAAGAAAGTGTTTTTAAAATATCTGTATGCTGCCTGGGCAGGAATCAATTTTGAATTGCTCTGTCTTATTATATTTAAATAGCTTTATTTTTGTCAACAGATAACTTCTACTCAACATGGCTGTGGCTAAAAAGAAATGTAGGCAGTATAGCATTCACTATTTGAAGTTTGGCTTCATTCCATCCGTGTCGGACAAATGTGTGCCCATGTACTTTTTGTGGAAAAGATTTTAAACAATGATGCTATGAAACCATCCAAGCTGGAGGATCATCTGAGAAGGTGTCACCTTGATAAAACAGATAAGATTTGACATACTTAAAAAGACTGAAAGAAAAACTTCAGAAGAGAACCACGGTGGACAGAATGTTCACTTCAACATCAAAAAGAGATTATGATGGTTTGTGGGCTTCTTACAATATATCACAACTCATAGCAAAATCAGGAAAAACTCATACTATCAGGGAACAACTGGTTTTATCAGCCATTGAAGATGTGTTAAAAACTATTCTACACAAGTCTGCATATGATATACTATACTCAAAGGAATTCCTTTGAACAACAACACAGTTCAAAGACATAGAGATGAAATGGATCATGATGTTGAAAGTTTCTTGTGTAATTATCTGAAAACAAACCATTTCTCTATTCAACTGGATGAGTCAACTTTACCTGGTCATGAAGCACTATTATTGGCATATATTCATGGTTTTTTTAATGGAATAAGAAATCCATGAAGAACTGCTCTTTGCGAGAACTTTGTAAACAGACACTAAAGGCGAATCAATTCAAAGTTTTGAAATATTCTTTCATGGAAAAAGCAATCCCTTTATCAAACAGAATATCAGCAGCAACAGATGGAGTACCAGCTATGTTTGGGCACTATTGTGGTTTTATAAGCCATTTTAAACAAAATGTACCTGGGTGTTTGCAATTCACTGTGTCATTCATCCACAACATTTAGTAGCTAAAAATCTAAGTGCCAGATTGCATCAATCTCTGCAATTTGTCATAAACGCAGTAAACAAGATCCGTATCAACGTGTTGAATTCTAGGTTATTTACACAGTTGTGTGAAGAAAATTATTATGACTTTCATCGATTACCCATTCACACTGAAGTACGCTGGCTCTCAAAAGGCTTATGTTTGACAATTTTTTTTCACTTTTTGAGTTTTTGAATGCTAAAGATCGTATTTTGAAGAAAATGTAATCAAATAGAAACCAGACATTGCTTATTTAACAGATTTGTTTACTAAATTTAATGAGGTTAACTTGCAGTTACAAGGTAACAGTCTAAATTTAATAAAAACAAAGTCCATCATTGCAGCTTTTCTTGCCAGAATTAATCTAATGAAGCAAAACATAGGACAGCCTGAATTTTCCCAGTTCCTTAACTTGTCATTGACAAATGTCCAGGTTGATGACATTTTGGTCTATTGTCAACATTTAAGTATCTTTCACACATACTTTAAAACGAGATTTGAGGATGTTTTGACTATGGAAATACCACAGTGGATTACCAATCCATATGGTGACATTGAAGAATTGGATGTCACATTACAAGAAGAACTGATTGAAATAAGCACTAACAAAGAACTTAAGTTGCAGTTCAGAATGGGGTATCAGCAGTTGTGGCTTCAGAAAGATATGCCTATTGCTTATCCTGCATTATGGACTAACGCAAGAAAGTTTTTGATAGCTCTTCCATCTTTATACTTTGTGGAAAGGGGGTTTAGCGTGGTTGCCAATCTCCTTACAAAAGAAAAAAGAAATTGACTAAAAATGGAGATTTAAGACTATGCCTCAATGATTTGCAGCCAAATATTGAACAATTGCTAGCACAGCATCAGGCTCATCTCTTCCATTAACAGCATTATTTGTGTATTAATTTTATGTAAGAATTTTACCAGGTTCTTATTTGTTTCATTCCAAATCCAAATATTTACTTGCATTTTGTGTCTTTTCAATAAGGGTATGAATAAAAATTGTACATGTTTTTCTCTCCTTTTTACAATTGTCCATGCTACAAAAGCACCTATCAAAGACAGTAGCATTGTGTCATCTGTTAAAAACATATTTGACATTCATAAGTTTAGGAAAATTCAATATTAGCAGGCAGGGGGTCTATAGAAAAAAAATGGAAAGTGCTCTACGGGGCAAAAAAGTTTGGGACCCTCTGGTTTAAATAAATATGCGTGCAGGAGAAGTGTGCTTGCCATGTCACCTCTGTCACCAGTTCTCACACCCTTTGCTAATAGAGATCAAAGGCCTTGAGAAGACCGCTACCTCCAAATCGCACAGAAAGCCTCAGCAGCTAGCAGAGGCTCTCCTCTTTCAAGTGCCACTCTCCGTATACACACAGGGCAATGGGACAGGCTAGCATATTCCCCCTGCCCATGTGCTAAATTGGGGTGTATTTGGCAATGCCTAAATGGATATCTGGCAATGGAAATAACCCAACAGTCAGACCCCTCGTGTAACACAGAGCTTAGCCACCTTCACAATATCAAGCAGTGTAGAGAAGGACAGATCCAAAGCTGTGTATATGAGGCATTCCCAGGCTTGCAGATTGCCCAACATCATGTCATTCACAGGAGTCAACTGCTTGGCCAAAGGGGGAATTTTTCTTGCAATAAGAGTGTGCACACACCTGTATGTCCATCACTCAATGAATACAACATTAGTGACTTGTGTGTGTAGTGATAGTGCATAAACAGAAATCCCCCCATGAAATATCAAAAGTGATAATCTCCTTGGTGAATATCAAAAGTAATAACTTTATTCCATTATATCAGTATGTATTTAATATATTTTATACCACCTGAGTAGTTAAAAATATCTGGGTTCAAATGCCCTACTTGGCCATAAAATGTGCTGGATGAATGTAGGCAAGCCATGGTTTCTTAACCAGACCTATCTCATAAGGTTGTTTTAAGTTAAAGTAGGGGGAAGAGAGACACATATTCTACCTTGAACTCACTAGAGAAGAAGCAGAATATAAACAGAAACAATAAATAGGCAATAAATACAATTAATGGAATGTATGTCTGGCCTTTGTCAGTAGATACCTGCACCCATACAAATTAGCTTAACATGCTTCACATTTCAGATCAACCCAGAGCACCAATAAGCGCCCATTTTTATCTCCACAAATATAAGCAAGCCCTTTTTAGCAAAGATAAAGCTGTGCTGACATGTGCTTGTAGTGCAGTGAGATAAGTCACATTCTTTATGCACTTTAGTTGAGCCCACTATCAAACAAGACACCTTTTCAATTCTGAGTTTCAAGAATTCAAACTACTGGATTGCAGACTGCTTCTTCAAGCAAGAAGGTTAGATAGAGACAAGCAGGCAAGGGATCTAAGCCTTCTGCATTTCTATGATCTCCTTTAAAAAGGCAAGGTTTTGCCGTTGTCTTTAAAACGGCCCCACTTGCGTGTCGGTAAGGTTCTTAACACACAATGTACCTCAGGAGCAATTTTATTGTGGGACTTTTGCAGAAAATTTAGCAGTGTCTGACATGCTCAGATTCCTCCTCACTGCCTTTGGAAAATACAGGTTCTCTGCTAGATTTCACTACAGAAAACAAAGACCTTGAATCAACTGCACTTATTTTCTATGAGCACAGGCTTAATTTGGAGTTAGAATCTGGACAGATATTTTCTTAGTGGAAGACTCACATGAACACACTAAACTACAAATTTTAAAAGTGCAGAAATTGTTAGAAATAACACTTGGCCTTCCACGGTCCATTCTCAAGAATTCATTCACCCTCTCTCTGACACAGGGGATGTTCAGAGAAAGGACGGGAAGTGACAATGCTTAGTAAGACTAATTAACTAAAAGTGAAAACACAACCTGAGAAAAGATTCACAAGGAATATAAACTACCCGTACTTGGGGAGGGAAATCTGTAAGTGTCAATCAATAATAAAATGCAAACTGTCAAGCTTGCTTTACTAACAAACTGTCACATCAACAATATGCAGTTAATGACTACAAATTAACTGTATACCAGATGCTTGACACTTTGTTATGACACTTAGCAAGCTAGTTGACATTTGGGGGAGGGGGGATCAAAGCTTCATTAATTATACTTTGTATAACATGTACAACCTTTATGCTAATGTCCAAATATTTCTTAAAGTGAAACTAAACAAGTGGTGAAGTCAAGTTTTAGAGCCTGAAAATATTCTTGCAGAATGTATACTTAGGGCTAAAACTCAAAAGTGGA
>JAHTLZ010000348.1:5901140-5918807 GCA_023846285.1 Phrynocephalus versicolor
GCCTCCTCTGGGAAGAACTGGGGTGTCTTCTTATTTCCTAAGTGATGGCCAAAAAGGATCAAACAGAAAAGGCAACCACCATTCTGTTGAGTATGTACTCCAAGCATGTCCAAACTTCAGCCCTCCTGATGTTTTGGACCACAACTCCCAGAATTCCAACAACCCCTGAAAGAGTAGAGAAATTCAAAACTGTATTTTGAAAGTTCACCAGAGAATCCTATATGCCAGTGGTGGTGAATCATGGGCACTCCAGATGTTTTGCACCTCAACTTCCTCAATTCCAAGCCTGTATTGCCAATGACGAAGGACTGTGGGAGTTGAGGTCCAAAACATCTGGAGTACCAAAGGTTCACCACCACTGCTATACGCTAAGCCTAACTAGTCTTATACCTTATAGTCATAAAACGAATGAAAAATGTGTTGTTGTTTTATCCTGTTTTTAGCACAATCTTGAATATTGGTCTGCATATTTATTAACACTTAGCCACTCTGAATAAACTGTCTAGTTTTTCTGTTTGGTTTTTTACTTACTTTTAAGAAAATTGTTCATTTTACCTTATTTCCAGGCAAAAATATATTTCACAAAATTTTACACAGTGTTAACAAGCTAAATAGGCTAGCCTTTACTGTGTCCCTCACCAGTACACATCATTTCTGAAAGGTGAAAAAAGTTTTTCACTTCAGGAATAAAAGGGCAAAGCAATAATCTCAGTAAATAACTCAGACTGTCCTTTCGTCTCAAGGAGGTAACCTGCTGTTTTACTCCTCTAAGGATTTGTTTAATAGGATGAGCAAAATCTCAGGGAAAACTATCAATTAAAACAGTGGAACTCCCCAAGGATAGTGTTGCTTCAGTCATTTATGCATTTTCTTGGTCAGTTCTTCAACCATTCTTAAACACACACATATTTAGATCATGATTTATAAATTATATGCCATAAAATCACACAATACATTTTGATGCTTAAAGATACCGTCACTACAATTAATATCTATTGTTTATTAGTTCTGGCATTCTCAGAAACTGTTCGGTTTTTGTAAAATCTATAGCCTCAATCTTCTAATTCTTTTGTCCCCTAAATGTTATCAGTCACTCTTTCAATTGTGAGTATCTATAATATACACACATACTGTACTCACAACATTTGTACAAGCTTGCAATACAATGTGACAGAAAGTCCATTATATTTAAATCGCTGTTATCTGCCTAGATCTTCAAACTGTTATTCACGCTATGTTTCCAAAGAGCCCAGGAAAAAAATTACACACTCCTTGAGATATTATTTGTATGGAGCTGCCCTTGATACTTATTTTTACACTCACCTTTCTAGTGCAGAGATTTTGAACATCAGTAATTCTTCAAGATTCTCACCTTGCTTCAATCAGGTGTCAAGCGCCACTTAGTGATATATATCAATGAGCATACTCTGTGTGTAACTAACCACAGATTTGATTATTTTTCAAGGTGAAGTAACAGCAGCAACCTTTCACGGAATGGTAATCCCCCAGCTGAGCACATCTTGTAACGGCTTACACTGGGTTTGTTTTCTGCAAATTTATTCTACTAATAAGTTGCCCTGTGCTTGATATGCCAAGAGCTCATAAAAACATGGCTCAATGATATGACCAGACAGCAACCAAATCAGAGAATGATCACAGATTAGTGCCATCTTTCACCCCCTAAATTGGATCAAATCTATTTTCACAAAGGTTGACGCTCACTCAAGACCTTATACATTGCGTGCACAAACTAGCCTAACTGGGTGAATAAGAATCACAATACACCTCTGTTTTGTTTTTTTTTTTTACATCATTTTAACTGATATCGATACTTTAAAAATGGGACTTACTGAAAATTTTGAAATGAATTTCAATAAGCCTTTTTGTAAAAGATCACTTTCCTGCATATTTAAAAGACATACAGAAACAAATCTGCAGATGCTTAGGTGGAAAAAGGCACTCAGGTACAAATGGAAACCTGTGCATTGCTCTGAGTCAGATTACTGGTAATACCAGGGATCACTGAACCCTCATGAGAAAGCAAAGGAGAGTGCCAATTCTCCATGAGCAAGGCTCCCCCACCCAATTAGCCGCCTCTTTCTCCATTAGCAAACCTGGGGAACCTCCCAAGAATGTATCTTAGCAGTAATATTTGATTCTATACATCCATATTACATATTCTGGAGTGTCACATAATAGAAATACTATACATCTTACAAGAAACAGAATGTGACACTATTGTATACGGAACTGCCAAATAATGTGTGTGGGCCCAGAGACATAAAAGCAGGGATCTAAGTTTACTCGGTGAATGTGTTTATCAGCAGCAACTCCAGGTGGCTGGGTGGCATGGGACCCAACTTTTCGGCCTACCTATCTCATTCGCAATTTCCTCCATACTTGTGCTGGTCATTTTTTCCTCCACTGTGACAACCAGCCAATTGGGGAGGCTGGAAGATGGGCCTGGTCTACTCTCAAACCAAACTGTTTAAGTTTGCAACCCAGTGTACCTGTTGAGTATTTAAAGCAGGGCAGCCAGGACAGACAGCCATTCTGCATTTACCTCTCTCTCACACTCCCACCTTTTTATGTTCTGGCAAAAGCCATCAATATCATTACACCTATCCTGACAGTCACAGCTTTGTTGAGAGCATTTCTGGACCATAGCAATGGATCCAAGTGGTGCAGAAGGGCCCCACTGGGGCTAGGACCCCCACCAGGTAAACCCCTTCCAGGGGTGCATGAGAGATGAGGTAATATGGACACCAAGTCCAGAGGGTCTTATCCACTCCTACCGCAAGGTGAGAAATGGAGCCACATAATGATACATGGCCATGCACTACAAGCTACTACATTGGATACCATCAGTTGGCAGTCAGAGAAGATGACAGAGGATCCATCCTCCATGATAGTGCTGGGGGCTATTGGCACCTACAACCAATAAAATTATGGTCAATTTATTCTGAAAAGAAAATGGTTTGTGTGTTTTGTATTACCGCAGCTTCTGAAGCCACTAAGCTAACTAAACAAATGTTTTTAAGATGGGAGCTGCTCCAGAATCCAAGCAGGCATTGACAGGGTTTGTTTGTTTATTTGTTTGTTTGTTTTGCCAGATCACAGGAGCTTTTTCACATCTATTTATGCAGTGGTCTGAATAGGTAAATAATTGGTCATATTCTTTCAATATTGTTTAAATGAATATCACAATCATAACTCATGGGTGAATAATAATCACTAGCAACTGAAAGAGTTATAATGTGATTGCAATTAACTCAAAATAATATATTAACTATTAAATAATTTTATAAAATAAAAAGGCAGCATATTTAAGCAGAAGAAGTAATATATAAGATCATAAAAAGTTAATACAACAATGACTATAATGTTTCATAACACATCACCGTCTTCAGTACAACTATCTTAAGAACAAAAGCCACAGAACCTTTCTAGATGGTTTAGCTACAAACCAACAATCTCATATTCCCTCTGAGCCTATATCAAACTTGTATGTGAGGTTTGTGCTGTTTGGGGCCACGCATTTCCAACACTGCAAACAGAATGTACAATGGATTAACACAAGAGAACATCCAAGAGAATATAGGTGACACTTGGTGTTCATCAGGAACCTCCTCTAGACATGCCTTGGGCTGGAAGAAGATATTGTTTGTGACACACAATGTGACACATAGGTCCACTATCACTGTCATCCATCTTTGGACTAGTCTGGAGGACATCTGATAATGTAGGGGTATCCTATTAACTACCAGTCTCCAAGTTATATACCAGATGTGACAGCCCATAATGGATTGAACAAGTACGTGTGTGAGAGTAATGAAGGGCACACACATCTTGGCATGCAGACACTGCAATAGCAACCAAGCCTGGGGTACCTCTATTTCCTCTATTTCTCAGGTTGAATGCACCCAGTGCAGGTGCTGCTAGACTGGTGCTCAGGTTCTGTAATTTGCAGGATAAATGCCCCCCAAAGAAGGTTTATAAACTGAAGTTCTATCATAACAAAAGCTCTGTGGCTTAGCAGCCCCCATGTCCAAGAGAACTGGGTATGTGTGACATGTGCTGGGTAAAATTTGCACTGAAGGAGCAAGAGGAGAGTTTCTGGATACTTCTAGATCCATCTTTGTCACTGGCAGCATATGGCCACACCGGTTTGGAAGGCTTCTGGCAAGCTTCACTTGCCCTTCCAGTTCACGCACTCAGAATTCCCCCTTCACATTATTGTGAAGATCCTGCACACTTTTCCTCTTTGTGTGTTACCAATTGTTAGTTCCCATCCCTCATAACTTTTAGATAGTCTACCGTACATGATCACATGGAGTTTATACTCTTTTCTTAACTGCTTGTGTTTGCTTTTAGCTTTAATGTTGTCTTCTAATGCTGTAAAATACCCCTCAATTCCCTGTTCTTAAACCTGAATATGTCTTAATTGCACTGGACTGTATACTGTCGCTCATTACTGTAAGCCACCTTGGGTCTTTTTTCCAAGGAGAAAGTCGGGGTAAAAATACTCATAAATAAAAATACAAATAAATAAATGAGAGGAACAGCAGCAGTGGGTGGAGCTAGACTAAGAATTTTCATGCCACTGCATTCTATGATGCTTGAAACGTCTTTTGATCATAGGCAAAAGATTGTCAAAATGACTCATCTGAAGTGCTCCGGAGGATGCCTGTGTTAGATTAGCTGCTTGTTCTGCCACCCTGAACATTCTCTCTCAATTTGAAAGATGGCCTTCTGATCTTGACTTTACCCAAGGTCAGTTTTTACTTCTCCAGAGATTGCAGAGATTAGATCTAATTTTCTTTCTAAATGGAACAGTTCCTTTTCAAAGAATGAGGCTTTTTTTGCCTCCCCCTTTCTTTGCAATCACCCCAAATAAAACTCTTGAAGACTGCAGGATCCTCTGCAGACCAGTACAACAGGGAGCTCAAGTACAAAGTGTGGAGCCCGAAACCTGGGGCAAATACTCCTTGTTTGTACAAAGTACCTTGAGAGACTAGCAATTAAAGCAGTGGTGTGAAAAGCACTGGGTCTGCCTGCGTTGTTTTCAGCTTCCCACTACAAATATATTTTTCCATACACTAATTAGCTTTAACTCTTGATCGCCGCTCTTTTTTTTTTTTACCAAAGTAGTTCTTGCAAAGGGTGCTGTTTTGCCAAGTGCTTTGATTTTGTTTAACAACCTCAACTACTGTATAGCTTACAAGCCCCATAACACATAGCTCAAAGCAGTTTTATAAGGCCTCCGCTACCTAATTAAAAACTCCTTAAAGAAAAGGGGGAAACTCTACGAAAATGATTTGATCAAATAGTGGCTTATATATAGCGTCTAGAGGTGGGCACGAAACGAACAATTTTTCGTTTCCATTTTCGTTTTTCGTTTCGTTACGTAACGAAACGACAAATGAATTTTGTCTCTAAAATGAAACGAAACAAACAGAAACACCAGAAATTTTGTTGTCCGTTTCGTTTTCGTTACAGCAATACACTGAACTGCTTTAAATGCTAAAAAAAATCACAAAACATTGAAATAAACGGTAACGAAACGGTAATGAAATGAACGAAAATGAAAATGAAAATTTTGCAAAAATTCGCGAAAAACAGAAATGAACCAAAACGGACCCCCTAGATGACAAACGACAAACGAAACACCTTTTTTTTATTCGTGCCCATCTCTAATAGCGTCATCGAGTGAAAAACTGTCACAAGCCAGAGAACTTTAAAAGCCAGCATGGTTTTGTAGGCAGACTAAGGGATTAAGACATGGAATTAAGTCCGCACTTGAATACCGGAAAGTTCCTGGTGGGGGGCAATGGCAAAAACACTTCCTAAATATCTCGTTCATCTTGGAAGCCCTATTAGGCTTGCTGTAAGCCACATGCAACATTACGACATATGACAACAAACATAACGTTAACAAAGAACGGTACAGCAATATGAAGCATCTTAATGCTTCTTTCTAACATACAGTAATTGGAAATACATAGTGGATATTTGAGGTGTTTGATTTTGCTTTTAATAGAGTGCAACTCTTAAAGACGTGCCTCCTTGCCAAGAGCTGGACTAGATGATCCATAGGCTCCTTTCTCTGGAGTTCTAAGATTACTGTTAGGAGTACAAGCTCAGGAAAAGGCTTGATCTCATTTGGCTAGCAATAGCATCCTAAGTATTGGTATAGGACAGTTCCGAGGAATACTTGAAAATGTGAAGTGTAAATGCAAAATATAAATGGGGGGGGGACAGTGTTAACAAACAGGTTATCCTACAAATGAACTCATTTGGGAATCAGAGTTTGCTTCTGGACTCTAGCCGATATACAACTCAGGGATTAGTTTTCCCCTTGTGCCACACGTGAACATAGTTATATGCAAAATTCTCAGTGTTCCACAAACAGCATGCTCCCTACACATGTTCTATGTTTGTTTCAATACAAATGGGGATTTCACACCACACCACATATTTTAGTGATAGTTCCACAAGTTTATCAGTAGAACAGAAAACTTCACTGCTACAGAGGAAGGCAATGACTGGATTTAGACTATGGTTTCTTTTTTCTACCAGAGAAGTGCCATTTACCCTGGAGCCCTTGTTGTTGAACCCTGATGAAAGAATTGTCCATAACTTACTTTGAAAAATTACACACCCACGCAGCCGATTTGCAGTAACTTTCAAATGTGTATATTTTCATCCGAAATGTTGAACAGGTTTACAAGATCCTTATCAGTAAAATATTATAAATCATATAAAAGAAAACACACAAACAACTGCTTAAAAAAAGCATGCCGCTGAGTTTTAAATCGGTAACCTAGGAAATAGTATAAAAATACTAGATTAGAAGAATACAAAGAACTATGTGCAAAATACTACTCCCATAACAAAGCATTTCCACCTACTCTCTACTAAAGTACCATTTGATCCTCAAAATACCATTCATGAACCTTTAGGGTTAGGGTGAGAATGGCATGGGAGCAGTTGAAAGCTAAAGGGGGTAATCACCCCTTTAAAAAACACTGTGGTGCTCCTCATTAATTTGGGGAAGTCAGGTGCTCCAGTAAGAAAAATCCCCTGGAACTTTACCATCCTTTAGATGCACAGTGGTTCCCAACCATGAGTAACCCAAGTGCATCTGAATTGCAACATCCAGAATCCTCCATCACCAGCTGTGCTGTCCAGAGTTTCTGGGAGTTGCAGTCCAAGAACACCTGGGTTACCCAAGGTTGGGAACCGCTACTCTAATGAGCCACTTGGAAATGACATCTGGTTCTGTTTAGTGGTCAGTTCTGATATTGCACCTTGAAAATACCAAGTTAATAAGCAAGATTAAGTACTGGCAGGGGAGGAGAACCAAATCCAAACTACCAGCTGCCAACATGATTTCATCAGGCCTGGAAATTTTCATTATCCCAAAGAATAAATAAAATAAAATAAACAAAAAGTTCCTGAACAGGTACCAGGGTGGGTTAGGAGGAGATTTGGGAAAAACCCCAAAACACAAAACTTTTTCAGTGTTCTCTCCCCTTATGGGTATTATATTTGCTGTTTTGTCAAGTTACATATTTTTATGTTCTGTTTAATTATATGTGTGATGTTCTGGGTATTCTCAGATAAAAGAATAATGTTCATAGTATCCTTTTTAAATAGCCAAAATAGGTGTTTCTGGCGCGCACACAAAATAGGCAGACATTTTGTATCTTGAGAGTCAAGTGGTGGTGGTGGTGGTCCTTGGGGACCACAAAAATGTTCGCAGCTATAGACCTCGTCTAAACAAAAAATGCCATCGTTCCACTGAGGATTCATAAAACCTACAAAGAAATTCTGATAAAAATTACTGAAATATCTCTTTAATGCCCTCTAAAGATAACTAGGAATAACTAGAAAACATTATTTATTACATTCAAAAAGAAATGTTTTAATTATTAATTACTTTACCTTTGATAGGTAATTTACTACATAGTTCTCAAAGAGTAACTAGTTACAATAACCTATTTTACTTATGACAAATTATTTCCAATTTCTGGCCATTCAGAGCTATTTATCTTAATGAAAGTTTTTATGCTCATTCAACAGGCCATCTGATTCTTTTTAGAAATGCATTAAAAGGGAGGGAGAGTCATGTAGTACTTTAGAACGACATTTGGCATGTTTTAAAATAATTAGAATGATTCAAGGATAATGAAGCAGCAGAACAGAAACTATAACTCAAGAAGGAAAAAGTAATTGCAGTTTCTGAACCTGTATTCTATAAGAATACCACAGAGAATAAAACATGCTACTACAGAATTGACTTCATGTTTCTTTACAATTAAAAGAGGGGAGGGGGCTAGTAGCCATGCTGGTTTAGATATTCTGGGAATTATCATCCAAAACAAGAAGGTTTTTCAAGATCTACACATATGTTCTGTGTTTCTTTCTCACCATGCATAGATGTGACCTGTCAAAATAGGCACCATCCCTAAAATGAAGTTTTGAGGACTTTTTTCAATGCAACTTAAAACATACACAGAATGCATAAAGAATAAATAGGATAAAGGAGTTTATGAAAACATTTATCATATCGCTTGACTAAGAATGAGAGGATTCATTAGGCGTTCTTGGTCACTGAACACCCACTGGCAAACCCAGCTTCTTTGCTATTCTAAGAGTGCATGATGCTTGATAAACAGGCCACATTGCAAGCCAACAAGTATGCATCAAGTTAATAAATGTCTCAGTCATTTCAAAAAAATGTCCAAACACATTCTAAATCACTATTTAAAGAAATTCACACAAAACACACACACCAAGAGTGATGAGGGGAAGAAATCTGAAAATATGTATGAAAGAGAAAAGAATGAATGAGAATCCATCAAATAATTAACGCAACCTACTAATTTTTACCATACACGAAAGGAGGAACAATGAGTGTTACATAATTTACAAAAGTGGTGAGATACCCTCATAAATCCTGCTGACAAAAAAGAGAGCTACTGTTCTTTGAAATCAGAATCCATTATTATGCTGTGACTGAATAGTAAGGGAAATTTGGCATGGGAAATAAAATTCCCTATATTCCTCAATTTAGTAAGAATGATCTCTTTTTTGCCTATCAGAAAGATGAAACTCAATTTCAAATAAATAAGTCCCAAAATGTTACACTACAACTGAGACGGTCCCAGTTATCTTAGAAGTACAGTCTGTTTCTGCTCCTATCAACCATAACTCTAAATCTTTCCATGACAGTTGGCTTCAGGCCCGTCCTTGAATCTCTATCTACATAAATACTAGATTCTATGCATGCACTATAAATACTAGATGAATGTCACTTTCAACAATAGAAAGCACTTTCTTTTCCACAGTGGACATTTAATGGTATATAATATTCTCATCTTTATATAGAAAATTAAGCTGTTAACCAGTGCAGCTGAAAATGCCCCATAAAATCTACAAACCATTAACACCAAAGATGCACTAAATGAATTAATATTTTAGTAATTCATTAAATATTGAGAATACTCATTCTAACAGGGATCTAAGTTTTCAGAACGTGTAGCTTCTTAGTTGCTTTAAAATTTAAAGTGGATATTGCTCTGAACCAGCAAGCAATACAGACCACAAAATATCGTGCTTTTATACAAGACATATTAGAAGGTCAACTAAAATCATTTCCTAAAACATTCCTAATATGGTTGATTCACAAACACGTTAACAGCACAGATCTGTATTCACCAGGAACTACCATCAGTTAAGAGTACACAGTCTTGTAGTCTAAATAACTTCAGTTAGATCAAACAGATATAACCAAGTTTAGCTCCAAGAAATTTCATTTAATTAATCCTAAAACACTCAAGTCACAGGATAGAATCAAGTACCGGTAAGTGACTGAACAGATTACATTGTACAGTACTAATTTTAGACCACTATGTCTGTTCCATTAATAATTAAGCAAAATGGGACTTAAACATATCCAGGTTCACTTTTGCACCTCAAATTATATTTTCTGCTATTAATAGGGAACCATTTTGTTTAGAATCTGCTCGATCTGAAAACATTAAAGGGGGGTAGGCATTCTGAAGACAAATGGAGACAAACAGCAGTTGGAGGATTTACATAGTTGAAATGTGCATCTCAGTAGCATGAAAACCATCTCCGCACCTTAACAAAGATAAAATAATTACCTGTTTTATCAAATAAAATGGGGGGGATTCACCTTGCACACAAGACAAGCCATGGTTGTTGAGTTTTTCCCGAAGACTTTGAGAGCCTTTTAAAAAGGCAGCACTGTTCCAACATTTTCCTTGAGGCTGCTTTTATTTGCGTGTGATGGGGGTTGTTGCTGTTTTTCTTATTTTTGATGGGTTTTGTTTGTTAGCATCGTTTCAAAGCACCTCTTTGAAAGACACTGGAAGAACAAAGTATTTGCTCCTCTGGACACAAAGCCTTTTCCAAACCACTAAGAGCTATTGTCTCTCCTCCTGTCTGATCCATATAAAGAGGCAGAGAGTCTTGAAGCCATGGGTTATTTCTTCATTGCCTCTTTAGAAAGCACAAAACCAACAAGAAGCTTTGCCACAGAAAGTGGTATAAGGTGCTAATCCATGTTAAATTCATAGTTTTAACACCTATACGGTATGTGATAATTGTTACATTCCAAGCGGATTAGCAGAATGCAACAGTGAGGCTAGGCCAGCACTACAGAAACTTCCTAAAAGTGATTTCTTGTGGTCAGCCATAGCCGCTGGCAAGCAGTAAAAAGTCAGCTTTCCTCCATTATACAGCTCCAGCATTTAGTACTGTAGTACATTTTGAAAGCTAAAAATCCTGACTTATCAAGGTACTTGTATATCAAATTATGAACGACAATCTTATTGTGATTCTTCAGCATACATCAGATTCTCACTTTGCATCATCAATTCATCTGTAAAGATGCATGGAATTAAAAGAATTGTAATAGAGTAATACCTTGGCTTACGAGCATAATTTGTTCCTGAAATACACTTGTAAACCAAAACACTCTTATAACAAAGCAAATTTCCCCATAAGAAATAATGGAAACTCAGTCGATTTGTTCTGGGGTCCCATAAACCACATACTGTACATGCAAAATGCCAAAACTCACCTAAGAAGTTGGCTAGAAGTTCATACCCACACCATGGTTTAATAACTGGCTGCAGAATCTGCTATGCTTGGGAATAAAAACTGGAGTTTACTCTGTGTTTCTAATGTGATAGTAATAAAATCCAATTTGTAGCCATATCCACACTTCACTAGTTGCCCCATGACTAGAAATGGTTTAAAGAATAAGAAAGGATATTGAAAACAAGTTAAATATAAACATAAAGAAAAATAAAACCCTAACCTGCACTCCCCCCCTTTTAAAACATACCTGGCTCGTGCAAGGGTGACCTCCCTTCCTCTCTTCTCCCTCTGCTTTTGAAGCTGCCTGAGACAGAACATTCCAGGCAATCATCCACACTCGGGGGGGGGGGGGATAGACACCATTGGCTCAATTGTCATCATGTGACCTGCTCCAGTTACTTGTATTGCAAGACATTGCTTGTTGATCAGGGCAAAATTTAGAAGGAATGTTTGCTTCTCTTGCAAGACATTATTATCCAAATCTTAAACCAAGGTATTACTGTAGTCACTCATTTTCTTGAGCTCAGCTATTAGTTCCTGAGAATATACAGGGTAGTATCTGGGGGGTTATGATGACCTTTCATCCACTTGATTAATTTCATATACAGCTTGACTTACCAAGACATCATTAGCTATGCCAATAAAGGGACAATCCAGTTTAGTTTACAGTTTTAACACACATAGCAATCTATCCAAAATCCAGTGGAAAAGTCCTGCAGCACTGTTAAGACGAAGACATTTTGCTTATCATAAGCCACAGTCCACATCAAGATCATGAAGTGATGTTTCAGTAGCCAGATATTTATATACTGTAGTACTAAGAACTATCAAAAGTAACCTGGAAGTTGAGTCATTGGCTACTGGACTTCTTTTTTGAGAGATAGAAACATTTCGCTGTTCATCCAAACACCGATGAAGCTGTTTGGATGAACAGCGAAACGTTTCTATCTCTCAACTTCCAGATAAACTCACCTGGATGACTGAGAATCTTCACAGACATATCAAAAGTAATGGAAATGCAAGATGTCCAACACAGTCCATGGTCAATCAGTGGCCATTTATGGGTCACTAAATAGGAACTGGCAAACCACTCCAGTATTCCTCCCAAGAAAACTCCATTTTTCATCATGATGACCCATGATGAAAAAGTTGATGAATTTGTAGTGAATTTTGATATGTCAATTTGTCGTGCTATTAAATGGCCCCCAAGACACCGAGAGACACTGCCATTGCAATGGAGCTTCTCCTGACACTTTTCTACAAGCCCTCCAATTTTGGGAAAGATCAGATTTCTGATTTCCATTTTATGTACCCCCAAAGATCCCCCCCAAGGAATGTTCCCCCTAGGCATCCAGAGACACCAAACTTGCAGAGGTGCTTCCTCTGACTCTCCTCTACAGTCCAGCTAGATTTTGTGAAGATTGAGTTTCCCCAAACCAGATGCTAAAGGGCATATTCCGGGGGGGGGGGGATTCTTTGAAGGTGCATAATTCAAACATCCAGAACCCAAACCTGACCATACTGGCAGGTCTTGTAAAGTAGCATGAGGAGAAGCTTCTCTGCCAGTTTGGTGTTTCCAGGTGCCTTGGAGGCATTTTCTAGGGATTTAAAGTAAAAAAAAAAAACAAATTGACAAATCAATATGTGGATTCATAAGAAAAATAATAAATTTGTTATGATTTGTCAAGCTTGATGAATCACCAACCAAAAGGAATCACCATTTTTCTGATTTTGTACCCATCTCCAGAGCTAACACATCAGACTGTATTCTCCTTTATGTGCTATTGGCTTCTTCAAGCTAAATGAAACATTTAAAAATAGAAAGGAAAGGAGAACTGTAGAAACCACAGGTCTGTGGGTAAAACAGATTTGGAAATATATAGGAAAGGGGCTCAATTTTAACTTTTTAAATCATCATTTATCTTTATTAAATACCCTTACTCAAAAGAAGTCATGAATTTCCACTATCCAGTGATGTGTTAATATAGGAGTACTGTACATGACATCTACATTTAATCTTGACTACATGCTAATATTACTTATGCCTATGACTCAATATTTTCATCTAAAAATGAGATTTTCTTTCACTGTAAACTACTGCCTTGAAACTCTGTTAAGTGTTCTACTTTATGCTTACAGAAAACTTAATTCTTCTGAACAGGTGCTTTGACTAAGCTAATGCAAACTCTACATCCCTCACAATTGGTCGCGTACATTACTGCCAATGGAGAAAACCTGCCAAACATGTCAAAATGATGTGTCATTTTAATACTAGCACAGTTCCAGGCTCCTATATGCCAAGTAAGCTCTCTGAATCTATGCTCAAAAAGGCACTTCACCACAAAGGCACCTTTTTCAACATAGCACAATCCTTTATTTCAACGGCTTGGAATAATAAAGGATTGTGTGACAGCCCTCATCCTCTTGAAGGGGTGAAAACAGCATCTCAAGATTTCCAAAGTACGAGTCTGGTTCATATGGGCCTGAAATACTACATTATAGCCAAAAAGAAAGGTTTAAAGGCAACACCAAATACTCCCCACCCTCCAAAACCCCAGAATGGAACAGCAACATATCCAACTTTGTATAACTTTTTACTTTGTGATTATTAACTTGTCTACAAGCAAAACATTTAACAACTTATATGCTGGTGTTATCACACCACACAGGTCAAACGTAGTGAAAGCTATCCATATATCTGGTGTACCACAAAAGGCAATAGTCTGCGAAAATAAACTGGGTCAAGCCATTCTTCGAAGCCACTGTAAACTGCAATTCGGAATTTTGGATTTTTGTACTCAGTTATGTGTTTTAATGCTTAATAATTAATATGCCAAAATGCAATTACAAAATGTCTGATGCCTGTGTTATTTGTATCCATTTATATACAGCACCAGAATACCCACTGAACCACTTTATAATGATAATGAAAACTCTCCAGGCCATGCGTTGCTGGTATAGCAACATCTCTGGTGGTCAAAGTCTTTCAGCCCTTAAGAGTTGTGAATCACAATATACCCTGGGCTTAGCAAATCCTCTCATGACACATGTCATGTCCTATTTTATTGCTCAAATACCATCCCTTGCATCGCACTCCAACTATATCACCAGTAGCTAAAATGTTCCAAGGCAGACAGATGCATAAATGAAGGCATCACATCCTATGAAATAGACTCACAAAGTGCATGCTTGTTTGTTAGTTAGTTTGTTTCCAGAAAGGATACAGTACTTCATCTTTATTTTTTGAGTAAAATGAAATAAATATTTAGACTACATTAAAAATATAGAAATGTTTAAATGTTGTCTTTTCTTTCCTTTTGGGGTTGGTTTTTGTTTGTTTTTTGATTTTTGAGATGCTGCCTGCAATTTTTAATTGCTCCAAAATAATCTCAAATCATTGTTAGCTTTTTTCAAAACACAGAATTAGCCATCACTATTTAAACTAAACGACATAACCACAGTTAAATGTCATTATATGAAATCTACCTAAAGACTATTTGGCGAAGAGAAATAGGCAGCGATGAATCTCTAATCACTATTGAAGCCATTGATAATGCTGTCTATCCACACTAAGTCGAACAAAAGCTGAAATGTATTAAACATAGCAATCCATCATCCTGCAGATAGGGGAACAAAACCTAGAGGGTTCAGACAGAGTGACTCCTGCTGCTAATGATGGCTGAAGTACTATCAGTTCAACCGTTGCTATGCCCTAGCCTTCCCTGATATGAAGGTTCGTAACAGGAGCAAATGAGCCTGCAAAAATAAGTTAGTGTTTGGGATTTCAGCTGTGTGGCTTCTGCCAACTAAGTTTATTCCAAACATTATTTTTTTAAAAAAAAATCACATTTTTTTAAAAAATTCACATTACATTTGTACACAATTACAAACAAAGCTGTTGCTACTCCACTTGTTATTCTGCCCCCTCCCCGGAAGTAAAAAAAGGAAAAGGAATGCTAACTGAAAGAATATCACCAGAGGAAAAAGTCTCTTAGCCTTTACTTCAGAAAGGATTATGGGAAGGGGGAGAAATCCTCTGGCGACATGGGGGAGGGGCAAGAGAAAGCCTATTGTTAATGAGCAATGTACTACTACTGTATGTGAATGAGTTCCAACCTAAGGAACTGAAATAAAGAGAAAAATAACAAGAACATTTTTTTAAAAAAAAGTGTTATTTGAGAAAGTTGCATTTTGTTTTTGACTTCTTCCTTGTAGGACAGATGAGTCATGCAATATAGCCAAAGGAAAAATGGCAACTGCTAACACCACATTAGTAAAGTATAAAAGGAAAAGACACTTTCCTCAACATTTCAGCCTTGTCATTTCCAATTTTCTGCTCTTTGGACATGCTTGTATTCAAATTCTGGAACATCTATTCAGCATATCAATCCTAATTAGACAATCTGGGTCTGGAAAGGATGAGAGCTGGGTCATTTGCATAATTTAATCATAAATACTCAGTGATACATATTTCCAAATGCATTTGTACAATTATCTTTCCATCCTTGGGGCAATGGTATTAATATGATTAGGCAATATTTCTGGAAAAAACAGACAAGTATGCACTCTTTTTAACTGCAGCTTAGGGCGATATGAAAAATTAATTAATTTCTGAAGAAAATCAATTTCTGTACGTGACCACATTAGACACTGCTAACCAAGACATAGAATATTCTCTCAATCGTTGTGTTTTATCCACCCTTTTCTAAAGTCTGATTGTTATGTGAATGTTTCAAATAATAAAACTGCCAACTTAAGACCACCTATTCTTAGAACATGAAAATGGAACTGCATGTTCATGTAATGCAGCTTTTATTTTAACAGAACGCTCTCTGACCATTTCATAGGAAACCATGGGAGTTATGCTTTTGCAATATTTTACTAATGTTTGTTCAACAACTCAACCTGCGGAGAACTATAAAATAGCTAAAATTTCCTAACTTTCAATGCATTTACCTATATCGTTTGTTTTTCTATTGTAATGCCTCTTCAGAAAATTCATAAACATTACCAAGTAATATACTTCTATGTAAGATACAAATAAAAGCCCAGCTGACTAATCTTATGGGAGGGGGAAGAAAGCCCCAGAATGGTGGCATTTTGTATGGTAATTGGTAATAAACATTACATATTTGAGTTTTAGAAACATACAACCTTTATTTCCTCTCATTCAACAGAAAAAATGGAATTACTGCATGCAAATGTTCAATATTCATTTAATTTGCATGAAGGTGCTTGAACAAATTTTTTATTCTAGCAAGCTCATTTTTCATGCGTTTTGTCTTTCATCCTAATCTAGCATCTGTCATTCCTTTTTGAAGTTATTATCGGCCCAATTCCCTCTTGGACATGGTTGCTGGGTGACCGGTATCTTAGCACCCACTTTGACAGGAACAGATGTGAATCTGATCAAGAGATTTCCCATGAGTACCTGAAATCACAAACAACTTTTGTCAAAAACAAACAGCCTCGCTGTCATGACCCCTTTCTTAAAAGGATTCCTTCCTCCCCCACATCACAACCTGCCCCTGCAAGACTCCAAAACATCATTTTCAATGTACACTAACTTGAACAATCTACAACAGTTTCTCAAGTGTTCCAATCATTTCATTTTGCATCTCTGTTTTTTGGAACAGAAGGACAGGGTCTTGAATCATTCATCATAGTAAACATTGCTCTCTCTTTTTGGCAACCATTCTAAGGAGCTTCACGTCTGAAATCAATACAACTGGTCACACAAGTGAGCTGCAGGAAAACAGTTTTAGGGGCTTCCTGAACCCAAACTACAAGGTGTGTATGAGGTCTGAGTAAGAGACTACAAGCAATCTCTTTACATTATGTTTTCAGTCAATGAGAGAAGCCACACTGCTTGAGCTGACATCTTCCCCATTAAGTAGCACACACGGATTACAAACATGAAAACCTTCAAGTGGGAGCTACTGACTGCATATAATTCTGAATCGAAAAATAAATAGGGATAAGTATGAAGAAGTATGCTCCCGGCTACATTCCAGAAGGGAAGTATGCATTAAAAATCTCAAGATTTTTAATAACTCCTTTAGAATATATTTCCGGAAATAAGTATAAACACTTTCCCCTTTTAGTTACACAATTAGTGAGGGCGTGATCGACTTATAAGCCTGTTCCAAATCCATTATCCTATGGTTCATATGATTATACGAAGCAATTTGATCCAAGACGTACAGATCACAGTATTTTGGCTCAATAAAATGACACAACATGCTTGCATACGGAAGCAAGTCCCCTCATCTTGCACCTGGGATATGAGCAAACCACACATTTTGTAATGAATCACAGTTTATATGGGTGAAAACGTCTACAGTAATACCTTGGTTTACAAGTTCCTTGGTTCACTAGTGTTTTGCAAGATGAGCAAACATTTCTGATCAATCTTGCCTTGATCAAAAGGCAATGTCTTGCAATGCGAGTACTGGAGCAGGTCACATGATCACAAGTAAGCCAATGCTCTCTCTCTCTCTCTCTCTCTCTCTCTCTCTCTCTCTCTCTCTCTCT
>JAHTLZ010000348.1:5918817-5931721 GCA_023846285.1 Phrynocephalus versicolor
TCTGCTGGATTGTAGGTGATTATCTGGAACGTTCTGTCTCAGGCAAGAATCAAAAGGAGAGGGAGGAAAGAGGAAGAGAATTCTCCCTTGCACCATCTATGAATGTTTTCAAATGGAAGAGCATGTTAGGGTTTTATTTTCTTTATATTTATATTTGAATTCAATTTGTTTTCCACATTTGTCTTGTTTTTCAAACAGTTTGAAGCAGCTGTCAAAATTCCATACTGAGGATCATTAGAAAATAAATTGAAAGATACTTCACCATTAACGTCATGCCATTATACAAAGAGATAAACTATGGCACTCACTACTGCAAATTAATGGTAGTTGTTGAGAGAGATTTAAAGCTGGATTAGACAAATTCATGGAGGGTATCTACTAGTCAGGAGGCTATATATTACCTCCTGTATCAGAGGAGCTATGTTTTTGTCAGCTGAGTAGATCTTGAAAGGGAAGACGTTCATGTTTTGTTTGTGGAATCCTTATGTTCATGAAATTAGACTACAGGTAAGAAGAAATATTGGCCATAGAGGAGAAAGAATAATGTAATGTGCTACAGCTGCATCCACCATCACCATTGTTGAATTATCTAGTTATTCATGATACAACAAATAGTTTAAAAATGCATTGTTGCCATTGATTCAGGTTGCCTCAGTAGGATCAGACTCTCCAAATGGGGAAGTTCAAAGCTCGGTGGGATCCATTAACTTCAACTGACAGAGCAAGACCGAGAGCTCAGGCTCCTAAAATGGCTCTGAATTTGCGCAAAATGTGTCTACTGTCTTTCCCCTTTGAGAAGCCAAACACACACAAACACATACAACAAGCACAGAAGAACCGGCTGATGTTTAAGAAACATACAAACAACCCATATGCAGCATTGAATTCTTAAATAAAGTTGTGGTCATGCTCCTTTGCTCAATTCAAGCAACTTCATGAACTGCGCAATTTGTACTAAATATAGGCAATGTTTCTCATCAATGCAAGAACTTTATGAAGAACATGATTTTCACCATCCTTCTGAACAGAAGAAAATTATAGTTTCTTGACTGCAAGAATGAGCCAAGCATGCATTTGCATCCCTACCATGCATCCAGGGCCACAACTAGGGTCATTGTCATCTGGGGCAAAAGTGTTCTGCTTCTGCTTTTATACCGCTCCATACAACTTCAAGTAGTCTCTGGACAGTTTATAGCTTAATTACAGTATGCAGGCTACATTACTATTTTATAGTCGTGAGTTTTTTCGGGCTATTTGGCCATGTTCTAGAAGTTCACAGCCAGAAACAGCCTGAAAAACTCACAATAACTATCAGATCCTGACAGTGAAAGCCTTCGAGAATGCATAGATACTATTTTGTCATGTTGGCATCCCCCTCGCATGCAGCACCCAGGGCACATGCCCTGCCTCCCTCCATGTGCCCCCCATGTGGCCCTGCATGACCCCTCAGATCTTGATGACTCTGTGTTTATAACTATTTATAACCTTGTAGCTTTAATGTAATGCTGCCTATTAATGCTGTAAGATGTCCCTCAATTCCTTGTTCTCAATACTTGAACATGTCTTAATTGTATTGGACTATATATTATCATGTCTTAGTTATATTGGACTGTATATTATCCCTCATTACTATAAGCCACCTTGGGTCCTTTTCCAAGGAGAAAGATGGAGTAAAAATACTCTAAATAAATAAATAAATAAATAAATAAATAAATAAATAAATAAATAAATAAATAAATAAATAAAATTCAAAAGGAGGCAATAATATAAAATAATAAATATAATCTATGCATATACTTTTCCTCCAGATTTTAAAAAATAATTGCAAAATAAGACAGAACATTTTTACATATTATATTCATGTATAATATGTAAAATATGACTTTGAAAAAACATACATATACTAGTTAATGTTTTCTAATATACCTGTTTCTTCATACGGATCATATGTACCTTGAGAAAAATCATAAAATATTTGGGTCAGCCTCCTGTGTTATCTAGTTTTTGATCCTTATTTCTACCAAATATGTATGGGAGCAAGAGTACTCTGCAGAAACCAAACTTCTCCTTACATATCTACATTTCTTAAACAACTTTTTCTCTTTAAAATCTTCCTTGTCACTAGAGATGGGCACGAACTGGTTCGTCCCAGTTCATAAAGGCAAATACGTCTGTTAATCATTTGCTGAGTATCAGCTGTCAGGAAGATATATTTTTTTCCATTTTGAAAGCATTTACTTTCCTGGTGACCAGAAGGACATTATTACCACAAGCAATCAGGCAAGTCACTAATTACCTAACTATGGAATGAACATGGACTGGCTGCCTCAGAGCAATCAGGCCGTACTGCCAATTCTGAAGAGATCGAGACAAACCACTCTGGGTCTAGAAATTACAGCCAGAGTTCAACCAAATGAAACAATAGTCTGATCAACAAATTCAGCCTCACAATTTTTTTCTACATTTTGTTTAATTTTGTTGCTAAGAATAAGCCAAATTGTAAGTTTTGGTCCATTACTTTCTGCTACACAAAATACTCCCACCACAATTCTTGGGATACACAAGTGCCCCTCCACTCAACCAGCATGTATTCAAGCCCAAGAGAACCACAACATGGATGGTCTAGTTCAGGCCTGCCCAAAGTCCGGCCTGGGGGGGGGGAATCCGGCCCGTCAGGGCATTCTGAGTGGCCCGCGGCTGGCTGGCCCGCTCCTCCCTCCCCCTCCTTCACCCCATGTTTTTTTTTTTACAAAAATCTTCTGCCAACACTGACACCGCCGGCAAGCTTGAGGGGCTGGGCAGGCTGGTTGGACGGTGAGCAGAAGCTTGTGGGGCTGGGTGGGCAGGCGAGGGGGTGGGCCACCATAACCAGCACCGCTGGGAAGCTTGTGGGGCTGGGCGGGTAGGTGGGGCTTGCAGTGGGGTGGCAGGGTCTGGGAGCAACCGGCCCCTGACACATTCTCAGCTACCAAATCTGGCCCTCCTTACAAAAAGTTTGGGCACCCCTGGTCTAGTTATTAGGCAGGAATAGTCCAAAATAATTTATGATGTGTCTTGTGCTATGCTGCAGGATTTCAGCCTTGGTGCTGCAATGCAGAACTTTCTCAAGCTGGTTAAACAAATCCATATGGATATTAAGGATGCCAACCCAAGGCCTGATGCTGGATACAGCCCAAAGACATTGTTTTTTTCCCTGTTGCTGAATACCATGCTACGTTTAGCTTGCTGAGGGGTAAATTGTTCACCCAAAGCTTCACTCATACATAAAATCCGTACAACTATTGCTCCAAAATCTGAATGCTGATTTTTAAAAGAGACTTTAAAAGTGACATATCACTAAATTATTCCCATTTACTGTTGCTGTTACTTGATTCTTCCCTTTACTCATAACTTCTTCCTTTTTACTCTACCCTCCAAAGGTAAGAAAATCCCCCAAGAACAGTGAGGGAAAAAAAGAGTAAGCACTAAATTTAAAAATTATGATGTTAACAGTTAATGTATTACTCTGCAAAACACACGGAGTGCCCACAGTCCAGGCAGGGAAGACGTCTCAAGCTGAAGAGGTATATTAAGGTACCCCTACTCCTCCAATTATGGGCCACCAACAACCACTCCAGAAAGATAAATGTACTATACCTGCAAATGTTGTTACTTGTAAGGCATCATTTTCCAAATTTGGAAGTTATTTTTTAAAATTCTGTACAGCATCTACGCCATGTCTTGTGCGTCCAGCCTTGTCTTACAATGCCATCTCTATTATGGAGCCAAACCACTTGCAACTAGTAGGCAGTTTGTGCAGTGCTTAGACTACTTCCAAAAGAAATGAAACTAAGAACTCAACCTCTCAATTATTACTTCCAAAAGAAATGAGACTAAGGAATCAACCTCTCAATTAGAATTGCTAAATATTTAGAAATGTGACCCACGCATGTTTAAAAAAAAAAAAAACCCACAGTGACTGAATATAGTACATGACAGATGTGAGCAAGAGGCACAGATTAAATACAGTAAAAAAGGACTCTGGTATTTTATTATAGAATTCATTACATTCTTATGGACAAGCCAGCATTTATCTAACTCTAGGGTTTTATAAAAGCAGATTAAATTTCTGTCCCATGGGATTGTAGAGCAATTCAAAACATGGTAGCTCAGTGTGTATAATGATAAGTTTAATTGTATATGCTTCCTATTCAAGAAAAATAAAATTACCATGGCACAGCTCTCACACACAACCAAGTACCACCAATGTAACTACATCATTGACACTTACTCAAAGAATATTATACCACCATTCTTTGTTGTAGATATGTTGCAAAAGTTAAGCCAGGTGACAACAAAGAGGTAGAGAGTTTCATCTCGGAGCAGGCAGTACAAACATTTTACTTTAGGGGAAAAGAGTTGGGTCCAAGTTTCCACCACCTTCGACTACACACCTGCATTTGCTGCCAACCACCACCCCACAGCAGTGAGTTGTACTCACGTCCAAGCCACTCTAATTTCCAAGCAGAAGACAAGAAAAACAGGAAATGCATTAGACTTTGTCCTTCTTCCTTATCAGTTAACTCCAATGTTAACTCCAATGGGCTTATATTTAGCAGACAAAAAGAATAGTGTCTCCCATACAAGCAGGATGACAGTGAAGGGCTCTCAACATTTTTACATGGATTTAAGGACCGAAATGTGATGTCTGGAACAACTCCAGAGCAGGAAAACATTGGCCACAATCCAGATACAGTCACACACTTGCCAACCCCTATGGCTTATTTACAACTATTCAACACTTGCTTGACCATACCCTTCTCCTATAAAACAAGGAAACTCACTGCTACCATGTTTCCCTGAAAATAAGACAGTGTTTTATATTTATTTTTGCTCCCAAAGATGCCCTAGGTCTTATTTTCAAGGGACATCTTGTTTTTCCATAAAGAAGAATATGGTACACATTAATTGTTATCTTATTATCAGGGAGACCTTATTTTCGGGGGGGGGGGTGCCTTATTTTTCAGTGAGAGGCAAAACTGTAAGTAGGACTTATTTCCTACAGGGTAGGATCCATGATGATGAAGAAATGCCTTACCTCGGACACATTCTGAACAAGTGCTACAACATCCATGATATTAACTTTTAAAACACTTTTCATTTTCCTGGGGTCTAATTTTTGACAGCATTGTTTTTCATAGCAAACTGGTGATTAAGTGCTTAAAGCAAACCACTTCACTTTTTATTAAACATCCCAAATCTAAACATATTGGCTTTAACATTAGCAATGCAGTAATGATGGATGGCTGGGTTTGGGGAATTTCTGTCACTCTTGGTCAGCACCGCTCCATTCATGTCTACCAAGTCTCTGCATCAGTCTGAACAATTCTTTCCTTTTGTACGTATACCAAAGATCAGAAAATCTAGACATGTTCAGCCTGATCATTTAATTTCTGAAGTCCATTATGTATCCAAAATGTTGTGATCAATAGGATAGTATGAAGAAGAGTGAAAATGTTCTGATAACTGAGAACACCAGCTGCCCCACTCACAACATGTTTTTCTCTTCCATTTAGAAAATTCTGAATTTGAAGAGAAATGTGTCAATACAATTAATTTACTAAATTTATTGGGCTTATATTTAGTAGACAAAAATTAATGTCCTTGAAACACTGAGCAGAAACATATGAATTGGGAAAGGGGGTGGAGGCCAGAATAATCTCACTGAACATGCTCTAAACATTCTTTTAAAACAAATGGAAAGCTTTATGTGGATTTTTAATTCACATATTCATCTTTACCTTTTTTACAACAATTTTACATTCTTTTGCTTTTTTATATTTTAGGGGGAAACATACAAAATATTATTGGGTACATGAATATACATAGCAAACAGTGCATGTTATGATAAATCTGTCCCTTCAACTTCTTCAAACAGAGTTTAATTCTCTTTCACTTATAGTACTGGGATGTCTTATGCTTCGCTTCCTGTATTACCACTTTCACCACATATCTGAATTTCAGCTTGAGGCAACTTTGGCATCCCTTCATTGTTGTTAATGAATTTTATGAAACAGCATCTTATGCATTATGCCCACTGGTGAAATGCAACTTGCATGAACCTTAGCGGCAAACTCCCACAAATTAAAAAGCCAGTGCAGGCGTTGCTTACTCCATATCAAGCCATGCATTTCAGCAGACAAGAACAAATGCCTACATTAATGTCTTTATTTGGGACAATTCCCCAAAATCTACACCCACTGTGTTAGCAATGTCATAAAATCATAAGGAGATTCCACTCAATTATATTTTAAGATGTTTCTTTTTGCAAACAAAAATAAAAATCTAACAGTAGAAAGTTGTTTTCTTCTGACAATTCTGTATGGAAAGTTGCCGCAACACTACTTTTCTTCTGTATATTTTTCATTGACTACAATGGATAAATGCCGCCTAGATGCCCTAAGTACATCTGATCTCGCCTGATTCCGGAAGCTAAACAGGCTCAGCCCTAGTTAGTACTTGGATGGGAGACCACCAGGATGGGAATACAGTACCAAGTGCTGTAGGAGCCTGGAGTAGGAAATGACAAACCACTCCAATATTACTGCCAAGAAAACTCCATGGATATGGAGTCACGAAGAATTGGTGATGACTGTAATGACACCACACACGCACACACACACACACAAAATGGATAAACTATGGGCGAACATTTGCTGCTAATTTTAATCTACCAAGTTCTTCCAAATTGTGGTTTCATATCTTTTTTTTTCTTTTTTTTCTTTTTTGGAACTCAGGCATTAGCCATGATCTGTCAGTTCTGATATTACAGTAAATCACAATTACAAATAAAATAAAAATCAAGAATGAGTTTCCTGTTCTGCACGGAAAGTCATTTGTGAAATTCAATGGCGTTTCTTGTATTTCCAATAAGTATTTAGATGCAACTTGGCAGACATGCTGGAACCTCCACTTATACTGCCTTATTCCATCAAATAGCACAGATGTTAGAAAATTCTTATGTGAATGCTATAAACATTTCCTCATTCAATTGTCCTTTATAAGGAATTGCTCAGACATTAAGTCACAATACTCTAGTGTGCTCTTAAATGTGAAATTGCTGCTCTTCCAACCAAAATGTGTAACATATCTTTAAAATCAGCTTCTGTGCCTTGGGAATGGTCGATATAACACTGATTTATAAGATAAAGCCTGGGGAATGATCAACAGAATTATAAGTATGGGTTAATTAATTTCTGTTCTGGATCAGCTCCAATATTACACATCCAGTAAACTATGAGCTGCCAGTGAAGTCTTGCCTAGAAAGATTGTCAACCCATTAAAAGTAAACAAAGGCAGAAACAGATATAAAAACATAAGACATAGTTATAAAGGTAAACAAAAACGACACTGTCAATATCATACTACATATTGTGTGACAAAACCTGGAATGTTGTATGATGTTCTTATTAAACTGCCAGAAAAAGAATAAAAGAAGCAGACTGTCCACTGATAGGACCAACAGCGTACTGCTTTACAAGTGAAGATGGCAATTATCTGCATATTAATCATTTCGTAGATAAGAAATATCAAAGGGAGAGAAGAGGAAGAGTATAAAGTTGTGCATGGTGCTGAAACATGGACCAAGGAGGGATTTTTATTTGCTCTCACACAATATCTTAATCTGAGTTTGTTCATTGAAGCTGACCAGTGGAAGAATGTGAATGGACACTTAGCTGAACTGCAGAATTTGCCTCCAGAAGATGTAGTGGCACCCTTTAAAAAACATTGGGCATATTTATGCAAGATAAAGCTAATTATGGCTAGCAGTCTATATGATACCTGCAGTAATTGATGGAGACTTTCGTTAGGGATGTTCTGGTTGGCCACTTTAAAAACAGAATTCTCCAACAGATAGGTTTTTGAGTGAGACTGTTCATACACTAATGCCATGAACAAAGGAAGTGTGATTCTAGAAAGGTACTTACAGCTCATGTTTCAGTTATATCTCTTTATACCATTAAATGCTTTGCCAGGTTATGGTGCTTTAACAACTTTTCTTGAACAAGTTTTGTAAGATGGTATGACCTTTCAGTGGGTACACAGACGAGATTTCAGCCTGAGATTTCAGCCTATAAATATTGACTAAAACAAGAGAAAAAAACCAAGGCAAATAATGGCTATTCATGAACAAAGTTATTTTAACTTCATGAGACATATGATGGCTGAAGAACAAAGGTATTGGTATATGAATCATGTATAAACACAGCATGGTAATTGGCAGAGCATTACAAACTTTAACAATGACTCAGTAACTAGTCTGTACCCCATCCAAAACTAGAATAAGACTACTGGCATTAACTCACATAAAGCAACCAGGAAGCATAGTAACTCCAGCCAGCTAAACTGTTCCCTACAACTTTCTACAGTGCACCCATTTTCCCCAGCACATCAGAAATCCCTGGGAAATCCATAGTTGGGTCGCCATGGAGATATGTGATGTAACAAAGTGTGGAGGTAATTCATCGTATTTCTAGTGGCAGAGCTATCAGCAGATGCTAAAGCTTTGTTTTTTTTAACTACGCCAATACTTAAGCAGCACTATATCTTGAAAGAGAAAAAGTGAATTGCTAATTCACTACAGTGAATTAAACAAATGAAATTTTGTAATATCTTAAGTTCTAGCTTATAGACTAGAAAGGTATAACAAAACTATGAAACGAACTTCTATAGTGTAATACATTGTGCTTTATTAAAGATTCTAACACAAAAATAGGTAATATTATTCTAAGCTGATTAAAAAGAAGCCTTCCTGGTTATAAACTAGCCAAATATATCAATCCATTAGTTTTCTTTTCTGAACATTCTACATCTGCAGGTAATTTCTCCCATTGGGGCAAAATGCCTACAAGTTCTCTAACTTGATTATACAACTTTATGTCTTGATTTTCAAGACATCACAAGTCACAGCTATGAGAGACACATTAAAATGGTTATGGTTGTGCCTTCTCTCTCCCAAAGTCTAGTTTAGCAATATATTGTAAATAAACAACCAGAATTTAATCTTTGGCAAGAAAAAGAAAAAAGAAGTATTTCAAAAAGCAAAAGAGCTTTATTATAGTTTTGAAATTATTGTCCTAATTTTACTATTTAGGCATAATTTCAGCACATCTACTCCAACTGAACAATATAGGCTTGTTTTCAAATATTTCACTTGTCTTCACCCTAGACCCAGTGAATCAATTTATGAACAGCAAGTCAACACTTGTGTAAATTCTACTGAGGCAGCAGTTCTACTCTACTTCAGTTAAGATATTGGTAGAACAATTCCAACTCAGTTGGTAAGAACCAGTTTGAACTAAGCAGCTTAAGGTGCAATCCTGTCCCATTAAGCTTGGTGCCCAAGGGTGTCCAAACTGTGACAATAGTAAATAATAATAAAACACTCCATAAGATGAAGACAAACCACTCTGTTTATCATTTTTTGCAATAGGCATGGAAGTTTCCATGAGCAGAACTGATATATATATACTTTATAAGGGATCAGGTTCTTGACTAAACCTACAGAGTATTCATCAAGCCTGGTAAGATAAATATCCCCTTTTCTACCAAACAGAATCACCAATAAATTCATAACAAGCACTGGTCCCACTTGCATATTCTCACTTACATATTATTTTGCTTTAGACTTCAAAGAAAATATTTTAACAGGTGTTTGAGAAATATCTGCAGAGTCACCTATCTAGCCTATGTGTCTTTCTGCAAGAAACTCATACCATGTAAGCATGTACAGTATCTAAAATCTGTTTCCCCAGTTTTCGTTTTGGTAGTCCACAATATACTATATGCCTACTTCCAATATGAAAAACATGGAATCGCTGGGAGTAGAAAGATCATTGTTCCTACACAGGATGTGCACTGCAAAGGGTTGGCATGATTGTATTTATAAAACCAGGGCTGGAATGCAAAGCAGATGGCAAAAGTATTGGTTTTAAATCACCAGTGACTGACAAAACTAATTTGATACTATTTGTACCAGCCCTGTGGCATCAAACTGACAGCTGAATGTTTGACATTTTGGACTGTCTAGTTCCTGTTATTTCCTGCCGATGCATTAAATAAACAGCTTCTATACTGTGTTCATACTTCCATATAGGAAACATATTTAGTTCTCCTGCAAATCTCTTGCAAATGTGCCAAAAATCTACCACGTTTCCTATCAGAGATTAGAACATTAACTTTATAATTTATGAAATGATTCCAGAATCAAAAAAGATCATAGATGTTGCAATTTCTCCACTTGTGTCACAGGTTACAAATCATGCATAACATATATCCACCAGATTTCAGGCAATGAATCAGAAGAACCTAGAATGACATAATATATAAGACATAGTATAGAAGAATCATATAGTAAATATGGCACATGATACAAGACCAGTAGTAAGGTTTCAAAAACAGACATTTGTCACAAAAGCTGATTCAGAATAAATGCCACAGATTTTATCTTCATCACCTATGTGCATAACCAAAAAGATCAAGCATTTATTCTTCAAACTAAGTTCCACTCTGAGTTATGTTTAATATCTTGATTTTAGACCATCAAATCCAGGTACAGTTTATTCTTTCTCTGGATATTTTAACAGACCACAATTTTAATTATTTGCTGTAATCTAGTAAAAGTCCGTATTTGACCTAAATATCAATAAATTGTGTACTCATAAATTCATGACCATTGAGTGGCATTAATTAACATCATTATTTGTCATTAAGCGTCATTATTTTAAGAGTCATTATTTTAGAAAAAATAATGTGATCCTTAAAAATAAAACCAGGATGTGATCTCAGATTTACATATAAAAGGTATGTACAAGCTACACACTGACAAGCAACTTTTTTATCTCATTCCCTATACATTCCCTATATATAGCTTCTAAATGAACTGAAAAATTACACTTACTGTAAAAAAATAAATAAAAGCAAGTATAAATAAAGGAAGGGCAATGACACTTATTGCCTGTTGACATTATTATTAGCAACTGATGTACCAACATTTTGATAACTAAATGATGGTACAAAACATACAACTTAAACCATGTGGATGGGACATGAAAGGACTCGGCAGCCCTGGCTCTCTAGCAAAGAACTGGAAAAACTATTTAAATCACTAAAAATCTAATTGGTAGGTGATGAAAAAATGTCCACTTGAGGGTTATATGTCAAAAGTAAAATGTCCATATTGAGTTACCTGAGAGCAGACCCCACTTAATTTGCTGGGGTTATTTCTGAGTAGCCATGTTTAGGATTTAATTCTAAATGTTTAATTGATTGCATTCATTTCGCAAATGGCATCCTGCCTCCAAAACAGGAAGAAAATATGTAGTTCCTACTATACTGCTTCTGCTTAAAGAAATGTGAGTATGTTTACATCCATAATCTGCATTTTAGAGGACACACATTTATAATCATTCTTAGCCTCCTAACATTGCCTTTCCAAATACCATTCTTCCTTATACAGTATAAGAACACACCCAGCTTTTTGAGTTAGATCTTACTGTGTGCTGGGGAGGGAGGGGCTCTTCTATTAATTATACAAAACTGAACATGTTAGTTCTACAAAATATGAACTAAACTTTTTATGTAAAGTAAAGCAGACACATTTGCTGTAGCATGTCCTACTGAATGCATGCATAATATATAAACATATTATTCCATGCATAGCCTCTCTTGCAATTTGTCATATTACCTCTGAGAAAATGTATTTCTATGACCTCTTTGTGTACTGTATTCCAAAAGCCATTAGCTTTCATTCTTACAGAAAGAATGTTTGCCCATCACTACCAGTTCTTCATTTTTACTTTGCTTGTTGCTGTACCCATTGAACTGCATTCTGTGAGATCACCCAAAGGTTAGGGAACACATTTATATTCCCATGAGGCCTAAGCCAAAAGCTTCATCTTGAAGATGAAGATTTTACTGCAGAAGAATTCACAAAATACAGAAGTTTGAAATCTAGTATTCAAAGAACGAAAAGTTTATCTACAAAATAAACTAGCACCTGTTCCACTAGTCATTCAAAAAAACTGACAGGCAGCCTCTATCCACCACCTACCTGAATTTGGATTTACAAGTTCCAACGAAATACTTGGATTAGTAGTATCACCAGGAGTACAATCCTGTAAGCAGGTTAGTAATAAGGAAGTTCCACCAATACAGTGGGGCTTATTTCCAAGTCAACTAGTTTAAATCATATCTATGAGCTACAGACTGATCTCTCTGTTCTTTTCCAAATTCTTGTCTGCTTGTGGCATCTCTGCCCTCTATTTGTTCTGCTACTGACCATCTCTTGCTTCCTATAGTTCTTTTAAATTGTGTAAAAGTGATTCTATGCCACTGTTATACTGATGCTTATCCTACCTCCACAGCAGAGATCTGGACCATCGCTCACTGGCTGCTTGATAAAGAAAAAGATCAATTGATCGTGAACAGGGAAACAAAACAGTGACTGACCATGCACCCCAATGACACGGATCTAACCAAACTTATATTTCTACATTTTGAGCATGCAACAATTTACATACATTTATAGATGCCTGGATAGCTCAGTGGTTTAGATATCTGGACGCAGAGCCAGGAGCTGTGAGTTCGATTCCTCGCTATGCCTCCCAGGAGAACAGCCAGCCTGCGCAATCATGGGCAAGCTGCGCATTACCAAGGCACCCCAAGCAGAAGGGAATGATACACCACTTCTGTGTTTTCTCTACCAAGAAAACCTTGAAAGGGGTCATTGTGTCAGAACGGATTTCACTGCACATTATTATTATTATTATTATTAATTATTATTATTATTAATTATTCTTATTATTCTTATTATTATTCTTATTATTATTATTATTATTATTATTATTATTATTATTATTATTAT
>JAHTLZ010000348.1:5932221-5958540 GCA_023846285.1 Phrynocephalus versicolor
GCTGGCTGGCTGGCTCTCTGGACGCGGACGAGTTGTTGTTGTCACACGGCAGAGGGAAAGGGGCGGAGCTCCGGCAACTTGAAATACCCTTTGAAGCCGCCCGAGCCTCCCTCGTCGCTGGTATTATTAACCTACATTATCCAACCAGGAACCTAGAGAGCAAAAGAGAGAGGGGGGGCGCACGGGGAGGAAGAGGAGGAGCAGAGATAAGGACGCCAAGGCGGAGATGCTTCACCCTCTCGCTCCAGAAACCGTTAGGTTATTATACGGGCCCGTGTTTTATCCCATCAGAGGCCAGCTCTGTACTTTTCCAGGTCCCTCTTCTCCCCCCCCCCCGCGCGCCCCTCCGTTCTCACACCCGAGGCGTGATTAGGAAAGGGGGAGGAAGCAAACGCTTGGCATTGCAAGTTGATCGAGGAAACAGCACATGGGTTGGTTTGGGTTTTTTTACGCGAAAGAGAGATTAGGCGGCTTCGTGAGCACACATGGTCAAAGAAGCAAGACCAAAGTAAGGGAGGGCTTTGAACTTCCCACGCTTCTCCCTCCCACCCACACACCCCATTGTATTTACTTGTGACTTTCAAAAAGTAAAGTGGAAAGGACGGGGGGGGAGGGGGCGTCCTGGGCTTCTTCTTTTTTTTTTAAGGAAACAATTCCAAAGAACAAGGGCGGGAAGTTGTATATTTATCTGCAAGAGTGGGAAGGAAAGCGTCATAATTATCGCTGCTTATGCTTGCTTTGTTGTGTGAAGTGAAGGGCTTGGATGAAACGTGAAGCGCTCGGAGAAGAAAGCGGGGAATATATATATACTGTATAGCATTTCCGGAAAATAATAGGCATTTATGGATCAAAGAGCCTAAGGTACTTACATTTAATACGGTTGAGAAATAACATCTGTTGTGGGGAGGGATTCTCAAAGCAAAAAGCGGAGGGAGTAGACGAACACTCAGGAAGGGGCAGATGTTCTCCCCTCCCCCCCAACGCTCCCTGTTTCCTCAATACCGGGACCTCTCCTTGCAAACTCACTTTCTCAGTTTCAATTTCATTTTGAGGGCTTGGCTTACGTGGGATGCGTTCACTGAAGGCACCCTGATCTGTTCACATCCCTCTCGGGAGATGGGTTGCATGGGGACCCCTCCCAATCTGGAGGCAAGGAAGTTTTGCGAGCGTTCAAAAGCGGCGAGCAGTTTACGCGGTGTCACGGGGGGGGGTAACACCCACCCCTCACCCCCCCTTCCCCGTGATGAAAGTTCGGTTCACTTTGAAACTACTAGGATTTCGATCTGAATACAGTAAATAGATCCAGAATCGAGTGTTAAGCCCTTTTTAAAATTGAACATGAAGCGGGCACTTGTTGCCACCACGGCCAGGACGATCCAAGACTCGTCTGAGCCCCACTGATTTAATGGCAAAGTAGAGCCCGTGCTTAGATTCCCGGCTGCTCTCCCAATAGGACTACGAGGAAGCGTGTCTACTGGCTTGGGTCGCACCTGTCATGCGGGGATGCGCTTCAGCCGGTCCTCCCCATCGAAGCGGGGAGGGGAAAGGGACAAACAGGCTCCTTAACTTTTCAGTGGATCTTGCCCGATCCTCTTTCTCCGCTTAAAAAGAGCCCTGGGGCAATGGTCACGTGACCCTTGGTTCATTCAAGTCCTCCCGCACCAAAGCCCCACCAGGGCCCGTGGGCGGCGGGGGCGACCCTCCTCCGAAAGGCGGGCAAACCCACGGCCGCGGCTGCCTTCACGGCTACTACGAGCGGCGGATCGATACGTGGTGCCTTAGAGGGCCTAACTGTTTATGAGACCTAACGATTAAACACACCACAGAAAGCCGGCCTAACGAGCATCAACCTGCTCTTTCTTTCTCTCACCCCCCCCCCCACCTTTCTGCCAGAAACCTGGGCAGTCTCGGAGCATTCCAAGACGACGGGATAGACGTCTGTCCCTGTTGTTCCGGAATTGCCACGCCACGCCAGTTGTTAATAAACACAGTAAGCGCTTGGGCTGCAGATCGTTCCATCTCTGGGAACAGTGACGACCCCCCCCCCAAAAAAAATGAAGCAGGCAGCCAGGAGGTGTTTGCCCAATACTGTACTTTTCTGTAGCCTGAGGCAGAACAGCAAATAACCGCCGCAAGTCAAGGGACCTCGTTCGCAAGCGTGGTTGAGATCTGTCACTTGAGAATCCCAGAAAAGTCCTCCGGAATTAAAAGAGAGAGAGAGAGAGAGAGAGAGAGAGAGAGAGAGAAAGAGAGAGAGACGTGTTAAATGAAATAATCATTTGCTGCCTTTCCATGGTACTCCATGTCAGCTTTCTAAAGCAATGGTCTCGCCTTTCCATATGCGATCTCCCTGTTCCATCTTCATCTCTCATCTTAAGGGTGCAATTTCACCATAGGGTTACCTGACTAGTCAGAGAAGGGGGTGCAGTGCAGGCATATACAATATGTTGCCCTTTGCCTGCCCTTAACACCTACTTCATCTGCTTTGCCCAGTAGCTTAGCATCCTTTGCATGGTGGAGAGTCCAAAGGCACAGGACTACCTATTCCAGCCCCACCAAAAAAGGACATAATGGGTGCTTTCAGGTATATATGCTCATTCTCCTAAACCTCAGAGGAGAAGAAATCTTAAATGTTGGCTGAATTGGAATGTCCTTGGAAAACATTCCTTTCACCAAGTCAGATTACTGGAGTGGTAACAGGTGCACACACATTTCTAAGGCTGAGGCTGCCTCCTACAATGCAAAATAAATAAAATAAAAATAATACATGGCTAAACCAATGGGAGATAACTCTTGGGTGAATATGGAAATGTGTTCTAGTGGAAAATGCTGCTTCTGAGACAATGTGAAAGAGCCACTGAATAGCATTGCATCTGAGATACTGCAAAATATCTGCCTGTCTTGTTTGGTCTGTGGTGACTCATCCATGCTGCCTGTGCCTCAAGTGTGAACCATCTCCATCTGTAAAACAATGGCCAGAATCCTGATGGTGATTTATGCATACATAAATTGAACAGCATACCGTATTTTTATGTACTGCATAAGACTATACTTTTGTCTAAAATTGTCACACTGAAAATTAAGGGTCTTCTTATACATGGAAGTAACCCAAGGGGAGAACACATGGTACAAAACTGTAATTATGGGTGAAAAGGTGTATGGGGGTGTCTTATACATGGGGGCATCTTATAGATGAAAAAATACAGATAATTCACCTTTGGGAATTGGTGCTAACTAGATGGAGTCGTGTTGCACAATCAGGTGAATGCTCAGAAATGTGGTCAGCATCTTGTTAGATAACAGCAATTTTCTGTGGTGAATTACAGAGTGTAATTTGCATGGGTATAAATCAACAGGATTCCAGCCTCTGTGCTCCAGAAGTTTCCATGAGTTCTTTCTGCAGCTTTGTTTGTGGAGTAAACTGAAATTCTGTAGGTCACTGCCACAATGTTTCCTTGCATGTTAGGCAGGTTCCTCTTATTTTACACATCAAACACACATTTGGGCATAGTTTTCCTGCATTGAATTGATGGCTATATAGGAAACACACATTTGTGAAGCTGCTTTTTCTCTGAGGCATGTTATAAACAGTACATCAGCAGGATATATATACTTCCAAATAAATTGGCTCAGGCATGCATTTTTGAAAAGCAAATCATGAACATCTTGTATATTCATTCAACCTGTATAGCCATTTTACAATTAATAGAGTCCAGTCATTACCCACATTTACTCTCCTTTTGTGCTCAGTTTATCTTACTCCCAGGTAAGTATACATAGGATTGCAGACATAGGCGAAATGCTATGATTATTGTAAAGGCCGTATAGATGCTTGATATCAATTTTAAGCCCTTGGTCATTTTTTCCTATTGAAATCAATGGCACTTAAAATGGCATACATTTGGCTTCATCCTGCTCCCCAGCTAGTCACCTGTTTTAAAGAAGCCTTTTAAAAATGAGTATCAAGCTGAAATCCTAGAATGATACAAAAGCTGCTTTGGGACTAACATTATGTTGTGTTGTGTAGTTCAGGTCTCCACCTTTTAATTTAAAGGCTTTACATACAGCTTTTGTAGTCTTCTCCAGAATATCTCTTTTCCTTGCTTCTTTTTTGTTGTCTGTAATTTTAAGATATTGCAGATCTTTTCAAAGTTGAGAACTTGGGTTCAAATGTATTAGAATGTGGAGGACAAGGCCTATATTTAACCAGTGTGCAATATACCACTGAAACTAATGCCCAAGCAAGTAAGAAGTTGTTGGGAGTTAGAACAGAGATGTTTTCACCTTTCTGTTTTTTTTTTGTGTTTTTTTTTTAATCAGGGATTTAAATTCTTCATCAGCTGCTGCCTTTACTCTCAAGTGGCTGTTCTCCTTCCCTTAACGGGGACAAAACTTAGTTGCCCTGATGTGCTGGGGTTGTTGGTGACTGGAACCGCCTATCCTAGTCCACATCTACATGTAAACTTGGTGCTGTAATACTGAGTGGGGTTCTCAAGATCCGACAGCCTGATTGCAGTAAATTCTACAAAAACACCTCGTCGTTGACCAGGGGCAAACAACCATGGCTCAGAGGAGCAGCTAGTCATCTGCGCTTGGCTGTGGTCGGTCCCCTTCTCCTGGATTAATTAATGGTTTGACAAAAAGCACTCTCGCCCATCCCGCGCACAGGATCTTCGGGGTCACTCTTATTCGTCATTCTATCACCAAATACTTCCTCACGAGACTCCGCTGGGACTGGCGCCACTTGCTTCGGTTCCCTCGCGCTTTGAAACGCCGGGATCCAAACCGACGAGAGCAAGACGAGTCCCGTCCACCTCGTGCTCGCGGTCGCCTCCCCAACAAGTTTCCTCCCCCCCGCCCCTTGGGCAGCAAACCGCGGGCTAATTGCGAGGGGCTTTCGCCGCGGGCGGTCCGCGGATCATAAACGCCCCTGACGAGCATCTCTGGATTGATTTCCGAACTAGGTCCATCGGAACCACAAGGGGACGTGTTGAGGCGCAGACCGCGGATACCTCGCGGAGCCCACCCCAGAATGACCTCAGCCTTGTGTTGTCTTCGAATACCCATTGACCGGCGGCCGGCGGGGGTGGGGCGGTAAAGGAAAGGGCAAAAGAGGAGGGACCCCACCACGCTCCCCCAGGCCCCGAGTTTACCCCCCCTCCTTTCCCCACCAAGGGGATCAGCCTCACTCCCTGATAGCCTAAGCCATATTTGAAAATGCGCCGTGTGTGTCAAGCAGGAGACTTATGGTGTTGAAATCAATAAGACTGTTTAAAATTCAAAGACCTGCAAATCGTTCTGTTTGTCCTTTGATAGGGCCTCCGCTGATTAAAATGCGACCAAGAAAGCTTAATTGCTGCACTAATTAAGAAGTCTTTAATTTCTTTCCTGGAATAGTGTTTGAAGCAGGGTTTTTCTTCTGCTCCTCACAGCTTGTTCAGGGCAGAGCCCCCCTCCCCCCACTTCTCAATCTCCCTCCTCTCTTTCTCCCCCGCCCCCCTCCCGCCCCCGCCAACGCACACGCACCCGCTCCCTCTGACCCTTCCGATGAATAAAGAATGCCGACTGGAAACAGTAAGATGAATAGATAGTTATCATAATTTATTACTTTCAGAAACACCTGCTCCAGAGTTCACTGCTTTATTAAGCCCAGGGCAGCGGAATAGCGTGTAAGATGCGGTTTAGGCGCCGCGCTGGAGGTGTCGCATGTTAAGTGTTCCAACCGCACCTGAGTGACAGCAGGTAGTAAAGGGGCCCCGATTCCGCTCCCGCTCCTGCTCTCCCCTCCCTCCCTCCCCCCCACCCGCTTCCTGCGCGCACGCTTTCTTTCTCTTTCTTTCCTCCTCTGTCGTTACCGGCAAATAAATATTTAAACTCATCAGACAGGCATACAAATACTTATCTTTAGGAAAACAGTGAGGGAGAGGGGGGTGGAACAGGAAAACGGGTTGGATGGTATGTGTGGCGACGGATCCCGACATTAAACTAATTACCATAGACATTCTTCTCCTGTTTGTTTCGACTTTTCTCCTCTCTCTCTCTCTCTCTCTCTCTCCACCCCTCCTTTTTTCCTTTTTTTTCTTTTGGTCATTCCTGAGGAATACAATGATCCTATTATACTGAGTTTCGTTCCCCCGACCGTGTCTTTGTCCAGCGATTTCTCAGAATCGGGGAAACGGACTCTCAAAGGTTACCCGGGATCCACCGTGCCTGGAAAACAACCGCAGCAACAACAACAACAACAAAATCAGTGTATTGATGCCTCGTGAAATAATGAAACGGTGCGGCCGGAAAGGCCACGAGCTGTAAAGCGGCCAGCAATTTGGGTCCCAGAATAGCTCCTCTCGAAAGTCAAACGTGACAACCGGCGGCACCGAAGAGGCAGCGAGTTGCGGGCAGTTTTCCAGAAGCTCGGGCTGGCCTCGGACCGGAGGAAGTCAAGAGGGCCTTTCCAACTGAAATGTTTCCCTGCAAGGGTCTGATATAGGTCGCTGCACCGTTTCCCCATTTTAAAAGAATCGTGAGATGTTTTATATATAGGAGGGGTGGGGGGAGGACGAATAAGGTGGTTTAATGGGATTCTCTAGAGGAGATCATTTGCTCTGTAGGGGACCCAGAGCCCTCCAGATTTTGGACCTCGGCTACCCATAAGAGTGGCCCTCTTAGCTGGGAAGGATGAGACCTGTACTCGAAAAGCAGTTAAGTCACCTTCCCCTGTTGCACAAACTGAGAAGAAATTACAGTTGACCCTTTAAAAAAAAGAATCCTAGAAGTGCCTATTAATTGCCTGCTTCTGATACTTCGGTTTGTCTCGGGATAATCTGAACGAGAAGGCTGCTTTCTCTCCGGCGGGGTTTGGCACTTCTCTCCCGCGGGCGAAGTAAGCCCCGCCTCCGCCTTACATAAATACGCGGAGGCTCCTTGTCAGGGACCGGACGACTAGATAACACGCTTAATACAAATACAAAGGGCTGGTTGCCATTCAAGGCACGGCGGCTCTCTAATTATGTTTATTCTAATTGAAAGCAAAAAGGTTTGGTTTTTTCCAGAAGGTGGGGTGGGTGGGGGAGCGAGGGCAGGGGAAGAATCTGAAATGACTTTCAGGCTTGTTTGGATTTATTTCCCGGACGGCGGAGTGGGGGCCAAGGAGGTGGATCTGGGCCGACTCCATCACTCGCCTATTGCTGAAAGTTTTAAAAGAAAAGAGAGAGACGTGTATAGCGGAGCAAAACATACACATGAAATGGAGACCGCAGTTGCGTATGAGGCGATCCACCCCCGCCCCCAGGGGTAAAAGGAGAGCGACGGAGACCCTAACGCTCGAGTTTCCCGTCCAGACATAAAGCCAATCAATGGGAGCCCGCGCGTTGGGCCAGACGGCCAGATTGTTATGACTGCTAATTCCGTCAATCAAAGAGTGCATTAGCACACCCGCCACAAACAGGCTGGACAAAAACAGCATCGCCTTTGGCACACTCAGCGTTATAGATCATTTCAAACACACACACACACACACACACGCTCTCTCTGTCTCTCTCTCTCTCTTTCTTCCAACCGCCAGAGGCCAAAGAGAAGCTTATCCTATATCCAAGGAAGGAAACCAGGGGGTGCCAATTGGACTCCTTTGCCAAAGGCGCGGCGGGATCCTTGAGCCTCACGTTCAATCGGAATGAATCTCTCTAGGGGGGTTAATGTATGCCCGGGAGTGCCGTTTTAGGCAAGGTTTGGGGCGAGGGGGCGAAAGCTGTCGTGCCCAGGGGACCCTCAGGAAACTCCGAGGCAGCAGCAGGTCCCGCAAAACTGCGACGTAACGTGGCAGCACCTGCCTGCCGCTACAGAGCAGCTGGGCAGCGCTGAGTCAGGAGGGAGGACCCACCAGAAAGTGGCGGCTGCGATCCTAACCGAGAGAGACCCTTACCAGACAGTCAAGTCCACTTAACTCTTTGCGGACGTCGTTTGTAAAGGCGACAATTCACGGGCAGGGGATGCCCCTAGGTTTCCCTTGGAAGTTCATTCACCGACTCCCGCGGTATCCGCGGTATCCGGTAGGAGAGAACACCAGCCCAGGGCAAGGCTGTCTTGGAGGGTCTTTCTCACCAGGGACTGAGGTCACCCGAGCGTGTCTTACAAAGTCGTCAAAAGATGTTTCCCCACGTCCGGCTCCTGCGTTGGATAAGGGCCCCTGGGTGCCTCTTCCGAAGAGTAAGGTGTCTGTGTGGTGGGGAGACCATCGCCCCCAAAATGTCAGGGGGAGGCGCGCACACACACGCACCTCCGGGCGGACCGAAGGCCTTTGGCTCGACGTCTTGACTCCCGCCCCAAACCACCTGTGGCCGAGGTTAGGCAGCCGCTAAGAAGAGATAAGCCCTCCCGGCTTTGTTCTACATTTCCGACACTCCCCCCCCCCTCCGCCCCGTCGCTCCCTCACCTCCACCTCCACCAGACCCGCTTATCCGTCCAGGTCTCGCTCCTTCTTCCCAGTCCCCTTTGGAAGAGGAGGCCATTATTCCCCATCGTTTCCAGCCGATCTTTTTTTCCTTTCAGAACGACCACAGGGATCTCTTCCCTCTAGCTGTTTTACACCGTGACAAGGAGTCACGCCGCGTGGCACCGATCCTGCACCGAACCGGCCCTGCTCCGAACCGAGCAGCAACTTCCAACTTCGACGGCTGGCCACGCGCCGCCGCTGTTTTAAAAGATTATTGGGAAACATCGGGTGGGGCGGATGGGGAATCGAGCGGACCGAGATGATTTTTCTCCCATCACGTTTTTCCCCCCTTGATGAGTCAGGGAGAGCGCTGTCTCTTGAGTTGAAGTCCAAGAGTGGCCAAGAGGACCGATCCTGGTTTAACTGCCGGAAGCATGGGTAGAAGGGGTAGATGGGGTTCAGGGATACAGCCAAGCGAGGCTGGCGGGGTCAACGATTGCTTTTCCATTAGAAGAGAAGACCACATCAACTCGTCTTTCCTGGTCGCCTGCGAGCTTCGTTGAGTTGCTGAGGCGGGTGGGCCGCATGGATTTTCCGAGCAATAGTGTAAGCAGAACACTTTATATTGTTGAGAGATAATCCGCTGAGCCATGAGCTGGAATGAAGAGCCTTTAGATTTACAAAAGGCCTGCTCTTAGCGCTCACACAAGTTTGATGCTAGGCGTGAACAGTTTTGAATTCCCACGTGGAGGAGACGCTATGGGTGCAGTCACGATCAGCGCCTGGACTTCGGCGTATACCGTTCCACCCTTGACAGGAGGGAGGAGGGGGTGGGGACCATTCTGGCTCTTGAGCTTCGTCACGGTGCTTCCTACCCTCAGGCAGTTGTGGTGGCACAACTGCCTGAGGGTACGCCTGCCCTGTGAGGCTTTCTAGGCGCAGCTGGTGTTGCCGCCTGTTGGCCTCGACCGCGCGCTCCAAAGCGAAACCTAATCGTCCCGCCTCAACCACTCCAGATTTGGGAAGATGAAACGCCTGGAAATGAGCTGGGTTGATTCCTAAGCACGTGTGTTGCAAATGGAGGGACTGGAAGTTCCCTCAGTTTTCCCGGAAAGGCTCCCCTTCCGAAGAGGAGGAAAAAGCCAACCCGTCTTCTCGAGTCTCCTTCTTACAAAAGAGGCTACACTGCATATTTCTCCCCCTGCCAGCTTTTGCTTCATGAGGAAGAACGTACACTATTACCTGCTTAAAATATCCGGAATGACCCTTGCTTATTCCGAGGGAATAACAAGAACAGACGGTCACCAAAAACGGAACCAATCAACCAAACAAACACACACAAGCGGGGGTGGGGTTGAGAAGCTCACTATTTCATGCCACGTAGCTCTGTCTAAAATGTAAATTGGGAATAAGCCATCCGTGTTAATCGAGCTAAGACTTAAATCTCGTTAAAGGAGCCTGAGCAGTTAAGTTTGGAGAGAGCGGGTCAAAAGCGGGCGCCGTTTTAAAAGGGAAATGTCTCATGGGATCCAAGTTAGTTACTCGCCGCCACCAACTGCACCCCTCCCCAAAAGGAACGCAAGTATGCTCGTTTTAATTTGGCGTTACAAACGCCTGAGAAAACGTGCTTCGGATGGCAGGTTGTCCGCCCCCGTTCACCCCGTCCTTTGTCCGCACCCATTCCCTGCTGTCCGACTGTTTCCCCACCCCCGCCCCTTCGAAGGGTTTTCTCAAATAAGCGCCGGGCCCTCGTTTGACCTTCCAGCGCTCCCTGCATGGAGGGGGGGGGGGAGGGGAGAGGCGGTTCTCGAGGGGTGCCCTCCTCCCTCCCCAAGGACGCAACAGTTTGCTGGCTCTCTCAGAGAACCCTGCCATTGCCCAGGGAGGCAGGAGAGTCCTTCCTGCCGGGGGAGAATGGCTGGCAGTCAAGGAACCGAGCGGCTTCTTAGCTAATTGTCCCCCTTTCTATAAGACACTCGCCGGGAAGGGCTGCTCCCCCACGCCCCCCCCCCCACGCCGCACCTTCCTGCCCCTGCGACTCGCCGCTCTTCCCGCACGACAAAACGGGACTTTTTTTTGTTTCCTGTGCTCGGAGGCAACGTTCAAGCGCGACGTTTTATTCTGTAAACCAGGGCTGCTTGCTGAGTACTTTCCCCCAACTTCACCCTTATTCTTTTTTTCTTATTTCCGTAGCCTTGCTGGATAAGTTTTTTTGTTTTTGTTTTGTTTTGGGATCGGAATGGATTTCTGTCCCAAAACATTTATAGCAAGCTTTTGAAAGAAAGAAAGAAAGAAAGAAAGAAAGAAAGAAAGAAAGGTGGAAGGGGGGAAAGAGCAAAGGGAGGAGGAGGAGGAGGAAGAGAGGTAATGGAAGTGCTGACACCATCTTAACTATAACGTTGTAAACGGCTACGCTATAATATCCATTAAGCAGAAAGAAAAATAAGACAGTTGATCAATAATTTATACTCAGAGTACCAACTGCAGACATAATAACTGTAATGTTTGCAAAGCAATCTCTCTCTCTCCAGGCTTTAACAGTAAACTCCAACTAGCCACGCTGTTAATTTCCAACCACCCCCTCCCCTTCCCCCTCCCCTTCCCCCCTCCAACTCCCCTCCAATCTCCTCGTCCCCATTTCCAGACAAGAATACAAACAAATTACTTAAACTTCTATTTTGCTCCTCATTTAGCATGCCTCACAAGGGAATCGGGGAGCAAAAATTTAATTATGATGTAACTCCGAGTGGTGGCGGCGGCGGCGAAGGGGGTGGTGGCGGCGGCAAGGCGAGGTGGAGCGCGGCTGTTGTTCGACACGCGGAGCGAGGACGGGGCTGGTAATAAAAAGAGCGGAGCGTCTAACAGCCTTCGGGAACTATTCGCTCTCTCTCTCTCTCTCTCTCCCTCCCCCCCTCCCGCCTCGCCCCACTTCGGAGGGAGGGAGATGACCAGATGCAAACGGGTCTGGCTTCTTTGGGTCATCTCGATTCTTCGCAGCTATTCACACATGAAAATGCAGCGACACAGCTCAACTTCAAAAGGCGGTGTGTGTGGAGGGGGGAATTGTTGGTCTGGTTGTTTTGTGTGCGCCTGTGAGCAGGTTTTTTTTTTTTGGAAGAGCCATTGCTGAAACACAATACCCTCGTGGGACGATAAGAATCGGTTTCATAAAACAATGCCCTCGCACTTGAAAAGAGAGAGAGAGAGAGAGAGAGAGAGAGAGAGAGAGAGAGAGAAGTGGGGAAACTGGAGCCACTTCTCCCTGCGCCTGTGCGCAAGAGCGATCCTAACCCCCGCCCCACCGCTGTACAGTAGTCTACATTCTGCCTCATTCAAGACGCGGGAATTCCTTTCGAGGAAACGAGAATGGGATCGGTCTATAAATCGGTTGGTATATCTAGGAGGGTTATTTCCCAATCGCCTTTTGCGGGCCACGGAATCCCTGGGCTCGGGAGAGCCATCCCTGCGCGCACCGAACCGACACCGTGGAAATGCATTGAGTGCCGGGGAAGTTAGAGCGCACAGCACGTCCTGATTCCATTTGTGCCTATTTCTTCTCCTGCGGGTAGCTAGCCTTGCTGGGCCAGTATGACTAGTTAGTATTGGGTTGTTGCTAAGTCACTTCAATAGCCCTCCAGACCAAGTATAGCTTAATAAAAGCAGTGGAAACAGGACGTGTTAGTCTTCAAGGTGCTGCAAGATTCTCCTGCTTGTGCTTACTTGGATGAAAGTTCTATGTAGGCAACAGGATTTTCTCCTAAACACACTCTATACATGATTACAATTACAATCAGCTCCAAGAAGATCCAGAAGATTTCCTGATGGATAGAGCCTCATCAGCAAGGGCTGATCCTTCATCTCTGTAAGTTTTCCTCACCCCCCTCCCACTCTCCCAGGAGTGGAGGTAGCAGAGCCAATAGGTTCCAACTTCCAAGGTTGTCTGAGGCCTCTCCTGCCTGTGACCTAACATTTTTCTCCTATTTACTTCCAGTAAGCCTCTCCTGAGGGAATGGATGGATCTTCAAGGGGTCAAGCAAGGTTTTGGCCTGCAGGGTAAACAAGGGAGGCACTGTCCCTACCCTCCACCCCCACCCCAATGCTGGATCCACAAACTCCACTTGGCTTTGCTAGCGGTCTGTTATCTGTAACTTCTAATTTTACACACTTGTTCCTGATGAAGGAATCTGGAAAACTGCAAAGCTTGCATCGTTTGCTCGCTTTTGAGCCACCCAAAGAAGATGCTGTTCAACAGAGAATTTGAAAATGAGCGGGATGAAGTTGTGGAGGCTAGACAGGATCCACCCACACTTAAGTTCTGTTCAGTGCAGTATGTTTTGCCAAACCAGGTTTTGCCACTCTCCCATTAGTGTTTGATACCTGCGCGTTTGGTACATGTCTTCCCGAAATACTGTATGTTTATTAGACACAGGCTGTGTGGCCTTGGGCAAAGCTGCACAGTCCCAGGGCGCCCCCAGAAGAAGGAAATGGCAACGTTCCCTTCTGGGTATTCCCTACCTGGAAAACCCTGAACTTGTCAGAAATGACTTGACTGCACATGGTGATGATGACAATAATGATTGCGCACAACGTTTTTGCTCATTTCCTGTGCAATCCTCTGCACACCCACACAGAAGAGCAGTAGCTTCTACAGAAGAGCAATAACTTCTACTTACTTCTTGGTTAGTTTGCTTATGATTGCAGTATGACTATGTGACGAATATGTTATGTCCTAACTTGAAAGAGGATTGCGTTCTGGACATACTGTACCTTTGAAGCTTTCACAAATGCTGTGTGTTTTCAGATGCGAGAAATATCCATGCATGATAAAAATCAATATATGATTGGGTTTTTTTTGTGTGCATTGCTGATGATATTGCCAAAACATAAGCATCACAGGTGCAAAACTCGAAGGGGAAGTACTTATTTAAAATATTTTAACCCCCATGTGTCCTTAAAAGGTGGCTTACAATGATTAAAATACAATGTTTAAGGCAAACAATTATGCTCTAGCTAATATAAATGTATATGTCTGTTAGAAGCAGGGTCAGCTGAAATCTGATTTAAGATGCATGTGTGAAGATCCTCTTTAATATTAGCGGGAGGAATGAATGAGTTTGGCGTTTAGCTGTGGTTGGAGGCATGTGATCCAGCCTTAAAATCTATTGGATGAAACAAATTTTAAGCTTTGAGACTTGTGCCTTTTCTGCCCATCCAGTGGAGCTCTTGACTCTTTTGCCGTGTCCCAAGAATGGGTTTGGCAGCTGGGATGGATAAAAAACAAGCCCTGCAGAATAAACTTTGCAAAGCAAACTTGAAATCATTCCATGATGATAGGTTCAACAACTTCAAAAGTCTTTGCATTATTTCTGTCCATAAAGTCACTGACTGTTATGTTGTTCTCTTTTTGCTCATTTCCCAAGCATTAAAAAGAAAGGAAGGAAGGAAGGAAGGGAGAAAGAAAAAAGAAGGGGGAAGGGGGGAGACTGCAATGGGATGCAATGACTTTGTTACCCTGAGCCTCAAGTTGTAAAATGGTATATTATTCTTTGAGCAGTTGCACTTGGAAAGGGACCAGTAATTTATACGAGAAGTGTTTGATTGCTTGCTTATCCAGTGACCCAGAACAAGTCAGCTTCTTCCAGAAATGGCAGGAAACAAAAGGCAGCCAAGCAGCAGGTCTCCACACTGAAGGCTGTGATCCAAAGGACAGTTCCTTGGGAGCAACTGCTACTGAACTGGATGGTAATAATTCTTAAGTAAATGTGTTTGGATCAAGGACCAAAGAGAAGTGATGGAAAAGAACACAGTGTATGGCACTGCCTTGTTATTGAGCTGCCTCACCTAGAGAACATACATGACCCAGGAGACAGAGCCAAGCAAGGGTTTGGAGTGTGTTCCTGAAATCAGTAGGATTTCAAAGGGCTTCATGGTTGTCGATTTCTGCCCAGAATACAGTATATTGTGTCAAAAAGTGTACTTTCCTGGGTCTTATAATAGACAATTCTAATAGTCCATCTGGCAAAATTCCCCTGAAATAATCAGCCTTATGCAGTAATTACCTGGAAATAAATGGCACTTATGTTCACGTCAGTGGGCACAAGATGGCAGACTATAATGTTGGTTCTAATACTGCCCCTTATGCTTACATACATACCTATGCAGTAGATTGTATGTTTCCTTATATAGCCAGGGTGAGTTAGAGCATTGGGCTGTGATTTGGGAGATCCGGGTTCAAATCCCTGCTATGTTGAGTCATGAAGTGCATGGGGTGACCATAAGCCCAACTTTCTCAGCTTTGCCTACCAGTAACTCACAGGGTTGGTACAATGGTGCAACGGGGTGGTGGTGGAGATCTATTTGCTCTACTTTGACCTCATCAAGATATAAATGCAAGTAATAAAGTACTGCTGAGTTCAGTGGGATTTTTGGGCAACTATGCTGCAGATATTCCCTGGGAGATTGTCTTATGACTAGCTGGTTCCATTATGTTTTAATAAAGAGACCCACAGAGCAGCCCCAATCATGCTTATTCTCACATTATTCTCATTTTGTTTAGTGGACAATTCACTTTGGTTAATGGGATCCGATTCAAGTTAACATTATTAAAATGAATTCTGTTGTGAAGCATTCTTATTTTTAAGATTCAAGAGGCAGAGTAGTTGCAGCCTTTTGCCCTTTAACAATGACAACAGCAACAGCAGCAGCAGCAGCAGCAACAACTTAATTTAATTTTATTTAATTCAGGTCTCCAATCTTGCAACAGACTCTTACAACACAGAGATTTAACAACATTAACGTAAAATCACAAAAAGTAGGATAGGACTTAAGCTTCTCTTGGTATCTGTGGCCTTGTACCAATTGTTAATAAACTACTGATTTCATTCACTTATATATAACATCCCTTTCTCAACAAGAATCAAAGCAGTTCACATCAGTAGCATTCAGTATGACAAAGCCAAGATCTAGACCACCACAAATAGACCTAACACGCACAGAGAACCATGTCTCACAATCTGTTTGTCTCAGAATTAAGTTTCCTCATAAAAGAATCCTAATCTTTCTTCTAAGCACCCACTTCCCGTAATTTCAACCTTTTCCTGAGGCTGACTGTGATCAGTTGTTGATATTAATCATCCTGTGTCATCAGCTTGATTTTGACCAATGGATGATGTCCTTTCCAGAGTTTTGTAGGTACAAAACACTAGGAGACAATCCCATTCCCTTCATTCGGGGGTGCAGCTTGCCCAGGTTACATAAGTGGTCTCTCTCAGGGGGCACAGTGGAGGTTTGAACTTCCAATCTGTGGCTTTGAAGCTGGGTACTAGAGTGCACTGAGCTACCCAGCCAACCCACCTGCTATCCTTCTGCTTTGATAGCAGAATTTGATGTGTTTTACTTTGCAATTGTTCTCACTAGGCCCCCAAAAGGCTATGCCAAATGCATTGCAGATTTATGTTCATCTACTGGTTATTTTAGAACCAGCGTTAACGTGAAAGCTGAGCGTCTCAGAAAACAAGACTGAAATCTGAATTTCAGGCCAAAAGAAAAGAACAGACTCTGAAAATAATTGATTGGGAATTGTAGAAGGAAGTAGCATAGACTCAGATAGGGTGATTGACAATAAAACAGCTTAATTGGCCTGTAGTATCTTGGACATCAGAATATATTAACATAAGTTATATTCTTAGTTAGTTCTTGAAGCACATTTTAAACCATAGACACCTACAAGCAGTATATCATGGGGAATCCTATATTTTACAAGCAGAATGACTTCAGGAAGTTTGTGCATAAAAATAAAAACACAGAGACACTGATTTGGGCGATGAATAGAAGGTTGTCAGAAAAAGCAGTGAATTGTGCTAGGATAGAAAGGTTGTATATTTCATTTCTCTCAAGCATTTTTCACAGCATAACAGAAAAGACAGTGAAATTTGAAGGCCACTCACAGTTCATCTTCTTTGGCCTACAGGTGTTTTTACCGGCAATCATTAATGTGGTTAACATACATGAATATACGGTGGCTACCAAAATCTGAATGCAAATGAAATATATATTAAGAAGCAAGGTTCCTTAATTTCTATTCCACCTTGTAAATGCCTTCACTGAGGTAAACCTAAGGCCCTTAAGTCAGAATTTTCTTCTCAACAGTGCATAATATACAACCACCACCCTACTTAGCTGAATTATTGCAATGCAAAAATGGCAAAGTAAAACATGAGTTGAAAAGCAAACCATGCATTTTTTAGCCAAGTGGTTGTGGGTGGTTCACAAAGTGAGCACATGCTTAACTCTTCCATGAACATCATCATCAGCCTGCCGAGCCGGGAGGGATCCTAGTATGGATCTTACATTCAAGGAAGCACGGTGGGGAAATGAACTTCCAGCCTCTGAGATATCCAGCAGTTTGTGCCTTTCAAAGTGTTCAAATGTGACCGGAATGTGTGCAAAAGAACGGCATTTGTCTTTACTGTTGGCAATGGATGGGAAGACAGGGACGCTGGCACAGGCAGAGGGCGGAAATTCATTTGGTTCATTTGCACGTCTACAGTTATTGCATGAAATTGGACGCAGTCATCTTTCAGTTTGACATTAGAAGAAATCCATACAGAAATGAGGATAGATTTCATGTGGTCTTTTAATTTTTTAAAAAATATAACAAACTGGTACAGGAACATGAAAGAACAACATTGTTCTTAAAAAACTGTGAATATTTAAACCGAAACCAATTGCACACCACACATTAGAAGTATTGTATGCTTTATTAAAAGGGTATCATGTACCCTGCCCCATCATGCAGTGCAGGATCAAATTCAGTCCCCAGTTGGGGGTGAGACCAAATAGATTTTCATTTCAGTTGGGTTGACAATACAATGCTATATATTTTTCAAGCACATACGCTTTTAAATTTCTTCCTTCAGATAAAAACTCAGATCATTTGCTTTTTTGTTCAAAACATGATTAAGATGAGCAAACAATTCAACATTTCCCCTTTTAACTGATTCTTTGTCTGAAGCATACGTGTAAATTAAGATGATGCCTATGATGATGATGATGATGATGGTTTCACTGCTTTGTCGCTCAGTAGCTGCATAAATGAAATAGCTAATAAATAAAAACAAACATGCAGCCCTAAATAATCCAAAGTTCCTACTGTCAAGGCAATAATACTCCCATACATTTAGAAAAAGTGAAGTTATATGTAATCAGAAGGTCAGTGGGAAGCCGTGGTACTGAAAATTCAGATATTAGTGTGATTAAAATGCACACACCCACACACCAAATATGCTGGTCTTTGGCATGTCATTCCGATGTGCTAAAGGCGCCCTCTATAGGGTAAGGGATGTAAACGTTCCTGAGCAGTTTCTGAAAACCTGTGAAATACTTGAGTTAAGTTCTTAGTAGGCTTGTGTAAAATTCAGGAAAATCTTTCATGGTTTTATAGTTAAATGTGTGATAAGGGCTGTGCCTGCTATTCAAAGACCCATTATTTTCAGCATGTGAGGTGGTGGTAGGGAAAGCACTCACGTTTAAGGTTGCAGTTCATGCAGTCTGAGGAGATGTACTGGCAAACAATCAATCAAGCAAAAAATAATCTGCTATGTTTTGCACTTGCAAGACATTTGCTAGAGGAGCTGCTCACTGTTGATTTCCAAAGCCCTGAGTGAATTATGAACATTAGCCAAATAATTTCTGCAGAGAAAATTAATAAAGCAACATGGTTTGAAAACTCTTTTCTCAGCCTGTGCTCTTGTAAAGTTTACTCCAATGTACTCCAATATACCTCTGGGCAGACAAATTGCTCGCTAAGAAATTGCTTTTGTTAGTATGCCCACAGGAGACTAGCTATTTTGCATGATCTCTCGAGACATTCTTAATAATTGGGAAGTGGGGGGGGGTGGAAATTCTCCACTTCATTTTTAATGCCTCTGTAAAAGAAAGTAAGTAGGTTTTTCTAAGTGTGGCTTTTTGTGATCTTGCCCAGTAGCAGTTCAAGTCAGGGCTACAACCTATAACCGAGGTCAGCCAACTAAAATGTTAGTTGATTACTCCAGAAAGGCTATTTTTAATTGGCAAAATGGAGCATTAAGGGTGCTCCGCTTGGTTAGTTTTAAGGCTATTTGATTCTGCTCACTTGCTGTAAAAGTTACTGGGGGGAAAAGAGATCATCTTTGCATCTAAGGATCTGTAACCACTTCTGTTTGATAACCTGAAAAAGTATCTTATACAATGGTACCCTGTATAAAGGAATTAATTCATTCCAAATGAAAAAAAAATAAGCAAATTTTCCATAGGAATGCATTGAAAATGGAGTAATTCCCTAATTGTGACCATTTTTATGTTGTACGGATTTGCCCCATAGGCGATTCTGTTAAGCAAATTCCCCCTATCTCCAGTATTTTTATTTTGTACAGATTTTATGTTATACAAACTGTTTGTTATACGAGGGTCCACTGTACTTCTGCTACTATCTCAAAAACGTGTGTGTGTGTGTGTGTGTGTGTGTGTGAGAGAGAGAGAGAGAGAGAGTGAGTGAGTGAGTGTACATGTGTGCACGTGTATATGATTTGAAGACATAAGTGTACAGTATTTGATTTTGATTTATAAGTTTGATTGGTCTTTTAATTCAGATGGATTTGAATTTGATTTAAATTGTTAACTGGAACATGCAGACTATTTGTCCTTTAAAAATCTTAAGTCAGTTAACAGCTAATGCCATTTCATTATATCAGCACACTCCCTGTAAGGTTTCAAATTCCCAAATTTCCCATGCCCTGCCACAGTCTAGCTTTTCCCGATGGGATGTCAATGAAGCATTGGCTCATCATTCCTGCAACCCCTTTTTCAACAGCCAATGAAAGCAAACATTTCAAAGAGCAGCCCAGTGGTTCTGATAAAGTTTACTTGGGCTTGCCAAAAACTGGCCAACTCTCAATAGCTGGAGCAACCTGGACCAGTGTCTATGGAAGATGAATGAAAATGCTTGCTCAGACACGAGCTTGGCGGAGTGGCCTTTCACAAGGCTTTAGTTCTGCTGTGCTGCCTGGGGAGCTCAGTTAGTCAAGTACTGAATGTGGCTGTGGAGTTCATCCCCCCACTGTGCATCGTGGCCTTGTGGGCAAAGCTGCACAGTCCCAGGGCAGCACCGCCCCCCAAAAAAGGTTATAGTAAACCACTTCCATCTATGTACCTAGAAAACCCTGAATAGCTGACTAGGTGCCCTAAGCACATCCGATTCCACTTGATTTCAGAAGCTAAGCAGGGTCGGCCCTGGTTAGTACTTGGATGGGAAACCACCAGGGAATACCATGTGCTGTAGGCGCCTGGAGGAGGAACTGGCAAACCTCTCCAGTATACCTGCCAAAAAAAAACTCCTTGTGATATGGAGTCACAAAGAGTCGGTCACGACTATAATGAAACAACACACACACAGAAAACCCTGGAAAGGGGTTACCATGTCAGGACTGGCTTGACAACACACAGTTATTATGATCATTAGTTCTGCTTTAGTGAGTACTCAAGAACTGCAAGTACCATCTTTTTATTCCTTATGAGAAAATAACAGAACTTTCATCTAGAGATGTGCAGAAAGTGCTTGATAGTGCTTCAAGCTGAATCAAGAGTGGGGAACAACAGGTGCTTCTCTTAACCCCGCCCTTTGCCCCACTGACTGGAAGTCCACTTACCATCATCAGCTCTGCGCTGGAGTCCTCCTATATTGGGACTGCTTCATCCTGCCTCTACAGGACATTGATCAGTCCAAAGAGGAGGCAGGGCAGGGAGAAGTCCCTGCACAGGGTTCAACTGACCCACAACTTGGGAGGTAGGGAAGGGCAACACCAGTGCATTCCTTGACTGGTGCGCCACTGTTGAAGGAGCACTGATGGTGGTCAGCAGGCTTCTGGGCAGTAGGGGAGGTTAAGTGATTCAACACAAAGTGCCGAGTGCCCATCTCTACTCCTCCACTTCTGGGTTGGAAACAATCTATTAGTCATTCAGGGCATTCTGGAAATTAGTTCTTTGAGGTTGTCTAGACATCTCTAGAAGAGAACTAAAAGCACCCTCATTAATTTACAATTCTTAAAAGTCAGAGTGGGCAACACAGCACAAGAGCTGGGACGCTTGGCAACATAAAGCGGATTCATTGTACATGGCTTTTCGATCAAAATCAGAGTGTGTATGTGCTGATTTGACTCCATTCAATGGCATCAGCCTTTTTCTGTTCCTTGGTCTCATACACATTATTATGTGTGTTGTGTCATTATAGTCGTGACTGACCCCTCGTGACTCCATGTCCGTGGAGTTTTCTTGGCAGGAATACTGGAGTGGTTTGCCAGTTCCTACTCCAGGCGCCTACAGCACCTGGTATTCCCTGGTGGTCTCCCATCCAAGTACTAACCAGGGCCGACCCTGCTTAGCTTCCGAAATCAGGTGAGATATGCTTAGGGCATCTAGGCAGCATACACATTATTGCAAGAGCCTAATGGTGCAGTGGCCAGACTGTTGTAGTGCAGCCAAACTGTGCCAATGACCCAGGGCTCAATCCCAGGTAGCTGGCTCAAGGTTGACACAGCCTTCCAAGGTTGATAAAATGAATACCCAGCTTGCTGGGCTGGGGGACAATATCAAGCCTGCACAATTAAAACGTTAATTGCCCAGGGTATGCTTTAAGTATTATGTGGTGGTATATATGCAGCACACTTTGCTTTGGCTTTTTTGCAAGATGGTTGCAACATTGTATTATGGCCTCATTCCATTCTTTCCCTATTTTATGATTGTACAACATAGTTCAAATACAAAAACAAACACACAAAGCAATAAAAATATTTTCAGCATTCAGTGTTTCAGGCTAGCTTAGATACTATTAACCGTTGCCTTGCCAAGCAATTTGCCTGAATTGGGAAGTTATTTGTGCCTATATATTGTTCATAGGCATACTTTTCTCATATGTCTGTGTCCTTCACTAATTTGTCACCTACCTTGCATCCCTTGTTTGGGGAGAAACTGTGATGGAAATACACATAAAGTAAGATGAGGTCATAATAAAAAGATATTTTGCCTAGTTATGCTCAAGTCCATGTTCAAGAGACAAAGAAGCACTGCTCCTGTCAGCTCAGTGATGAGGGATACCATTGACGCTGTACCTGGTCTTAGGGGAAAAAAAACTGTGGCCTCTGAGCTGCTCTTCTCAGTCTAAGCAAAAAATTGAGTGCCACCCTATGGTAACTCGTACTATCAGTTGCTTTGCTGTGAAACCGCATGCAGCTATGGCAGTAGTCTTCTTAACCTGGTAGTAACATTTTAAATGCTAAGAACACACTGGTCATGTTCTGTATCCCATTTAATCTGACTTCACTGCTCAACTGTGCATAATGTGTGCATAAATCTGAGGTCTAATTATACTCTAGGCATCTGAGGAAGTGGACTGTCATCCACAAACGTTCATATGGAAATGATTTTTTTTAGTCTTTAAGAAGACATGCTAGTATTGTTTCTGTTGTTGCTTTGTCTTGGTTATCCATGCTGAAACAAGGCTTCTGATTCCACTGTTCCCATTACCTTGTTCTGAATTGTTACATTCAATTCTAAGGATTTGATTGTGCTGTGATTTGCTTTGGGCATTGTTATGTGGGAAGGAACTGAGGAGGAGAAAATGTTAACTTGTTTCCAAAATTGGCAGATATGCCTCAAATTCCCTATTTCTTAGCTGTTAACAACTAATGTAATTTATTTCCATGTGTTTCTGTGATATTCTATTAAACCACCCCCACCAGCCAACACAGATTAAAGAACAAGGAACAAGACAGGGAAGAAAAGCAGAAGGCCATTATATTACCCCTCTTCAAAATAAAGGGTGGGGATAGCTGTAGTGTTTCCTAGGAATAAACTTTGAAATTCAAAACCCCAAACTTGATTTTAGGATCTACTTCTTTAGGACTAACCATAATCCACAAAACATGCATGTCCACAGAAATATCTAGGATTGCTTAGAAGTCTTTAGTAGGTTAGATGGTAGCTAATCCATTAAGTTTTTACCTCCACCCTTGCTGTTTCCCTTTTTCTTATTTTGGTCATCTAGCCAGATGGTGTTTAGAAGAACCTGAAAGCTTGCATGTTTTGTGAATTTATAGTTGATCCTTATAAAGATATTAACTACCTATGGATCTAGGATTTTTTCATTACCTCAGACACAGATAAAATCTTTTAGATATCATGAAAAGGGAGAAGTGAGTTAAATGCACCGCTAGGATTGAAAATTCTGTGTCTAGAGTAAATGTTTGACTCTCCCTGAACAAATGAAAGATGAACACTAAATCTTTCAAAGAAGAAAAAAGTGTTCCAACCATTATAGTCATTTTTCCATGGTTACAAATACACTTCACACTTCTGTGGAGATTTAAAGCATTTTTTTAGCTCATGCAACAACTTTTAGACATAATTGATTCTAAAGAACCAATCTGTAGATGTGTATAATGCTGGCTTTCACATTTTTGATTACATTAAAAAAATCTATTTTAGATTATATGACCTCTGTTTGCAGCCCAATAGCTAAAGAAAGTATGTTATGAATTTCCAATACAAGATAAATTGTAGTTTATCAGCCATAGAATATGAAAGCTTGAACTGAATTTTAAATAAACCAATGTGAATGTATTGTAACATTGAAGAACATAGTACCTTGACTTGATCAGATGCAAGTTTATTTTACAAACAAATACATGAAAACTGGTAAGTACCATGTGTAGTAAACATGAGCAGAGCAGGGAGTTCTAAAAAAAGTGCCCACATTAGTATTTTTAAAAAAGCATATGAGGGAGAAGGAAAACAAGAAAAATATTGTGCATTTTTTAAAAAATAACAGCTTTTTTCAGTGTTAGATTTTGTGGATCAAAATCTTTTTATTTAGATACTTCTTTGTAGTTAAAAATCTACTTCTTCAGGTGTACATGCGTGTGCGCACAGAGAGAGAGAGAGAGAGAGAGAGAGAGAGAGAGAGAGAGAGAAAACCGATATCGGAAATGAAAACATTTTCTATACTTTCATTCTAAAAATTATAGGCCAGGATCCTGTTAGTGGTTATATAAAGAGTGACTCACTTACCACAGACAGTTCTGGCTCACTAATGAGATGCCCAGATACATCTCTATCATGCTGTTGCCTAGTCACACAGCTAGGCATGTAACCAAGAAGTTCTCCATTTTCTAGAAGCTGTTTCTCAAAAATATCAGGCCACAAGGCATTTCCCTAAGCCACCTGTATCCAGTGGCCAGTCATGATAATACACCCCAAGAAGGTGTACTCATGTGTATGTGTGTGTTTATTTTGTTGTGTTATGTTATTTTTTTTTCAAGCAGTGGATAAGTGAAACTGGAGGGGCGGAATGATCCTTTGATATAGCAGTTCTACTGTATTAGGGAACTGTGGCTCGTGGCCACTAAATAAAGGGATCTGTCAATCAAAATTTTTTTTGGAACCACTGACATACAGGATTCTGGCATTAGCCTTCAGAAGCCAATGCTGAAAAGAAGGTGAATCAAAAATAATCTGCACAAGCTTGTTAAGAACAGGGTTATACATTGCAACAAGCTTGTATGAACAGGTGCAGAGAGAGTTTCAGTTTCACACAAGTTGGGTGGTTGGCTTATTCACTCACATTAATTTCTCTCTCTCCTCCCCAGCTGTGATACAATCCATACAGAGACCCATCATATAATGTGATAAGGCTGGGAGTTAAGATGGCAGGCGTAAGTGAACCCTAGCCAATGCACTTAGCAGCAGGAGAGGCAGGTGATTGGCTGTGTGATGCAGGTGACCAGCCTATCCGGGAGACCCCGAAGAAGGAGGGGCCTGGAACCCTTTCATGGAAGTGAGAAGAAAGGTTGCAGCCACCAAAAGGGGGTGTGTGTTTTTGGACCAGTGGGTTGTAATGGAAGAAAATATGGCGTTGAATTCTGTTTCCTTATAAGTTGTAACTCTATCATAATTAGAATAACAGTTTTTCTTTCTTTATCCGCTTAGTCTGCCATGGTCGGTGGCAGGTATTAGGCCCTTTAAAGGAAGTTTATTTTTAAAGGGGGCAAGCCTTGGTGGGGACCGGTCACAGAAGAGTTCTTGGCCTCTATGTCTGGAGGCAGAAGTGCCCTGGCTGGGGGTAGTCGGTGGCAGTGCAAGGCTCCCTTTGCACAGCCTCTGCCAGTGTAGCCAGTCGTGCGTTTTGATGGAAGCTGTGATTGGAGTGGTTATACAACAATGATGTTCTCTGCTTGTTAATGGGAGCAAAAACAATAAGAGCTACGTAATTAATGTCTTGATAAGTGGATATTGCTCTCTGGAAGTGCAATAGTGGAAAATGAAGACGGGTGGGTAGAGAGACATTTCCAGCCCTTACCATTACAAGGTAGATGTAGATTCCCTGTTTGAAAAATAGTATGTCCGTTGCCTTTCCCAGGCCTCCCCCCCAAAAAACTAACCGCCCCCCAAGTTTCAGCCAAAATCAAGCTCCAGTCAGATTGTTCTTGATGAAGCCTTGGTCTCAATGAGGCTGTGGGGAAGCTGCCAGACAAACACTCCATCATCATCATATTCACACATGGCTTGAAGGGATTATAAATCTAAATTGCTTTCCTTTCTTAACTACAGTGGATGCCACAATGCAGGAGTGATTATTTGTTACAGCATGTACAAAACATGTTCTTATGACCTATAATGCGGCCCCAGAACTTTTGCACAATGGCCTTGCATTGAGTAAACATCTTTCTTTTGATCCTTAATGTATAATGTATAATGTATGGACAAACTCAGAAGTAATTGCCACTATGTTCAGTCATGACTTAATCACAGACATATGCTTATCAGAAGATAGCCTTACTATGTGATGTCATGTATCCCTACTCAGAAGTAACTTATACAAAATTAAAGGGAATTGAATCCCAGATAAGCAGATATGATGTTGCACCCTTAATTACCTTCAATAAAAAGTAGGATTTACATGTGCTCAGTGATGGGTGAGTTGTGCCTAGAGGTGGGCATGAAACAGAAAACCGATGGTTCAGTTCGTTCTGTTTCAGGCCCACCCTTGGTTCAGTTTGGTTCAGGTCCCTACAATTTTTTTTTTAAAAATGTGCAAACCCAAACCAAGCTGAACTGGTTTGAATCTGACTTGACTTACCTGGGGCTGGGTCGGCGCTTGTTTTTTTTTTTACAATTTATTTTAGCGCACCAACCATGCAGCCCCTGGGGCTGGGTTGGCATTTGTTTTATTTTAAAATTTGTTTTAAAATTTAGAGCATCGACCATGCGGCCCCAGGGGCCGGGTTGGCGCTTGTATTTTTTAAAATATATTTTGAAAGGTCTCCAGCCAGGGGCTTTTTGAGGCTCTGGCTTGGAGCCATTGCCTCTACAGGGCTAGCTTCCCTGTGGAGTTCCAGGACCAGGAGGACTACGATGATGACAAGGTAGGGGGATAACAAAAAATGTTTCTTTTTTCTTTGATGGGTTGGTTCATTATTTGTTTTGCTAGCTAACAAAACAAATAATGAATAACGAAACGAATTAAAAGTTCATTTTGTGCCCACCTCTAGTTCTGTCTTATATTTGCAGAATGCATTGGGCAGCATTTAAGTTGACCTTATTATTTTCCATTCAAACCATATTATGCAAAAGGGGTATGATGAGGACCCTAGTGATTGGCAACTTCCCTCCCACCAACACGAGGTTACATAATGTGAATTACAGAGAGATATTTTTGTATAGAATGGAAAATCTCGTTTTCCTGCCATTGTTGGAATCATGTACTAATACTGGAATGTTCATCACATTGTTTTTCACGGAGGGCATCTATGTGCCACTGTTTTCAAGGCAGCTTAGAAATAGCAATAGCAACCCCCCCCCCC
>JAHTLZ010000348.1:5963648-6068541 GCA_023846285.1 Phrynocephalus versicolor
TATTATTATTATTATTATTATTATTATTATTATTATTATTATTATTATTATTATTATTATTATTATTATTATTATTATTATTATTATTATTCATCATCATCATCATCATCATCATCATCTCCTGCATCCTGGCTAACTCTCTTCCTCCCGTGATATGGTACTTATGTAATTTCTCTCTGAAAGAAATACAGATAGCAATGTGTGGCATGTTATACAAAGCCGGGCTCCCTATTACATGTGTTTGAGCTGTGCTCAGTTTAACTGTGCTGAGTGTTGGTTCCAGCAAGTTCCAACTTCACACAAAATATTCTGGCAATCTATCCAAATTTCTGGCTCTGACACACAGAAGTGGTGGGAAATTTCCCAAAGATCAGAGACCAACAAACAAAGCAAAACAAAGCAAAAGCCAGCCAAACTGTTTGTTTGCTTTTCTGGACGGTTGGACACATAACATAACACTGGGCTTATCTCTGAAGTATTTCATTTAAAGAGCTGGATGGTAAATAATGTAGAGCAGCCATTGGACACGAGGTTCTCCTGCTTGCTGTTGGATTGCAACCCCCATCAGCCCCAGCCCGCATAGCTTACAGTGAAAGATCAAAATGCAGCCCACCGGGAGGTCCTGCAGTGCCCACCGCATGTAAAGGCTGTGAGCTAGTGGAGGCAGTCGGCATTTCGAAGCTTCATTCTGTATTCACTAGATAGATGTAAGCATTTTACAAAGTGAAAAAGCTAGCATTCAAGGATGGAAGGTGGAACTGTAGCAAGGAGATGAAGCCAGGTCAGGAATTTTAGCTTAGAAACAATACTTTGGCAGCTCAGGCTTTTTACAATTCTCTGTTCTCGGTCTCACAAGCTCTTCTGTCCTTCTGAATATTTTAAGGTTTTTGAAAAAGAAATCTTTGTCCCCTTTGCTAACATGCCCTTGCTGTCTTTTTTCTTGGGCACTGCATTAATGGGAGCTGGAAGCTGTATTATTAAGTTGAGGCAGAATGCAACGAGTAGCTTATACAAAAATGGTGCAAGCCATATGTTCTTCGACCAGTGTGACATTTTTCCTGGAGTCTAACTTGAATCCCAGATAATCAGCATAACCGAGAAATGCATGCTGCTATGCTCTTATGCCTGAGGGTACATTTTAAAGAGTGTTCTGACCCCACAAAGCACAGCCAGTGCTGTAAAAACTCTTGCTGGACTGGAAGAAGATCTGCTTTCAACTACTTCTTTTCCTTCGATGGCTGATCCATCAGACCCTTCTAAGCATGTTACATAAGAGGCATCAGAATGTGAGTTTACTAGTCTAAGCATGTCAGAATTTCAATAGAGGCTCCTGTAGGACTTCATGAACATATGTTTTGAAACACAGCTTCAGAGGGCTAATTTTTGTCAGATCCAGGCAAAGTGTCTCCACAGTTATCTCTGAGTATGGACTACATCTCCCATAATCTCCAGCATGCTGTAGTTGACCACATCTGGATGCAGTAGTTTGCCACATTTGGACAATAAAGGGTGCCAGGTTGGAGAAGCCAAATATGAACTGACACCCTTCAGATTGTGTACACTTACTCTTGTAACATTAGATATTATACTGCGAGCCAACACATACTATTAATTTTAGGTGATGACGTTTATAGGCATGCTGAGAACAGAAAGGAAAACCTAGAATGAAGTATTATTTGCCATGTAATATTCATGGCAAAAGTATTCAAACAAAAGAACAGTGAGAAATGATACAAACCAGCGGAACCTTTAAATCTTAAGGGAAGGTTTAATAACTATAAATTCGATAAAACATTATTTACAGCAATTACATATATAGTTAAATTTTATGTATGTATTTCGGTTTGAATGTCTGCAAACTGTAAAACAGAAGCCGCTACCAGAGCATAACAGATTTCTCTCTAAGGATATCTGCCTCATCTATTTATGGTTTAAAGAAAACTAGCCATTCCTGCAAAGCTATGAAGATATGAAAATGCTGCAATTTACCAGTATTTTTATGCAGAAATTAGGCAGGTGTAGCCTCATCTTTAGGTCTGTTTTGGAGTGAAGTTATATGTTTTACTTCCTTTATTTCCCCTCGCCCCCATCACCCACCTGCCGCAGCCCAGGGTTCCTCGGAAGCATATCAAAGGTTCCTTCATGAGATCAACAATGATGGGTTAGTTGGAAGTTAGTCTGCCAATAAATTTTGGATGCTTCTTGATCAAATCACAACTGCAGGGGAGCATTGGGTGTGTTCTGGCTTGCAGTCTCAGTTCACAAGGGATAAAGGAATTACTTTTTCCTATCCCAACTGTTCTGTTGGGTGCCTTCACTGCTACACTCTAGTAAGCATCAGAGCATGGGAAGCCTAATAAAAATACAACACACCACAGGTAATGCTAATTTCTCTAACACATAATTTGTTTCTTATTCTTGTTGTTCAAGTTTGACAAGTAAAATGACTCATTGATAAATAGGTGAGCGATGTTTGATTTTTTTTTTGGGGGGGGGAAATACTGCCCTCATTTCTTGCAAATGATACTGCCATACAATGGCTAGAAGTAATATGTAAGCACAAGCCTCTTTTGTAAAACTCCCTAATGTTTTAGAAAAGAATCACTGTTCTGATGTTACATGTCGTCTGGTCACCTCCGGCTTATAGCAACACTTCTGGATGGGTGGTCTCCTGTCTTCAACAGAAGTGCTCAGCTCTGACAAACTCAAGCCTGTGGTTTCATTTAGGAAGTCAACCCATCTTGTATTTGGCCTTCCTCATTTCCTCCTGCCTTCACCCTTTTGCAGAGATTTTTTTCCAGAGATGATTGCCTTCTCATCATGTGCCCATAGTACAGTAGCTTCAGCTTCAACAGTTTTGCTTGTAGAAATAGTTCATGCTTGATTTGCTCTAGGATCTACTTGTTTGTCTTTCAGGAAATCCAACATATCAACTGGATTAAATTCATTTTAGGTGTTATATGTTTTTCATTGTTTAGAGTTATACACCATTTAGATAGTGTTTAATAATAAGTGTTTTACTACTTACTTTGAATCATCAATTTTGTTCACTTCATCTCTCTCTCTCTCTCTCTCTCTCTCTCTCTGTGGACTGTGTGTGGAGGACAGACAGCTCTCTCGAGTTCTCAGCTTTCCAATTGTAATTGGCAGTTGGAGTCTATTAATTCTCAGTGTGTGTGTGTGTTCATGTGGCAGGATGAGTCATGGGTAACTAGTAGACCAAGTGAGGGGCATCTCACACCAAACATTTTGAGCTGGTTCACTGTCCTGGTGACAAGCTACCTGTGGTGTTGAAGTCACCGTAGTCTTTTCTTCTCCAGTTTTCTAATTGTACGTTGTCACAATCACACATGGGAAATTCCCCAGGAAACAACTTGGAATGATTATTTGTAAGTAATTGCACCCCACCAGCAGCCCCCTGGTTTCTCACTGGGGATCCAGCATTAGTGATTAGCTTTAGATAATAACAAAAGGGACAACTGCATGTTATTAATCAAGTCTAGTTTGAACCTGCATCTCTGAAGCCTAAAGAACAAGTTTGATAAGATGCTCATCTCAGAAGTGAAAGTTTGGAGTTGGTGCCCCCTTAAGTGCAAAAAGTTCCTGGTTTATCCTAGCAGGACCTTAACTCATCTCTGCAACTCCCCAGTCAGCTTGCTTGGTTTTCTTATTGGCCCTTGAGATGCATAAGTGTAATTGTTGAGGCATACAACTGTGTGGGAATCCGATCACTGGAGGACATATGCATTGTTAGTTTCTCCATGGAAGCTACCTGCCTCATCTGGTTTGACCCTTGGCTCAATTGCATTGCACACACTATTTGCATACTCTCCCCTTACATTGGGGATGTATTGCTGCCCAAATGACTTATGCATAACCATTTTATTTTCTGGAACAGTAATGTCTTTACCAAATGAAACCAAACAAAAAGCCAAACAAAAACAAACCTACCCAAAGAGTGAAGGGTGTCATAACTCAGTAAATTCCACCATGTAGACCATCTATGTATGTTTCTTGAGGTATATTTGAGTCTGACATTGAATTAGTAGAAATATATATAACTTTATCAAATAAAATCCTGGGAGACTACAAGAAGGAAAGAGGTATAGGGCAGAGCACAGGTTTTGCAACCATTCATTAACTATAAGTATACCCTTCAGTGTTAGGAAATAGCTCTATCTGACATTTAGAAAGAGTGGGGAACAGCTAGGTTAAGTAATATGGGCCCACAATTGCACATTAGACATGGGAACCAGATCTTACTATAACCTGACTCCGCTTCTCAAAGCTACAATAATGCCCTGGAGATATCCTGCCTGTTTCAGAGGTACAGTATATTTTGAGTGAAATAAGAATAAAGGAAAGTCCAGGAAAAATCATGTTCTCACTTGTTCCTTGTTTTCATACTTAGAATGTTGTAATTTCTCACATAGTGGAGTGGTTGGTGATAGTAATATGGATCCTCTGGTTTAGATATAACTAATACAATTATTTACATAAAATTATTATGGGGCAGACAAATATTTTCAAAGCTAAAGGGATGTTGTTTCATTGGGCTGTATCTGATTTAGGATCTTTACTGAAGTTAAGAAATGGAAAGCAAACATCATACAAGTACAACACATTCAATAAAAGTTTGTTATGAAAATGCCTAGTGTTAGGTTACAGCAAATATATTTCGAATGAGCCTGGAAAGAGAGGTGAGGGGAGATGGATAGACAGTTCTGAAATCAGAAATCCCATTTCTTCTCTTGGATCACCCATTCTCAATGTGATACATCTCTGAAAAGTTAGATTGCAATTCCCATAAATCCAAGCCAACCGGGTCACTATGCTTGGAACCCAACATATCTGGATGGCTCCTGAATTTAATAGTTCAACTTATGATGAATAAGTAATTTAGAGGAAGGCAGTCCTGGCTAATGTCTAGGAAGGAAAAGTGTATGCTATAATATCACTGTACATGATGCAAATATGGAGAATTAAACTCGAAGACTTGACAACAGACAAACATGTTTTGCAATACGTAGGTCTTGCAGAAGAAAGAGGAGGTCATGTGGATCTAATGTTTTCAGTAGTAGTCATGCCTCATTTTTAATGTTTACTTTGAGTCTCAAATGGAAATAGCTGGGAAGACAGCAAACTGAAAACACAATATTTCAAAACTGTAGAAGGCAAATACTCATTATCCTATCTAAATGCCATTAAAATGAAAGACCATGTAGAAAAAGACCCTTGAGGACTGTGCCTGAATTGTACTCCTGAATTTTACTTAAAGGGGACTCTAGTAAAAAGAACACCAGCTATCTCACCTGGGGTTTGATCCTGATTTTCTGAAGGTCTGGCTTTTCCTCTTCATCCCGTCACATGATTGAATATGTGGGACAGGAGTTCCCATGTCCAAAGCTGGTTTTTTTAAAATTTTAAAGTGCAGTTCAGCCCCCTTGGCCAGCAGGTGGCACTAGCATTTAAAAACAACAGACCACTTGGCTGGGGAAAATTAAAACTTCTGGGCCTTATACAGCTTCCTGTTACTCCGATGGTGCAGAGAAGTTTAAAGAAAACAGTGCCAATCGGCCCCAAGAACAGCCGGTCGGTGCTATGAGAAAAAAAGAAAAAGAAACCCAGATCATCTGTGTGGTCCCATGGCATCTGCTTCCTTAAAAGGTGGATTATCAAAGTGAGGCAAAAAATTCCCTACCTCTCAGGTAAGTAAAAAAAAAAACAACACCTCGCTTAAAGGGGCATTACCAGGTTTCTTTTCTTTTTCATTTTCAAAAAGCCCGGTGGCCGTGGGGACGGCATTTTTAGACACGGCTTATCTAGTAATTTAAACTGCTTTTAAAGGGACATGGGACTGAGCCCTAAGACTGAATTATTATTATTATTTAGAATATTTTTACCCCGCCTTTCTCCTTGGAAAAGGATCGAAGGCAGCTTATAGTAATGAGGGGCAATATACAGTCCAGTACAATTAAGACATATTCATGTTTGAGAACAGGGAATTGAGGGGTATCTTACAGCATCAAAGGACAACAGTAAAGCTGCAAGGATGTGAGCAGATAAAGAGAGAGTAAAAATTCCATGTAATCATGCATGGTAGACCATCCAAAATTTATGGGGGATGGAGAATAACATTGAAAACATAGTATTAAAACAATCACACAAGGGAGATATGAACACAAAGTTATAAGTGGTTTAAAACACAAAGTCTTTAAAGTCTTAGATTCATATAAAGGCACACAATAGGTAGTCCATCATTCAGGGAAAGCTTGTCTGAAGAGAAAGGTCTTTGCCTGTTTCTGGAAACATAGCAGATTTGGGGCAGTCTTGACCTCTAGTGGGAGGGAGTTCCAGAGTCTGGGCACAGCAGCCAAGAAGGCCCTTTCATGTGTTCCCACGAGACGTATCTGTGAGGGTGGTGGGATGGAGAGAAAGGCCTCTCCTGATTACCCTAACACCCAAGCTGGTTCATACTGTGAGATTTGATTTTTGAGGTAGCTAGGACCCAGGTGCTTTGTAGGTTGTAGGTTAAAGTCAGCACTTTGTAAGTTAAGCATTTTGAATTGTGCCAATAGCTGATTCGTAGCCAGTGGAGCTACTTTAATAGGGGTGTAATGTGATCTCTGTACCCTGCCCCAGTCAGCAATCTGGCTGCTGCATTTTGGACCCATTGAAGTTTCCTGAGACTTTTCATTGGAAGTCCTACATACTGTTCATTACAGTAGTCTACCCTGGATGTCACTAGAGCATGTGTCACCATGGCCAGAGCAGGTTTCTCAAGAAACTGAATTCCTGTATTTATATAAAGTAGAGATGGGCACGAAATGAACTTTTACTTCGTTTCATTATTCATTATTTTTTTGTTATGTCATAAAATGAATAATGAACCTCATAGTGGATTTAGAACGAACTGAACCGAACAAAAAATTGGTTCTGTTCGGTTCAGTTTGTTAATGGCAGTGAAGGAGATGTCTCCTACCTGGTGCTGGTCCTTCCTGGAGGTCCAGTCTTCCTGGCTGCAGGGAGGGGTGACCCCCCCCCCAAAAAAAGCTGACTGGGGCTTTAGCGCAGGCCATGTGGTCGGTAGTAAAAAATAAAATAAAATAAAAATAAATAGATAAATAAAAATAATAAAAAGGAGTGCCAACCCGGCCTCAGGGGTGGCCAGGTTAGTGCCCTAAAATAAAGAAAAAATATAAAAAATAAAACCAGCACTGACCTGCCCCCAGGGGCCAGGAAAAAAAAAACAATGACAGGGGCCAGGATTGCCCCACCACTGCCGCCACCACGACCACCGCTGCCAGTAAGGATGATGTGGATGATGAGGATGAGGATGCTGCCAGTCCAGTTTGTGCAGTTGTTGTCAACCTCTGTGGGGTTTTTGAAATGGTTTTTCCCAGCCATGCCCTGTCAAATGGATGAAATCGCGCAAAGCAGGAAAAAATGAATAACAAACAAAATGAACCAACGAAATGAATATTTGGAAAAAAATCATTAAAAACGAACTGAACTGAACCAAACCCTAAAACGAACTGAACCAAAACGAATCACATTTTTTTTCCGGTTCATGCCTATCTCTAATGAAGAAATAGTGTTCCTAGTTGTAGGGAAAGAACTATAAATACCTTGCATCTTCTTGGTAGTTAGTCCGAAAAGATCCAACGAATTCTGAACAATCAAGAATCCACATATATTTCAAGACGGGATGGGACGTGTATTCAAGATGATTGGTTCACTAATGAAAGGGTGACAACACAGGCGCTGTCCCAAGTCTGGTGAATATGGGAAATAGAGTAGGAAAACTGGGTGACACCCCTCTGCAGATTGTGTTGAACAACTGGGATTTGGTTGTTAGGAAAAGGAAGAAATGTGAGCTCATACGTGACACTTATAGCACTAAAAATGAAGTGAGGAGGAGCAGAGAATGAACACCAGTGGCTATAAGCTTATGGATAAGAGGAGATTTGTAGAAGTCAAAGTACAATGCTGGGACATGCTTACTTGCAGTGTTATTGCAGAAAGCAGTAAAGCAACTTATTACAATCAGCTCAAGCAAGGGATCATAATAGTTCACTCCTCTCCTATTCTGGAAATAGCTTTTTTTCTGATGGAAAGAAGCTCCTACAAGGAGCAATGTGAGGAAGAAGGAAGTAACAGTGATGTAGACTGTCAAAGAAGGAAAATTCATAGAGCTCACCCACTGGTAAATGCTGGGCAGCAGCCTTGTGAAATGTGTTCTGAGGATTAAATGTCTGAATTAGGAAGTCTACAGAACTTCTAACTCACCAAACCAAACGCTTACATATTTCTATTTTTTCCTTTCCACCCAGGATCATAAAAATTGCGGAAGGTGGGAATGGGTAACTAAATGAGTTAAGCACTTTGGAGACAATTATACTTACTTTATTTTAGTCAGTACACATTTGTGAGTTGGAATGGTTAGATTAGGCCTAGATCTTATGAAATTCATGAAGCTCCAGGGTTGACTTTGGGCTAGTCACTCTCCTTCAGCCAGATCTTCTTCACAGTGTTACTGAGAGAAAAAAGTGGAAGGCAAGATTATATCTATGCCATTTTTACCCCTTGGAGGAAAAGTGGGACATAGGTGAGCAAAAAAGTATGCAAGCAAGCAAGCAAACAGCATGTTTCTCCAGGAACAGACATTTATTCTCTTTTCAAACAAAGTTTGAAGATGCAAATACACATAGATCTTATGATCAACCAGAGACTGAGAAGCACACCTCAGACAAGATTACAATGAAATAAGACAATATATGGATCTGTTCTTCTGTGTGTCTACGGGTATTCCTTCAAGCTGAATGGAGAAATAATGGCATGTATTTTGGCAGGAGGCAATTGGCATCCTTGTAAATGTGAAACACAAGAATCACTGCAGACACATTAGTTCTATCTCTTTTCTGCATTTAGTTTCATGCTATCTGCTTTTTCATTTTTCTTGACTGAAATGGTTAGAAAAGTTTCTTGTCTATGCCAGAATGTTTCCTACATTTTTATTTGACATATTTATTTTGCATCCAATATTTAGTTTGGGATTTACCTGTCAAACACAGGTATCTTTCTGAGGGGGGAAAAGCAGTTTTGTGTGTGTTCTTCCTAGCTTCTCTCCCCTTTCTTGTTTGCAGGATGCCAGACATCCTTTTCTCAACAAATTGTTTCTGTTACAAAGATGTAATGTAATGTTTTTCTTAGGACTAAAGAAACAGCATTTTGCAATGGGGAAAAAATCATTTATTTCCTTCATTGTTCCCAGACAGTGTTCAGATTTTCTCCTAAGCAGAACATGGTAGCAGGAGTGCCATGAGCATCCAATAGATAGTCCCTCTGATCTCCTCATGATGAAGCTCTTAATTAACAACCTTTTATCTTCTGCTTCCCTGCGTATTGGTGGGGCCTTGAATCACCAGGCAGAATTGTTCTGGGTGGTTCGAGACCTCACAAATCCTGGTCATCCTGGGCCTCCTCCTAGTGATTTCACTAGTGAGTTATTCACAGCCCATTTTAAGTCCAAAATAGAGGCCATCCGTGCCAGTTCCACTAGTCCACCCCCCAGTACTGTTGGTGCTGCAGGCGCTCAGTCTCCTCGCTTCCTTGAGTTTGGGCCTGTGATCCCTGCTGAGGACCCCAGGGCACTGGCTCGCTGCTTGATCCCTGCCCATCCTGGCTGATTAAGACCACTGGGGGGGGGGAAGCATGCTGGAATGGGCCACCTTTATTGCCTCCGCCTCCTTCAGGGATGTTTTTTTTCCACAATCGCCTAAAGGATACAATTGTAAAGCCCATTTTTTAAAAAAACCTGGATCCATTCCAGTCTGGGTTCAGGCCACGGTATGGGACTGAAACAGCCCTGGTTGCGTTGCAAGGTTACCTCTTGAGGGGTTGCTCTACATTGGTGGTCCTCCTCAATCTGCCTGTGACCTTCAATATGGTCAACCATGGTATCCTACTGGGCAGGCTATCTGAGATGGGGGTCAGGGGTCTAGCTTTGAGCTGACTTCACACCTTCCTTGAGGGCCATGCCCAGTGAGTGAGGCTGGGGAGGTGCTGTCGGCCCCTTGGTCACTCTCTTGTGGGATGATACCGCAGGGGTTGGCAATCTCCCCCATGCTGTTCAACATCTATACCAGGCCATTGGCTGAGGTTATTCGAAGATGTGGGGTCTGCTGTCATCAGTATGCTGATGAAATGCAGCTCTACCTCACCTTTTCTTCTTCTGCAATGGAGGCTGTGCAGACACTTGATTGCTATCTGGCTGTGGTTATGGAGTGGACCAGGACTAACAGGCTTAGGCTCAATCTGGAGAAGACCAAGTGGGATCTCCCTCTGGCTAGTAGATAGAGTGAGGAGTCTGGGAGTCATCTTGGAGCTGGCATTGTCCCTGGAGTCCCAGGTGGCAGCCGTTTCCAGGGTGGCCTTTTATCAACTTAGGCTTATCACCTACATCCCCCCTTACCTTGATGACGACTCTCTAAGGATGTTAGTGCAAGCACTGGTTGTCTCGAGGATAAACTGTTGTACCGCTCTCTACATGGGGCTTCCCTTGACCCTTGTTCGGCAACTGCAGCAGGTGTAGAATGCAGTGGCTAGATTGGTGGTTGGTAAGGGAAAATTTGACCACATCACTCCTGTTCTGGATCACCTGCATTGGCTTGCCATTGCCTCCTGAATAAGGTTCAAGGTGCTGGTTTTGATTTACAAAGCCCTCCATGCCTTGGGACCAGAGTATCTGGTGGAGCATGTCACCCAAAGGCCAGCTTCAGCCTAGCCCACCAGCCCATTAAAATCCCTCTCGCTTCAGGGAGGCCCGTAAGATCTACACTCAGAGTCGAGCCTTCTCGGTGGCTGGTCTGACAATTTGGAATCATTTCCCAAGTGAGATAAGGATTGCAGAGCCCCTCTTGGCCTTTAAGAAACTATTAAAAACCTACCTGTTCAAGGACACTTTTGGTGATAGCTGAGGCTGCTTGATTGTTGGTTTATTCTCTGCCCTATTTGTTGGTTCTCCTCCATCCTGTATTCTCTTGTTTTCTGGTTTGGTTTTACTGCCTTGTACATTGTTTATCATATACTGTGTATATTTTATAGTCCTTTTTATTATGCTGTTTACCACCCGGAGTTCTCTTTGGGAAAGTTGGGTGGTTTATAAATGCAAATAATAAATAATAAATAATAAATAATTGTATGCACTCTGTAGTTTGGGTGACAGGGAATAACTTTTTGGGTTGTGGTGATTGTCTATTTGTCTAGTGCTAACCAATCACTCCTTTCAACTGTTAAAATTCAAAGAGAGTCCTGCCTCTCTGCGTAGTGTTCTATCCCTCTCTTTTGTTGATTGCTATCAGTTGTTTGTTGATGTTAATCTGTTTAGTTGGTTGCTAGTATATGTGCAGTAAAGAAAGCAATAATTATTTCAAGTATATAAGTAAAGAAACATTTTCATTCTTTCTCTTACAAATGTCTCAGAGTGAATTACTGAGACTTGAAGTGCCAGTTAACAAGAAAGTGCTGGACTCTGGGGAACTTTGCAGCTATTCATTTCTGTAGATCTCCGAACTTCTACTCTCTCTATATATGGAACTGTGGAAGTCACAACACTGGAACCCCTGCAATTGGCTGACAGAACACTTTAATTAGATTGTGTTGGAGACAAAGATGCTCAATGATTGGCAACATAGCAAAACAGTGCCAATCTGGAAAAAGAAGAGGAACCCTGCCAATTGCACAAACTATAGATCAATTGGATTACTTGCACATACTCTTATAATCTTTGAGCGAGTCATCAACACAGTCAGCACCATGGTCTAACTAAGTGTCATTCAAGTTGGCTTCATCTAGAACTGTAGAAAAATAGATGCAATTCATCCTGCCCAGCTGCTACTTGAAAAATACAGGGAGAAATGGAAACAGTATTACTTGACCTCGAGAAAGCATCTGACCATGTCCCACATGATGTCATCTGGTATGAACTGTGACATCATGGAGTCCCAGAAGAACTTGTTAGTTGGGTTAAACTGCTATAAGTGTCACCATAGAGCCGTGTGTAGGCTGCTGAAGTTTCATCAAAAGATGTTCATATCACAGTTAGAGTCCACCAAGAATTGGCACTCTCCCTGCTTCTTTTCATTCTGGTTACAGACGCCATCTCTTGTGATCTGCAGAATTCTGTGGTCTGGATTCTCCTTGACTCTGATGATATCATGATCGCATCAGAGAGTAAGGCAGATCTTGAGCACCAAGACCAAGCATGGAGTGACCTTCTGGTGAGGTTTGGCCTGTGCCTGAATGTGAGGAAGACAGAATATCTCACAACCAACCCAAATGAATGTGGTATGATCCAAATCAATGGTATTGACCTACCAAGAATTGAGAAGTTCAAATACTTTGGCTCCATTATCACAGCCAAGAGCAGTCTGAATCGCAAAGTCACATCAAGGATCAACAGTGCCTGACTAAAATGGCATACAACATCAACATATTGTATGTGATGACAAGACCTGGTGTGGTCTGCTGGCATCTCGTTTGTTGCAAGGAAAACCAGGAGGAAAATATAAGGACATGGGAAGAAATCAGATGACAGAGAAGCCAAAGAGGAAGAAGGAAGACAATTTTTAAATAGGTGGTCTCATATAGCAGAGTACATCAGATTATTAAAGAAAGGGTATCACTGGCAAACCAATCCAGTATTCCTGCCAAGAAAACTCCATGAACATGGGGTCATGAAGAGTTGGTCACGACTGTAACAATGCAACACACACACATCACTGGCAGAAATGTAGCTGTCTTCCTCTAGAACAGTGAAAGCATTACATACATTACATTCAATAGATTTAAAAGAATGTAAGTATTAATCACTTTCTAGGAATGAGATCGCAGTTTCTTATCCTATTTAGCAAGATATATTACTTACTTTTAAAGATGGTAATACAGCAGGCTCACATTTTAAAACATCTGCTGTCTTCCTGAAGCCAGCATTGATGACTGCAGCTCTAAGCTTTAGCTTAGCAATGTGGCATTTATCCCATGTTAAGATAGAGAGGAGTGCTAAACCCTCTCTCTTTTTCAGTGGTCTCCACCTCCTTTTTGCATGTTCTACAACCCTCAGGAACCACATTCCAAGTTTGGAAACAGAGATATAAGTGGTAAAACTAGTAGTAAGGAGTGCCATAAACAATAGACAAAAAGGAGGAGATATAAAGTCCACAGCAAGCATTCTTGAACACTCTAGTGAATATGTGGGATTTCCTTGATATCAGAAATCATTAGGCAAACAAAGGAGAAAACTTGAAAAGCTAAAGAAACTTTTGATTTGGGGAGTGGGCATAATACTTATGACAAAAAGTCATCTGTCTCTCAGTGTTACGTGCCAAGCTGATATAAAAGTACATTACGGCATATTATTCTTGGAAGCTTGATATCACAAAGGAATGGCACAAGATGGATGTCTGTCATTCAGTCATGTGGCTTTTCATCCTCTGATTGAAAAGAGACAAAACCTCTCTGCTTTTCTCTCTCTCCTTGTCTGCAGCATCTGGTTCCAGCCGGTATTAGAGATGACATGGCTAGTTGGGTTATTTGTCTGACCCCCATGTTGTTCCTATCAGTTCTCCCATCAATACTGACACTATTGACCCCACAAAAGAGGAAGGCAGATGGCAAGCTTAACCCTGTTAATATCACATAACCAGGGTTCACCGCTGACGATCGCCTCCTTTTATGTCATGTAAAGTCTTCAAATGCCACGTCCTGTGCTGCCCATTTTTAGTGACAGCCAACCATCTTAGGCCTTTTGGCATTTTGTCAGCTTAGTAGATCCAGAGCCATCCATCACTGCGGTTAGGGCTGTCACACACATTTAACTTCAGCATCAGCCAACAGCCTGCAGTCTTGGTTACTGATCAGAATCATTGCAGCTGTCACTTGGGAAACAAAAAGTCTGCTTCCAAAATTGGTTGGTTTGGCTATCGCAAGACGAGGGCTTCTGGGAAGATGTGCTTTTAGGAGGCAGCCCTATTCCTTTCTGTGCTACATGAGAACTAGGAATATTTGGGAGTGGGGGAGTAATTCAAATTCAGTTGAACATCAGCAGTGGCTTCCAATACTTCAGCAAAATTGCAAAGAGTGTGGTATTTGGTGCTCTTTTGCAAGAACAGATGTTCCAGGGTGATTAAATGGCCAAACCTTCAAGAAGAATCAGTCTTAACTTTGTGAGGGGGGAGGGAGAGTGTTTCCCTCACTACCCTAGGCCCAAAGCATAGTATGTGAAGACGGTGTGACTGCTCTTCTCCTGTGTCTGTTCCCTCATTTTCCTCCAGATGCATGAAATGACATGATCACATTAAGAAACACAGTATGCAGAGAGCAATAAAGATGCATAATATTTCCCATTCTCTTCCATAGTAAGCTAAGTAGTATGTGGAAATTGTTCGGACATCAAAATATTTCTCTTTTTCTGCTAAATAGTTACAAGATAATGTGGTATAGAGTCACCAAAAAGCTCCAGCCACCATTGTAGGTGTGTTATGTGCTAACAAGTTGTAATTGATTTGGGTGAATCTGCTAGCCTTAGTGCCAAAAGTCTGAGGTGAGCAGGCAAACATGCCCCACCCCCGAATTCCGTCGGGCTCGGAGCTGTCCTAGGTAGAGTACAGAAGGGCAGTGCTGGCCAAAGATGGCAGAGATCAGGTCATGAGAGAAATGAATAAATGAGCCTCTCATGTGGTAGGTGACATTGTTGGGGCCTATAATTGTGTCACCATAGTGGATCTGGGGACACAACAACTAGGTTAGTCTGTGTCTTTGTACCCATGTAGTATAATCTGTTGGGTGCCAAAGGTTGTTGGAGAATGGGGAGCAAGTATGGAACAGCCACCAAGGGCTTGGGAGAGTGAAGTATTGTTATTTACAGTGGGTTATAGACGATTACAAGTGGTTTCAGTAGATTACGCGTGGTTTCAGTTGTGAGCTGAAAGTGATAACTAATGCTGTTCAGTCATTTTTTTTCTTCTAGAAAAAGGCCTAAATTTATCTTGTAGTTAGATGATTCTGGATATCAGTTTTCCCCTATTAATATGTTCTTTAACAATCTTGGGTTTGTACTTAGTCCAAGAAAAATAAAAATAAAAGAACGGTGAATGTGGAATCTATTTGCTGTGAGCAGATGCAATTATACTTAAGGGCTTGGTTGTAAAAAATAGATTTGTGGTGTGGTCAGGATGGAAGTGGGAGGCATGCAAGTACATGTAACAGGTTGTGTGTTTACAACACAGTGTGGTTCAAAGATGCTCATGGTGTAGCTGCATGATGATGCCCAGAAGGTGCACTTGCTATGTAGGCTGCCAAGTGTTTCAGGCATGACATTGTCCACAACAACTTGTTCTGCATCCCTGCAAATTGACCTGATGTCCATAAATTTTTTGGAAGAGGTTTTCCCATTGCCACTGTGGAAATACAGCCAACTTTTATACATAAAGGGGAAAGGCCATGATTTGTATTTTACCTCTCTTAAAATTAACTAGGGTGGGACCTGGTGCTACTCTTGGAAAGTTAAGTGGATTTGCTTAAAGTAACTCATGCCAATTATAGGAGCATAGCTTACCTAGTATTAATATATGGCAGAGGAAACATGCTGGAAGTCATGAAACTTGCTATTCAAGTCTCAGTTCATTTTGTAGTGGATTTAGTGGGGCTTTTAAAAAATCATCTTTCTTCAAGAATTAGACAATGCTACATTAGTTAATCATCATATTGCAGTGAAATGACTATGGATGCACAAATTATATGGATGTTAATACTACATTAGTTCATTGTGATGAATCGTATAACAATTAATAAGTGAATGAACAAATGATGGACCATTTATTAGCAAAAAATATGTGCAATTATATTAATTTCAATTTAAACAACTAGAGTTTAAATGTGTTTTTTAATCTCAAAGATGATAGGAAAATTGGAATTTCAATTTGTGGCCATGTAAGACCAGATGGATATTGACATAGCTTGGAACATTAGATTCATTATCTCACATTGTGTTAACAAGAAGGCATGACCAATCATTTGGGTGGAATCAACACAGAAAGAAACACAAAAGCATTTTCATGGTATAATATTGTACCTGGTACCTGGTTCAAAAAGTTGAATTTAAAAACTGACGTACAGGCCCAAATCCTGTTGCTTAATGTAATAGTAAATCACACTTGTATAGGCTCATTTAATAAATAAATAAATCGGTTAGTGAGTCAACTCCATTGATTCAAATAGGCCTAGTCTAACAAGTGGATAAGTTAGAGTAGACCCACTTGAATCAGTGAAACTTATGGAGCAGTTGACTCACTAACCTTCTGTTGATTAAATGGGCCTACTTTAGGAAAGTGGAAAGAAAAGGAGGGAGAAGGCGTGACCTCTGCTTGATCTCTTGAGAACACATGAATGATGTCACTCGAGATGGCTAAATCTATCACTAGTATCGTCTTGGTCTAAGCATGCACTAATAAATCCACAAGAACTGGCTGTAGGAGCAGCCACCCATTTGCTTACTCATGATGGCCTGGCAATTAGAACAGGTGATGTAGTGTGTTTTTAAACAGGGGCCCTTTTTCTCTATGCTTATTCTTGATCATTTACTTCCTCTTCCACTCCTCCTTCTTTTACTTTCCCAGGTGAAAAATTAGATGTTTTTTTGTCCTGATGGACAGGAACTCCCCCCTCCTTTCTAAAATAAAATGCAAGTAATTGCAAATATACATAGTACAGCACATACACAAACACACACAAATAAATTAAATCATTGCCCTTCATCTCTTTGAGGAAAAACTCTCACATGTACTGTAAGTCTGTCTTTAAAACTTCAAAACTGAAAATCTAATACATTTTATTTCTCCAATCTTGTCAAATATCCAAATATACTGTGGGTAGTTTCTTTCTTGGGTTGGCACTCCTGTCCAAAAATAAAATAAAATAAAATAAAATAAAATAAAATAAAATCAAATCAATAAAAAGAATCCATAGATTTATAACTTGTCAATATCTGCTGGGTTCCTACCTACTCTTACATGATGTGTTAATTTTTTTGGCAAGGTTTAACCTCTGTATTCTTTTCAACCAAATATTAAACAGCTAATGTTGCCTTGTCTTTTGGCAGTCTAGCAGCTATTCAAGAGGAGGAAAATTTCAAATTCTTCTGTGGGGCATTTTTGTTTTCATTTATAAAAAAATATTTTAAAATACTAATTTGGGTTTCAAAACTAAATTGAATGTTTATTACTTGACTTTTTTGTTGGAATATCTTCCCCAAAATTTGTTACTAAAGGACAAAACCATGGGTGCTTCTTTTCCAACATCTCTTACAATACTCTATATTTTTAATATAGATTTTTATATAGTTTTTTTAAATGCAGGTAGATTTTGTAGATATTAAATACCACCATTAAATACCATTATTCTCCTGAACATTAGCTAAAATGGATCTGAATGCTAAGCTTTCTCTCTATGTTGTTCCGCAATCATCCTCTATAATATTTCTGTTAGCATCTTTTCCAGTACTAGTTTTAAACTTAAATGTCCAGACCGTCTATCATTCAGTATTTTATAAACAGATGAAGCATTGCTTTTAGATTCATTTGCAAAGAAAATCATCATCATTATCATCATGTGCCAAAAAGTCAATTCTGGCTTATGGTGATCCTTTTCAGGGTTTTCTAGGTACAGAACACTCAGAAGTGGTTTACCTTTCCCTTCCTCTGGGAGCATCCCTGGACTGTGCAAATTGTACAAGTCCACACAGGCTGACACTACTCATAGGAGGCATAACATAATATCTCCTCAATGCAGTCAAAGATCTAGTATCTCTTCATACTACTTTTGGATTAGGATTGAAAAGCACAGCTCTTTATATATAGAAAACCATGGTGCACTTCCTTGATTTGTAATCCTGTAGTAGTTGGTTTATGCTGATAGGCAGGTCCTCAAGTTGAACAAAACCTGCACTTTCCCAGTCTTTAAATTGTCCACATTTGTCAGGGTGATTTTAAAAAAAGAGGATGCAAAAGAAATGTGATGAGTGGAGATGCAGATAGTGCCAACTTAGATATTCATTTATTTTATAGCTTGAGAATTTTTTAACAAATGGATTCATTATTTTCGATATGAGATATTTAGATTGTGGCATAAAGAATGACCCTCCCACATGTATGTCATTTAGTTTGATTTCTAACCATGATTTTTACAAATCTGAATTTACAAGAGGGAGGATCTGCCTCAACTGAAAGGCTGCATAATATTTCTGAAGATTTGGGATACCCTGCTCCCCTTCCTTAGATGGACTAAACAGTATTCTGTGAAATAATTGAGCTTTTTTCCCCTCTCTGTGAAGGAAATTGAAAATTAATTTTAAAATCACCATGTTGTGAAGTTTTTAGAGAGAATTTCTATAAGCAAAACTTGAAATAATTTAAAAAAAACGGTTTTGGAATACAATTCTTCTGAACCATGAGATTGAATTTTTTAATCACACCATTTTTTTACCATGTTTTATGTTTCTGTCTACAATGGTTTATAATTTTATTTCAGTTTTTAGGTTGTACAATAAATCCAAGATTCATCAATATATTTGTTGTATCTTTTCATTGAGATTAAAACATAACTATTCAGATTTTGTACTGTTGATTTTACACCTGCCATCTTTTTTTGCTGGTCATTGAACGTTAATAAATTTCATTCATTCATTCACCTGCGACCTGTCCCTACCTTTTAAATTAAGACCAGAATTTCAGGGTTTCAAATAAACAACCATCTTTTCTGGAAATAAGTCTTTGTATAATCAGCTAAATTACTTGGAGAAACACAACACCCATATTCATTTGAACCACTAGTTGTTCCCAGAAAGACCATTCTAACCTGTCAAAATCTTTACATGTTTCTAAAGAAAGCAGCACCAATAATGTCTGCTTAGTTTTACAATAGCGGATAATATTTAGCATGATTCTAATCAGATTAGCTATTTTTCTGTTGGAGATAAAGACTACCTGATCCAATGATATATGATAAGGTACAATAAATGTAAGTTTTGCATCTAGAACTGCTTCAAGTAACTTTGTATTTTTATTGACTAGTGTTATAGGGTGGTTTGACTATTCCTGAGGATTTTTTTTCTTGACTTAGGGATTAACACAATATGTGAAGTCTTCCAAGACTCCTTTATTAAGCAAATCAGGATTTTTGGCTAATATATCTTTAATTTTTAAATAAGAATTATTAGTAAATCCACCAATATCAGGAGATTTATCATTTTGAACCTTAACTATAGTTTTTGTAACCTTATTTGCTTTTATTTGCCTGTTTAACAAATCCTGGTTCTATCAAGTAGCATATTCACTCTAAGAATAACATTTACTGTCTATTCATTGACATATTATTATTCTCTGGCATTGTTATAATCGTAAAATATATATTCTACTTTTTCTATGTCATTTCCGACAACAAAGCCCCCCTTTGCCTGCTTCAAAGTGTGTGATAATTGTAATATCCATTCAAGTTGATTTAATATTCCTCTAGGTTTGGGATAATTACACTTAACAATCTGATCTTTCATTAAAATAGGAGCAAAGGATTGTTGAATTGCCATTAGTTTGTTGACCACAACAGATGGTTAGTTAATATATCTGCTGCAAAAACTTTCTGTGGCAATAAATCCTGAATAGTTTGATATACATTCAAATCTTCACAGTCAAGAGGAAGTGAAGACAGTTTATATTTTTTGTTATTCTTCTTGGGCTCTTCTTACACTATATTTCTACCCTTAATCCTACTGTGTCCTCCAGGTTTTCTGAGACGTCAAATTCAGCATGAAGTTTGTGAGGCTTTCAAAATCTGCTTCCTCATTTAAAATGCCATCACAATCTGAAGATTGTTGTTTTTCAGTCTCATGTATTCTCTTTTGTTCTTTAAGGGGTATTGTTGAGGAATACACAGGACTGGACTCCTATAATGCCTATTTCTGATTTCTTCTTTTTAGGTCAGAGAGTCTGATGCCTAAACATAATCTTAAGAGTCCTATAGAAATACATAGACCTCTAGGGAAAATCAAAAGCTTGTGTTTATCACAGCTGGCATATATCCCAGTTAAGGGTTAATTCCAGATTGAAAGCAACAATAGTTTCCAATCATATCAAAATTCATCTGGGTTTCAATATATTTTAATTATTGCAATAATTTAAGGCAACATCAGCTTGACAATTTCTGCAGCTGATATAGTTACACTGCTTCTTTGTTCCATTTGCACAAAAATACTATAAAAACTACAAAAGGTTTACAGTTATGACAAACAGTAGGCACAAATGTTTAATATCCATCCATCTTTGCAATTTATGTGCTGCAGGTGTAATTGTTACCCCAAATCCTTGGATTTCCAAACAAAAATACATTCAAAACCACCAGTTAAAATTTAGGCAGGGCATTCATTATATTGCACATAACTACGGTATGTTTCAAAATTGCTGTGGTTTATATTCTAAAAATGCAAAAGTTGATTCTAAGAAAATGATTCTAAGGGCTTCCCCAATCAAGCCAATTTGAATTCACAGATGAAAATCCATGTTGTCCTCATCTGGGTCTACTGATGTTTCCTCTGCTACATGATGCTGCTCTTTGATACCTGTAATGTTGATATCTGGGGTGTGTGACAAGGTCTGTTGTGTTGTTGTGTTGCTTTGTGATTGTGAGCTGATGTGTGTCTCCTGCCTCCCTATATTTATAGTTCTTTCAGATGTAAACATCTGCCTTTAAACCATAAACATTCTCTTTTCCAGGACATTCAAAATAGTAATTTCCATTGCTTTTGCGCCTCCTGCAACATAAAGTGCCTGTCACTCAGAATCTGGCAAGCTGCCATTATGATGATAAGCATTATTATGTCGACTAATTCTGTACAGTCTATGGATTTCAATGGGATGAAACTAGAGGGATTTAGCAAAACAAAGTAGAGCAAGTCACAAGATACACCACCTATTTGTCATGTCAATGAATTACAAAATTCTACGTATTTCAATTTGGTTTCAATTCTTACCCTTTGCTTATGGATGTCATTTGTGAACATGTTCAATTGTCACAAATGTTACTATATCATCACCTTGGTTCCAAACTTAGCTAGAGAGCTTGCCGATTTTTTGCAATAGCATTTAGTAAACTGCTGTTCAATCCTCATTTTTAAAGCACCATATACAATTTGGCACTACCTTATCTATACCCCCTTAATTATTTTAGCATTCCATATATTCCCAAGCTTACATCTTCACCTCCTATTTCTCCCCCTCTTCTTCCTCCTCTTTTAACCAGGGACACACCAGTATTCATCCAGTGCATAAAGTCTTCTGGGTTAAAGTGTATCGACTTCGCCAAAAGGAACCCAACAAAAAAGGTTTGTCTTATATTGGACTTGACATTTCTGCTTAGTGTCTATTCAGTTTGCCAATTAATAAAACTCCCTTCTCCATAAGGAAAGAATAAAAACTTGCAACATTTAGTTGAGCAAAAGAAGGTAAAAAAATGCTTTCCTCAAAATTTGTACTTAAAACTCACCCCAGGATTTAAATTTGACTTTATAGACTGTCTTCTGATGTGTCCCTGTGGCTTACATGCAACAGAACTATTACACTAAGTGTGTGACATTAGCGAGGGGTTTTGTGCCTGCTTGCCTGCCTGCCCGCCATGATGATTGTCGACTTCATCATCTTCCCCCAGGAAGCTCATCTTAACATCTAACCTCTTTTTCTGCTAAGACAACAAGAAAAGAAGTTAATATTTTAAAAATGTACTACAGTCCTCCAAGCTGAGAGAACTTTGATGAGGCCCTTTGAGTTCACCAGTGTTAAAAGTTTGAAAAGTGCTGGTTATAATTAGAGCACAGAGACAATGAAATATTTGTTATTTTTTCTTTATTCATAATTTAAATACCCTACTTCTTTTCCTTCACTTTAAAGCAACAGTGCAATAGATGGGCTAGTTTTATAGTGCACAGAGTCCCTGCCACACACTTTTGCTAACAGAAATTTTCCCACAAAGATGCTTTCAATCCCATTAGGCAAAAAAGGATAAGAAAATAACAAATAGCCATGATAAATCAGTAGATGACCTAGATCAGTGATAGGGTATGTTATGCCCTCTAGATGTGGTTCTGTAACAATTCCCATGATTCTTCATTGTTTGCTCTGCTGGCTCCATTTGATAGATACTAGAGTAGAATAACATCAGGAAGTAGGTACTGCGTTCTTCATCTTTCTGTAGGATAAGGCTGGGAAAGAACATATTTGAGCTGCTAGATCACTCCTTTGGTACTGCATGAGATTCATTGTGACACAAAATGAGCCTTACCTCATAAAGTCACATTTTTTCAAGCCTTGCAGCACATTTTAGAACAATGAATACATGCAGAAGCATAATATATTGTATTTATTTAAAAATATACTAAATGGAAGCAATTGAAATGCACTCAGTTGAGGTTGTTATTTCAATTTGTATACCACCTAGAGATGGGCTCAAAATGAAAAACAACATGCTCTTTTGTTGTTTTGTAAGGTTACAAAATGCTTTGAAATGAAATGAAATAGCAGACATCATTTCATCAAGAAATGTAACAAAACACCATTTTTGTTTCAGAAATAAAACTATTCATCCTAGTGGTGAGAGGCCTCTTTCTTGATCCAGCTGTCTTGAGAACAGGAGGTTCATTTTTAAACTGATTGTTTTCCTTCCTTCCTTCCCTGTGCCTCAGCTGTTGATAGCTAGCTTGCTTATCTCTGATCTTGATCTGTGGTCTAGCTAGCCAGGAGCTGAGCTCTGCTGCCTGTCTCTGGGCTGAGGACATGGCAGTTTTAGGACCACAAGACTGACTGGATCGCGTTTCCCTTCCTTTCCCTGCATTGTACCTGTGTCTGTAAGCTGATTTAAACTGTTTGTTTTCCTTTCCTGATTAGGTAGGATATTATTTTTGATGTTTTCCTTCCTTCCCTCCCCATGCCGATCAGCTGTTGAGCTTATCTCGCCAATCTTGATCTGAGGTGCAGCTAGTCATTAGGTTTCCTGCTTATTTACAGAGTGTTCTTTGTTTGAAAGCAAATGGATTGGAAGGTTTAAGGAGGGCTTTTGATTTAAAGCTATTTAAACTTGGGCAATGGGCTCCCTGTTAAATAAAATAAGGGAAAGCTCCCTATTATTTATAGCTTTATGAATTAATTCAATTCATGACAAAATTTCTTTTAAAAATTCATTATTAATGAAGCAAAACAAAATGAAGACTGAAATAAAATGAAACAAAACACTGTTTCCATTTCATGCCCATCTCTAATACCACTCTGTAATGCTTACAGCACTCTCTGGGTGGTTCACAACACAGTTATGCAAACAGCAACTTGCTCCCCAGCAACCTAGGTATTCATTTTGCTGACTCAGAAGGACAGAAGGCTGAGTCAACCTTGAGCCAGCAACTTCAATGCAACGTGATCAAACTCAGGTCATATCGACTGTTATGCTTTATTCAGTGGAGAAAATACACACCAAAGTATATCCATTCAGAAATGTATGCATGGTCAGTGCATATAAATATCCATGTGGAAGGAGAAGACAAACTCTTGCAACCTGATACAAAAGATGAGGCAAGAATGCTAGTGGGATCCAGAAAAATGCAATGGAATTGAGACTTAGGCCGCTATCTCACCTGGGGGAAGAGCTGTGTATTGTGAAAGTCTGGCTTTTGCCAGACCAGGCGGAAATAAACAGTTGACACACGTTTGCCACAATTTATTAACAGTATTAAACTTTAACGTAACTTCTATGAGGGCCTGGAGCGTAGCGCAAATTTATGGTGGTTATTAATTGGTCTAGGTCCCTTTTTACAGGTAAATTTCCTGCGGCCTGTTTTACTGCCTCAGGGCTGATGCCTAACTGTGTTGGCATCGTCCAACGTAAATCAAGCCTTGGCAGCCCTTTAAATGTGACTGGGTTTATGCTTTAATTTATGCCAGTCTAATGCTGGCCCTAGTTCCTTGTTTATGGGCTACCAAGCACACTGCAGATGTCAAATAAGGTCGGGACCTAGGTAATCAATGTTTAGTTTTGCGCTACCCGCCACAAAGAGGTGCACTGACGCCTCTTTACCCCACACGGCCGAACAACGCGGCCCGCAGGCCCTCATATAAATCTGAAACGAACAGATCCAGGCCCTTGTCGGACAAGTGGACCCCGTCAGGCCAAAACAGGTCAGGAGTCCGTGCAGTGATCTCAGGGTGCCAGATGACAGAGCCAAGCTCTGCCTGGACTACGCGGGCCACCTCTCGATTGACTCCCTTCCGGGCCTTGTGCATCTTTTGGGGGTGATGGAGAGGGCCCCATACCAACCTCAGAATCATGGCAGACCACAAGATGGTCATGGCTGGGCGGTGCTGCTTAAATGTCCTCAGGTCATCGATGACCTGGAGGATAAGGGACTTGCCCGACATACGGGTCAAGTCGTTTCCACCGAGGTGTACTATGACAATGGCCGGGGGGGGTGTCAGGGGGATCATTGAGGGCAGTTGGTAGAAATGCCTTCCACAGCACCCCCCGTATTCCCCTCCACACCAGTTCGGCCCACTGTCCCAGGCCAAGATCGTGGCCATGTCCTGACCGCACTGCAAACTTGGCGGCCCAAAACACAAAACTGTGGCCATAAATGATGACTCGTGACCGTCCTCCTGGAGCGAGACCTGAAACGAGAAACAGACAAGACTGGCCCGGTTTCACCGGTCCATTAAGGGGCGCACGTAGGCCCTGAATTGCCTCGACCGCCATCGGCCGATCCGCTGGATCCCAGCCGGATCAACCCCGATGGCGGCGGCCGTGGACGCGGCACCAATCCTGAAGGAGTGCATGCCAAAACGCCAACCCGAGATACCAGCGACCTGGAGTGGCCTAGATGATACATGCCCAAATTGATACCGGGTCAATGGTGATCCGGTTTGGTGCTGAAATAGGTACCCCGACCCGAGCCAATCTGGCGGGTGTACCATTGTAATGCTAGTATCGGGCAGATTTGGGGCAGTGAACACCTACCTAGGCATATCTCCGCACCCCTGCCTTTTTGATCCATCTTGGATTTATGGATGTGGAAGACGACATGGTCCTCATAGAGAGCCATGTCCGTCCACTGCAGAGCGGTTTTTGATACATCATTCTGGGAATAGGCTACCAGTTCGCTGACTCGGAAGGCCCCAAAGAATGCCACCAACGTGGCAGCCTGGAATAAACCCGCTTCAAACGGATCTGCACACACCCTGGGGAGATAGGGGTCCTGTCATCCTGAGGCCTGCCCCGCTCCCTAGCCCAACCTTCTATCATCTTACCTATTCTAAACTGGCAGTCTGGGAGGTGAAATCCCTGTGCCCTGGTGTAGTAGTACAGGGCAGAGAGCTTGCCCTGTATGGTTCGGGGAGCTAAGCCTTTGAAGTGTAAATGGACTGCGAATTGGACTAGCTGGTCCACCGAAGCCGGCCACAGTCGAGGGAATCCTTCATCAGCGCAAAAGCGCACATACTCTGCACAGGCCGTCGAATACGCTCGGTGGGTGCTAGGTGCCAAGGCCAGCCCCATGGCCCAGTTTGCCTCTACCCTCCAAGCCTCCATACCTCGGTTGGGAGAATGTCGGGGTCCAAAAGCACCCGAGGTGCTAACGGTCTGAACCACTCCATCTGTTGGCAGGACAGCGCATCAGCAAGCTCATTCCTGACCCCCGGCACATGGTGGGCACGGAATAATATGTTAAACTGGAGGCATCGGAGGGTAAGAGCGTGGACCAGACCCATTACCCGCTTTGATTTAGAGGTCAATTTATTCAATATATGGACCACCGCTTAGTTGTCACAGTTGAATTGCACCACCAAATTAGCAAGCCGTTCGGCCCAGAGAAATACAGCCCCGACTATAGGGAACAATTCTAAAAACGTAAGGTCCCGTGTAATACCACTGCCCTGCCACTCCGGGGGCCACGTGCCAGCACACCAACGGCACTGGAAATAGAGTCCGAAGCCCAGGGCTCCAGACGCATCGGTTTGGACCTGCAGGTCTGAGGCAGCGATTGTTTCCGATCGCCAAAAGCAAATGCCGTTAAAATCGGATAAGAATTGAAGCCAAATTCTGAGGTCGTCCTTCATATCTGCAGAGATACGGCGCTGGTGATGAGGACTACGTAGCCCTGCAATGGCGTCGCAGAGACTGCGGACAAAAGCCCGACCGGGGGCCACCAACCTGCAGGCAAAATGTAAGTGTCCAATAATCTGTTGCAGTTCCCGGAGGGTGGCCTTCCTCCGTGCCAAGAGCGCTGACAAGCGGGCGCGGAGGTCGTCCAGCTTCTCCCTAGGGAGTCTACAAGTTTGGGCCATGGTGTCCAGCTCAATGCCCAAGAATTTAAGTGCAGTGGTGGGGCCCTCTGTCTTATCCTCAGCTAAGGGGAGACCCAGTTCAGCCGCCATGGTTCTGAAAGTTGCCATGAGAGATGCGCATTGTTGGGTGCCCGCTGGTCTGGCGAACAGGTAGTCATACAGGTAATGGATAACGCGGGAACTACCCGTTCGCTGACGTACCGCCCGTTCTCCCGAAGAACTAAAGCGTTCGAAGGCGGAACAGGAGATAGAGCAGCCGAAGGGCATGGCCCTGTCCAAGTAATAACGTCCCTCAAATGCAAATCCTAATAGCTCACAATCGTCCGGGTGAACTGGGAGGAGCCTGAATGCAGATTTAATATCACACTTCCCAATCTCGGCTCCCATGCCGCATCCCCGTACCATTCTGATGGCTGCATCAAAGGAGGTATAACGGAGACTACATAATTCCTGTGGCATCATATCATTCACCGACTCCCCCGCCTGATACGACAGATGGTGGCTCAGGCGATATTCGCTGGGTGCTTTCTTGGGGACAATGCCCAAGGGGGATACCCGTGAGTGGGGAGTCGGTGGATGGTCGAATGGTCCAAGGATCCTGCCTGCTGCCAATTTGGATGCTATCTTCTCCCGCACTATTGCCTCCTTCCCTATTACCGATTTTAGGTTGTGGGCCAGAAAGGGCAGTCGTTCCCCAATAGCTGGTATACGGAAGCCGTACTCAAAACCATTTAAGATGTAGGCGGCTTCATCCCGTGAGGGGTAGCTACGCAGCCACACCCTCAGAACCGGGGCTCGTATGGGACTAGTTCCCTTTTGGAGGAGGGGGTGACCCCGGTTGGGTACGCTTGCCCCCCCTGTGTCCCTACCTCTGCTGTTTCCCGGTTTACCCCTAGGGCAAGTAGAGGCCGGATGGTTGGCTCCACAGGTAGAGCACAGGTGCCTAAATTTGCACTGGTGGCGCCCGCAAGACCCTTTACTGTTGTACTCGAAGCAGACCAGCCGGGGTTGAACTGGCTGGCCCGCGTTTGCGCGGGAATTACCAGTCTGGCCAGGGCGCGAGATCGCATGGCTGCTATCGAATCTCTCGTTCAGGGCCTGACGCAGGGCGCTCATCACCCTCAACCATAAGTAACTATGAGGCCTGTCCCAGCGGAGTGTGGGGTTCTTCGCTATCTGGCGACGAAAAATTTTGTCATACGCCAGCCAAGCAGAGGCCGGGAAGTCCGAATCGGCCCTAATGATATTGTCCAAATAGTGCCACAACACTGCACCCTTTTGGGGGTGGGCCTCGGCATAGATGCCGGTGTACATGACAAAGGCCGTCAGCCAGTTATTCCAAGTTTTTTCCGGCTTCCTTTTCCTGATTCTCTCTTTCTCCTTGTCATCCAGCTTTTCTAGGTCTTTGGTGTCAATTTCCCTATTGAGTAGCTCAAAGATATCGACATATCTTCCCAACACAATCTTTTCGATCATAGCGTCGGAAAGGTGGTTCCCCAATGGCAAGGACTCATCCCCCTCTGGCAGGTCTAAAGATTCCTCTGTCGGCTTGGTGGCAGACTGCCCTCTAGGGGCTGGGGTTTTGTCGCCGGCCCCTCCCTGTACCATGGTTGGGCATGTACTGGGGTACATCTGAGCGGCCGTCTCTGCTATCACCAGGCCCGGGGCGCCTGTGGGCCATGGAGGTAGGAGAGGGGGCCCCTGTCGCAGGAGGTGAGCTTCAACCCGTTCCCTTACTACTGTGTTGGAGGCAGGCCAGGCCAGAGTACCCGCCTCGGTGTGTGCATGGACATGTTAGACTCACCCAGGGGAGGGTTGCAGATAGTCGCCCGTGGTTGCGGCTCCTGAGGGGTTACAGTTGTTGACAGGTCCATGGCCTGGTCCTGCAGCTGGTCTGCGCTGGCCTGAGTGGCGGTCGCTGGTGCGGTTCCCCCGGAAGTAGCCGCTGGTGGAACTCAGTTGCATGCGCATCTGGGGGTGCCGGTTGTAGACCTGTTGAAGACTGACCAGAGGATCCCGCCATCGTGGTCTCCAAGACAGAAATAAGAGACATCATTAGATCACCGAGTACTTTAAGGCCTGCCCAGTGATACTCTTTGGTGTCCCTAGCAGGCCTCCCCCCATAGGATACCTCCATACCCTTTTGTTTGGCACGTTCCTTTTCCAGCCGAGACAGTTTGCTCCAGGCAGCCGCAAATGGCTGCCACTCATCATCGGATGAGGATGAAATTTCTGGGGCTGGGTGGGCTGCTTGCCACCTGTGTGGATGGCCCTTGCCCTTGCCCTTGCTGGTGCTTGGTTTGGGTGGCATGGTGCAACAGGCGAGGTGCGCCATGCTCCAATACTGGCACACGCTGAAAAGTTAAACAGCTTACTGCCTTATGCCGTAAGGATTACCTCAGGCGGCAGCCCCGTGAGCAGGATGGGTATGGATCACTGGGTAGGCCAAGGATGTTAGTGGAGACACCAGGGAAAATGGCCGCCCTCTAGCCAAAATGGCCACCACCACCCACATGCGGCTTATCAACTACTGTATAAAATGCTGAATGAAATGTCGGTTAATAACCCCCTCCTTAACCTGGGGGACTCCAACTCAACCCCTCACCCTCCCTCGGAACCCCCCCCCGATACAACCCCAGGGAGGATGGAGGTGGATGATAAGGCCACGGTGGGTAAGGCTTGGGCGGTCGCTAAAATGGCCGCCCTGCCCAGCCTTGCCTGGGTTCGGGGTAAGGGCCCCTGGATCAAATTGCCCCGGAAAGGGGTCTGTACCCAAGAGAGGGTAGGGGTGGGGGCCACAGTGGCTCTCCGCACCCCAATTTCCTGCTAGGCGCGCCGGCTCCTTCCCCCTCCAGGGTCTCCCCAGCGCTCTCTATCTATCAGCCGCTGCGACCCGCCGGCTACCCGGCTTTGCTGTTTGTCCCGCAGCTGTCCCGGTGGTCGGGCCTTACGCTGCTGCCTTGCACCCCCAGGGGTCCCCTTTTCCTTTCCTACCCCCCCGCGGGCATGATTTTTGCTGTTACCACTGAATGTAACACAGGTTTGTTACAAACCTTGCAGGTTTGGATGGCCTGTTTATTTCCCATAATCCTTGCATTTGTATATGCTGTAGATACTCAAGACTATGTGATCCGCAACATTTTCATGAACAGTATTTTTGGGCCCAGTAGAGGTCCCAATAACAGGAAACAGAGTCTGTGTATCTTGTCATATTGTACACAACCTTCATTTATCTTTACCTTTCAGCTTGCATCTTAACTCCCCCTTCTAATTCAGTTTAAAGCCCCCTAATGAAGTTCTTCATGCTATGGCCAAACATTTTCTTCCAAGTCCTCGTTAGGTGCAACTCATCACATGCCAGCAGTCTATCCTGCATCGGCCATGGTCCCCAAATCCAGAACCCTAATGGGGGCGCCACCTTCGTATTCAGTCATTTCTCTAGAATATTTTCTACTCCTCTTATGGGTACCGGGATAATGGTTGAGAACACTATCTGGACCCCAAAATCCCAATAATTGGATATTAAATTCCCCAAACATCATAGGATGGTGCATATTGCATTTTGTCAACTTTTTTGAAAACTGCATTCATCCTGAATAAGTACATCTCAGATCTGACATTTCCATTTAAAGATGAATTCTAGAGCTAGAAGGAGCATAGCTGTAGGCTAATAAAACAAACAAACAAAAACCTGCACTGGTTTTGAAGATCAAAGAATGCAGTTCCATGTTATTAGATATCTGGCAAGGTGTCCAGAGTTTGAAACTAAAAATGCATTTGTAATTGCCCTTTGTCTTTATTTTCCAATTCGTTTTCAGGGGCTTTAAAGATCTGTTGTAACAGGACTCTTGTTACATTTAATAAGTGCCATGTTGATTGGCGTCCTCTAAGTAGGCTTTTCAGTCTGCCTGTGGGGAAATTTAATATAAAAACATTCAACATTCTTTTATTAGTGTTTTTTACTATTCCCAGTCCCGTCAGACCTTTGGTGCAAGCAGTGTATTATTGAAAAGCTTATCTGTAAGAAGTGAGCCAAGGGGAAATTCAGCCTTTATTAATATTGACATCATGTTCCCGTACAATGGCTGTCTAAAGCAACTTTCATTTGGATTTCAGACTCCTTTGATGCTGAACAAATGGAAACAACCAAATGCATGATTTAACAAAGTAGTCATAGTTGGCTATACCCTACGTTCCGTATACATACATATGTGTAATCAAGGAAAGTGTAAGTACATTATGAGTTCAACACTTCTTGTTCTTTGGGGGGCAACATATTAGAGAAATTGTTTGGTGATTCATTTAGAAACTTATGTTGGGATACCTATGAAAGCACTTCATCAGGGAAGTAAGCAAGTTTGGGTCAGGACTGGCCTCCCATTAGATAGCATATGTTATCTGTCCCAGTGGTTCTGGCAAATCATTTAGGGTCATCTCTCAAGGATTCAACAAATCCTTTGATTTTGCTTCTTGTCATTTTTGGCATTTTGTACAGTACAGTTCAATGATGATGTTACTTTTTTAAAAAGAAAAATCACAGGACCCGGTATATGTATATTTTTGAATGTATCCTAAGACCTGCAGTTTTATCTATTATGATGCCTTACATATCATGCACTTTTTTGGAAGTAACTTGTGCTAATATGCTGCATTATTTACACTACTATCTGCAGCTGAATTCATCTTTATCTAATATAGATACCTGGTTTTATTTTTAAAGATGGAACAATTCTATGGCAAAAGTTGGAGGAATGTGAATTTTGAAGGATTGCGGAGTTCACCAACTAGTAGGAAGATTTGTAAAGTATACACTAAAATGTAAATCAAATTACTTTCTCCCCCTCCCAGCATTACAATTTCTGCAGATATGTTCTAAAATGATTTTATCTGTTGATGTCCTTCAATTATGACTTAGGAAGCTCACACGGTCTAGTTATTGATGATATTGTCTTGGTCTGATCCACAAACTGCTGTTGAACAGGGACTCCTTCAAATGTATATTACTCCTTGAAAGTTCTTTTAATATTCTGTGGGATATATTATAAAGGAGACATTCTCTATGACTCCCAGGCTTTAGCCTAAATATCTTTCCCTGGCCTATTCTCCTGGCTGACTTTCTTCTGCATTTTCATCCCAATAGTCTTTTTAGTATTATAATTAGATGACACCCTCACACCCAACACACACATATTAAAATAATTGTTAGAGAGCACGTACACTGTAAATAATGTGATTTTGGATCATAAATGCTTCCAAAATGTTATTGTTAGGTCCAGATGAATACAATCTGGTGCACCACTAGTTTTAAGAAGGGATGTTTTTAAAAAAATCTCCCAAGATTATTATGCCTGCAAATCTTCTGGAAGTGAAATTAAAGCTTAATTGATGGTCTAAGAGGAGCAACAAAGAAAAAAGACAGGACAGCAAGACATAACAATAAAAATATATTGGATCCATTTCAAGCTGGCCTTGAGAAGTCGTAAGGTCTTGGTTGCCAGTGATCACTTTCAGTAGAAATGCAACTTGCGATTGGTGTACAAGCTATCTTGGGGGAACTTTGGTGGGTGGATATGGAGAAGGTGAAAGGTGCTCTAATGATGGCACTGGCAGCGAGTCTTTTAATAGACAGGAACGTCAGCATTCCAAGCTAGCAAGACAAGCTTTATTATCATTTGAGCAGGACGGTTTTATTTTTCAAATGCCTTTCCATTTCCCTCCCTCTGCCCTTTTGAGCTGTTGTGGCGAAATGGAAGGTGCTTCTTATTAGAAACAGGAAGTGGCCATCCCAGGATTTACATGCCTGGTCCTGTCTTTGGTTTGCAAACTCACTTGGGCTGTGATTTTCATTTCAGCAGTTTGTTTCTGCAAAACAAATGAACAACAACAACCCCTCCCCATTGACCTAGGGCCACCTTTGTCTCTATGCTCCTCATGGTGCATGCTGAGATTGCTGCCCACCAAGGCTACAATTTAGAAACACCAATTACCGTATATGTTGTGCTTACGCTGCTATTTATTTAAATGCTTTACTCTAGCCTACCTCAGAAACTGAGACAGAAAAGGACAGCACTCTGTACAAAGTGTCGTGAGTGTATAATGGGTTATTTGCCACCACAGTGAGGACAAAGTAGAGGGTTGTTTTCAAGTAATCTCTGGATAAATCAACCCTTGTTTATATATTTATTTGTGACCCCAGTGCACAGGTAATACCAGAGTTAGATCAAAGACTTGGAAAGTTACTTCAAAGAAGGAAGCATGCATATTCTGAAAGCAATCCATAATGGAACACTGGCAGGATGATGCTGAGGGTCGCAGAGCATCCTCCTGCCACCTAAACATTGTGGGTAACTTAAAACTGGTGAAGTCTTTCAATTCACATCACATGCAAAAATTGTACGTCAGTGCCACAAACTTTATGATTTGGTTCTCTGTCTGGAGACTCCGGCAAGTGTAGCCATTTGCTGAGACGTCAAGGGGCATCCTGGGATCTAAGAACCCCTGGTGATGTCTTCCAGTTATCAAATTCTCTTCAAGGAGGCAAAGATCTGAAAGGGGAAAAATCCATCCCTTTAAATGAGAGCTTGGCTATCTGATGGTGCCTAGAGACACCTGGCCAGCATTGCCATTGGGGGATTTTGAGACTTGTATGCCAAACATGTAACTATTCCAAACTCTTCCAGAAGATGTCAGAGGGCATGTAAAGGCATGCAAATAATGGGCCACATAACATCACCATAAAACTCTGGAGCTGCTTAGAAGATGAACACGTGGATGATACATTATTTATAATAAATAAATAAATAAATAAAAAGGAGGACCATCCGAAATATTTTGTGCTCATTGGGAATCAATACAATAAATAACTAAATACACCATAGGTGACAAAAATGGATGCAAATGGATTTTATCCCTTCCCATGACTTGAGCATAGGTGGCTTGTTGTGACTGAAGCAGGAGGTTTTCCCCCTCAAACCATGGGGTAAAACACCCCTCATTTAATCCATTAGCCACTCTGCTCTGGGGGTTCTCATTTGCTGTTTCTATGTTCTGAAGCCTTCTCTCCTTTTATATCTTTAAGAATCAAATGGGTTCAGTGTTTTGAGCCAAGTTTAAAAGGTCTTTGTGATAATGCATCAAAAGCTGGTCCATGCTATTCAGTGCCATATAAAGTGGTACCTTGTATAAATAAATTAATTTGTTCCAAATGAATTCTGTTAAGCAAATTTTCCTTTGTACAAATTTCCCATAGGAATGCATTGGAAATTGATTAATCCCTTATCACAACTGTTTTTCTGTTATACAGATTTGCCCCATAGGTGATTCTGTTAAGGGATTTATTTCCTCCTATCTCTGGAAACTTTTCCCTTTAAGCAGATATTCTGTTAAACAAACCGCTTGTTATACAAGGGTCCACTGTACCTAAGTGATTATTGCTGCTTTGGTTGATATTTGCATTGGAGCAGTCATCAGTTGTTTGCATAAATGAATGCAGGAAACAATCCAGGTGGCACAGTTTGGTGTGGTAGAGTTGGAACCAGAGAGAGAAAAGGCTAAAAGAAAGATTTGGGGGTGATATTGTATATCATGCAACTTGGGAAGAATTTGTGCTATGGTAATGAATGATGTGAAAGTGGAATCTGGGTAGAGATCGCCAAACCTGTTTGAGTTTCTACAGTCTGAATCTTTGTTTCCATTTTTTGTCTGGAAAATGGATCAGTAAACGTGAAGAACTGCAAAATGGAAGGGTGGTTAGATTCCAGAATGCATATTAGTTCAGGAAATGTAAATCAGATTGGCTTTTATCCAGTGGTGAGCCAAATGTATTTCTGCCGTGTCTCTAATTTTGCAAACATTTTGATCTCATTACTACCTTTTACCATTGTTTTCACCACTACTTTTTATCACTACCATTAACTTTCTTCCCCACCTGGAAGACATATGAGCTGAAATCCTATTGCTTTGTCACACATAAAGGCAAACAATTTAACCTTCAGTAGCTTCTACCTGACAATTCTTTTGTAAATGCCAGTGTGCGGAAGTTCCTCCATTTGTTAACTGTCAGGTACAAATTACACCAGTTGTCTTCTGCATGTGCAACAAAGCAACAGGATTTCAGCCATGGTATCATCTATGTGGTGGACTGATTAGAACATTAGAACAGAGTGTGGGCTCACAGGGGCTGTTGAGAATGAAAAGAAAAATCCTCATAAATGTTCTTGTTGTAGCCCTTTGTTTACTACCACATCTTTTAAGGGACTGCTGAAGAATGTATAGCTGTCCACATGTTCAGCAACAACAGCCATCAAATGTAAGCACTCATTTTTAATCTGGATATGTTGCAAATGGCAGTCCTACAAGATCTGGAGGACAATCTGTCTCCCGTCTTACTAGAGGAATGCAGATGTATGTTTTGGACCACATCTCTAAAAATTCTCCAGGCATCTGCACACATCTCATGCCTATTTTTCACAGAGCAGCTTATAATAATCAATGCCCATCATAGACATTTGGTACTGTAACTTCAAGAATCCCTTATTCAGCATGGTCACTAGCCACGTTGGGCAGAAGAATCTGGGAAGGATAGTCTGAAGAGCTCTACCATGCTTTGCCAAGAGCAAATAAAACACTCAAGTGGGGAGGTATGCAATAGGTATTTATTTAAATGATTCCAACATGAGAAAAACATTTAGGAAATACATTGAAGCATCATAAAGAGGCTGGCCACATTTTTTAAAGAAGTATGTTTCCTTCAAGAAGGAAAAAGAGAAGAAAAGAAATTCTTTCTCCTTGGGAGATGAATTTCAAAGTATTTGGACCATCAGAGGTAATCAATGCTTTAAATACTCAGCAGGGTGTTTGGGATGTTTTATTTATTTATTTATTTATTTATTTATTTATTTATTTATTTATTTAGATTAGATTAGATTTGATTTGATTTGATTTGATTTGTATACTGCAAACCATCTAGCTTGAGGGCTACTTTGGGAGGTGCACAGCAAACGAAAATACAGAAAATATAACAGCAACAATGCATATAAATAAACCAGACTGTATTAAACACAATATCAAAACATAATTACTTGGAAAGTAATAAAAAGGAAAATAGGAGAAAGAAAAAAATCACAATAAATAATAGCAATAATGGTGGGCTTCCCTGTATTACTTTATGCATTGGCCTTCCAGTAGTACTAATGTGATTCCTTCTCAAAGTAGCCTTTGCTCAATCAATGTTATCTTATTATTGAACTCTGCCCTCTTAAGTCAAAATGTTCATCTTGTACACAGGTTTTTAAAAAAGAATTCATAAAGTTTAGAATGTGCAAATATGAATTGCAAAAACAAACATTTAACTCAGTTAAGCTGAGCACTGCTAAAAATATAGCCAGATTGCAAGTCACATGGGCAAAGAAGTATGCTGATGTCCATGTAAGGTCTATGTAACTTCCCATAGGAAATGGCAAGGTATACAAACATCAATAGGATTTTGGCTATTTAAAAAACTCTACACTTTATTACTACAGCGTTTGAAAATTGTTACAACTACTAGGAGTGGTAGAAGTAAACTTTTCAAATGGTGTAGTGGTAGTAGTTATAATTTTCACATTCCATAGCCTCCTTGTAAGCATTTTTGAGGGACAGTTGTTTCACAACATTCATAAAGAGGCAGTTACTATGGAAAATATCTACATTTTTGGTTTACGGATTGATTATAGAAGCATGAATTGGATAAATTCACATTCAAATGATAAGTGAAAAAGCTTCTTTCCTAATTCAATCGTCTCTAGTCAGGTTGGAATGTGTTCTTTTGAAAGCAGTTGGTTTGAAAGCCACAGTTTGGGAAAAAAGAAGTGTTATGGGGAAATTTCTTACCAATACTGGCAGTAGAGAATACAAGATTAATGTGAAAGGCAACAATTTCCCTTCTCAATCTACAACTAATTAATTTGTTACCTCCAAATGGCACACTTCCTCAAAGGAATACAATACTGTGACTTGTTATTAAAAGACTTTTGCTTTGATCAGATCTTCCGGCACAGAATCTGCTTCATCACCATAGCAAGAGTTGTCAATGGAAATCTAAAATAAAACCCTCAGATGCCCCACAGGTAAAGTTAATCCTGCCCTTGACCCATCTCCCTTCTCACATCCTGGGACCACTTCCTGAACCCTAATATAATAAAAAGCTTGCAATGTTTCTTATTTTGATTAGTGGCCTATAAAGGTATCACCTGTAGCCTAGTTTTGCATCAAGGAACTTTTACTCTCTCTTTAACTGCTCACATTCTTTTTTAGCTTTAATGTCTTCTAATGCTGTAAGATGTCCCTCAATATCCTGTTCTCAAATTTAAATATGTCTTGATTGTACTGGACTGTATATTATTCCTCATTACTGTAAGCCTCCTTGGATCTTTTTCCGAGGAGAAAGGAGGGGTAAAATACTCTAAACAAACAAATAAACAAATAACGAGTGGGTCTATTCTGCCAGCTGATTTGTTTGTGCTGTGGCCTGTTGTCCACGGATTCTAACACCCAACTGCATTAGGCATTGGAATTCTAGAGATGGAAGAAAATACATTTCTTGGACTACAAGTTTCCGGAATAATCAGAATATTCCAACCAGTGACTGTGAAAGTCTGTGACTTTCTCGACTTTTGGCTTAAGATGTGACAATAGGGTCCACCCTGCTTAAAAATGGACTAGGCTGCATGAGAACAGCATTATTTGTCCTCTGACAGAGTCCTATCTGGATGAAAAATATTTATCCCTGTGCTTGAAATATTAAAATCCATTGTAAATGTATTAAATAGCTAATTCAAAGGAAATAGTTGACATTGTTCAATGAAATTCCAACAAGACCACGTGGCCAAGGACCAGCTAAGCCACTGGTAAGGCAGCTGAAACTATTGCGATCCCCTTCTGTTCCAGCCTTGAATGAATGTAGGACTTCTCTGGTCTAACTTTGAGTCAGTCTTGTGGCTATCTATGCCACTTGATGGCTGGGTATGTTTGGATCTGGTGTAGTCTGGTTCCTCCTTTGTCCCACCCATTCACCACAATTTAGCCTCTTTGCTACCAGATCTTAGCTAGAGGTTCTGCTAACAGAATGTTCTGTTGGCAGATCAGCAAGCAGACGAGAGCTGTGCCCAATCCAACTGGATCATCTGTGTGCTAGAATTGCATTGCTTGTCTGATATTTACTCCTGCATTTACAAAACTAACTGCAATAATTTTATTTACTTTAGAATTCCATAATGCTTCAAGCATGTGTCCTGTGCTATGAACATCAACTACTGTTTTAAATTATGAGACTGTATTGGTAGTAGATTGCTTGTGAAATATTCTGAGGTTATAGAGCTAGATGGGCCTATGGTTAAAGATGATGCAAGGGAGAGCCTTCATTCCTTCAGAACACACTGATTGTATAGCTACAAGTGCCACTGAGTTGGGTCTAAAATGAAAACTAGACAGGTGAATACTTGCTGAGACATTTATAGCATAAAAAGAATCACATTATCACAACATTAAATGTTCCATATATCTAAAAGAAAACTAACCATGATAAAAAAACCAGTACCACATTAAAGCACTATTTTTTATTTAAAATATTTTTACCCCACCTTTTCCCTCACAAAGGACATAACTGAAACAAAATATTTAAAATGGACAATGATTATACAGTGGTGGCTTACATCATTAAAAGGTACTACCTGAAGCTGAGGACAATGAGTATAAAGAGGCAGCTTACTGTACAGCTTACTGTAGAGAAATTTTACAAAAGAATGGACAAATGCCACTCTGAGAAATTATAAACACAAGTAGTAGCACAAACCCAGCCAGAGCAGTAATGTACAACATTCAATCTAAAAATCACTCAGGTTGTCAATCATCCAGCCAATCACTCCTGTAGCCAGTCACTGAGAGAAAGCTTTCCCAGAGAGAAAGATCTTGGCTGCTTTCAGAAGGACAGCAAAGGTGGAGCCAGTCTGGTCTCCTGTGGATGGGTGGGATGAAGTTCCAAAGGCCGGAAGGAGCAACAGAGGAAAGCCTCTCCTCTCCTCTCAGGAAACTTCAATGGGTCCAAAGTGCAGCAACCAGACTGCGTACTGGGGTGGGGTACAGAGATCACAGCACAGCCCTATTAAAGCAGCTCCACTGGCTACCCAACAGCTATTGGGCACAATTCAAAGTGCTGACGTTGACCTACAAAGCACTGTACGACCTGGGTCCTAGCTACTTCAAAGATCAAATCTCACAGTAGGAACCAACTCAGTTGTTAAGGTCATCATGAGAGGCCCTTCTCTCCATCCTGCCGCCCTCACTGGTACTTCTCTTGGGGAACCCATGAAATGGCCTTTGCCCAGACTCTGGAACTCCCTGCCACTAGAAGCCAGGACTGCCTCATCTCTGTTGTCTTTCCGGAAACAGGCAAAGACCATTCTCCTCAGGCAACTTTTCCCTGAATGATGGGCTACCTATTGTATGTCTTCTACATGAATCTATAGGATCACGTAGACTTTGTGTTTATAACTACTTATAATCTTATGTGATTACATTGACACTGTGCTTTGAATGTTAGTTGTATCACTCATAACTTTACATGGAACTTTACTGTCCTTTTAACTGCTTGTGTTTTCTTGTAACTTTATATGGAACTTAACTCTCTTTTTCACTGCTCATGTTCTCTTGTAGCTTTAATGTAATGATGTCTATTAGTGCTGTAAGATGTCCCTCAATTCCCTGTTCTCAATACTTGAATATGTCTTAATTATCCTGGACTGGGTATTATCCCTCATTACTGTAAGGTGCCTTGGGTCCTTTTCCAAGGAGAAAGGCAGGGTAAAAATACTCTAAAATAAAATAAAATAAAATAAAATAAATAACTAAGAGATGGATTGACTCGCTAAAGGAAGTCATGGGCTTGAGTTTGCAAGGGCTGAGAGGGGATGTTGAGGATATGACATTCTGGATATTAATCATTCCATATGTCAGAGATGACTTGACAGGACACAACAACAACAGTTATGCATAGGAGGTGAAGTTCTTTGCAAGCACATCTCTATATAGCCTTAATGGGCAGTGCACTAAGGCAGGCCTTGTTCCAGGTGAGCAAAATATAGGCATTCTCTGGCTGGTGAACTCTTAGAGAATTCAGGAAAGTGGACTCTTTCGCCAACCAAAACCAAAAACACAAAAACAAAGAACCATGCATAGCATGTTCCTATTTGGCAACATTGAAAATTAAATGTATGAGAAATTGTTATAAATGTCTATGGTTTCTGATTGCTTTTGTTAGGAATAGGGCCATTTATTCTAGAACATAAATAGGACTATGACTGAGATTTCAATAAAATCAGAAAATAGCTGCAAGACGTATTTATAAGCATCCCTCACAGCTGTAGTAATGTTGGCAAGGCGGTGAGCCAAAAATCTTAATGTTTGCTGCTACAAATGCTCATTTTGCCCTTTATCCGGTAACAGCTGGTGAAATGCTATTTAAAAGCAGTTTGATTTAATCTAATGAGAATCTATGTTGCAATGTACTGTGCTGTTCAAAGATAATAATTGAACAAACATTGATTTTTATGGTAACATAATAGTTTCATTTTTGACAAATATGAATTTATATGCATAGTTATTCATTATCAGCTCTGTTGATACAGTGTGTACAGAATTTTGTTTGTAGTTCATGTAAGACATCATGTACAGACTGCCATCCCAGATAAAATGTAGAATAGTTTAATAGCCAGGAGGTGAAAGTAGAATGAGAACAGCTTAGTCCAAACTAGAATGAGAACAGCTTAGTCCAGTGAGAACAGCTTAATCTTACTTAGTCCAAACAATTATCAACTGGTCTTAGGCAAAGCATACCGTCTCAACTCGGGCTGGCTCTGTCATTAGGTACAGTGATGGAGTTGCCTCAAGCAACTGATTTTGTGTATCAGAAAAAGTTGCCCTGCACTTCCCCACTTATTTGCTATGTAGGGATGGGCACAAAACAGAAAAATAATGTTTCATATTGTTTAGTTTCTTGTTCACCCCGTTTTGTTTCATTTCATTTGTTATTAATTTTTTTTAAATGAAATGAAACAAAATGAAACAGCTCCCCTGAGTCCTAGAGGAACCAGATTTGGTACCCAGGACTCTGGGAGCCATTTTTAAATGGCTCCTGCTGAGCTATTATCAGCTGGACCCCTCTAAACCTGGTCCAGTCGACACCAGGGGCATCCCCCTGGTGCCGACTGGGCCAGGTTTAAAGGGGTCCAGCCACTGACAGCTCGGCAGGAGCCCTCAGAAAATGATGGAACGAAACATTTCATTTCGATGTAAAAATGACCATTTTGTTTTGTCTACAACAAAATGCTGCTTCCTTGTTTCATTTCTTTTTGTTTTGTTTCGTTATGTAACAAAATCATGAAACAGCATTTCCCTTTTCATTTCCTCCCCATCTCTATGCTATTCCTATTATATAATTACTGCCTGTTTTTATTGTAGAAGTCACACCAAATACATTAATTGGCTTTATAATTACATTTTATCAGTGTAACTTGTAGTTTTCTGTTTCTAAAAGGTAAATAAAATAGTTACTTTTAGTTATAGCTTTTGTAAATCTTCATGCTGCACATTACTGGTTGGCAAAAACACCCACACTGTTGTCCTGTCCATCCTATATGCTTAATGCTCAGCATTGTAACTGAGGCCACATATCCATGGCCACAAAAGTAACTAAGAGATTCACATTCCATAGCAAAAGGAGTAATGTTGTCTCTCATTGGCTGAAATCCAGCAGTAGGTTGCGATCAGACTAAGCCCATCAAATAAGTAGGTATTTGGTAAGTCAACCCCTTTTTTTAATCCCACTGATTCAATGAGCGTACTTTAGTTGTGACTTTCTACTACATTTCAGCCATTAAATTACAATCCTATAATCATAGCAATGCAGTACTGTAAGAAATCATTGTCTGGAACACAGAGCTTCTACAATAAAGATGGTTTGACTCAGGAAACAGATGGATCTAAACAGCTTCATAACCGCTTTGGGAAGTTTTCTTTTCATCTTGGCAGCTGTCGAAACCCTGATTGATCTTTGGAATGGGAAAATGGCCAGAGAGATGGACCCAGTAGATCTTAGGCATCATGATTTACTGGTGACTTGGCAGTGTTGAATGACTAGGATAAATACTAGAGGAATTGTAATGGAAAATCTGGAGCATATCCCACAGTACATGAGCTAGAGACTACTACAAAGCCTTCTTCTTGGCCATGACTGAAGCTAAGTCCTGCTTTATTGGCATCATTGCATCTGTACAGTGTATTTCAGCAGTTTTCAGGGATCAAGGGCTTACTACAGTGTGGCCCATGATAATAGAATGTGGGCCACTCAACAGCATAGCTGTAAAATAATTTTCTCAATCTTTTGCATTTAAAATTACCTGGATGGGTTCTTATTTAGATGCTGCATTTGACAACAGTCTTCTGGATGTAACCTTGCCCTCTATCTGCCCTATGTTGATAGGTAAGTTCCATTTTGTGTGGCCTGAGGCTATGGACAGATCTTTGGAGACATACAAGCCACCAAATGTGTGCTGGCTTATAAAAGCAGCCAGGGTCATGAATGAGTAAGGAAACACTGTAATTCTTCTTAGATGAAGGCAGTATTCTTGCCTGCCTAAAAGATAATGATAAAATGTTTGTATGGGGGGAAAACCCATTGATTCCTACTGTACTAGATAGTTATCAGTCAGTATCAAATATTCCCCTACTTGGATGTGAACTATTGGAAAGAAATTGAGTAGCTCTGATACCAAGGCAAGATGGAGCACAGACAGGGGCTATAACGTAAAGTTTGACCAAATAATATCAATCAGACTTCTAGGAAATCTTATCTGCTAAACCATCATTCAGGTCTATGCTCTACCTACCAGTGATGAAGAAGATGAAATTGAAAGCTCTTATGCAAGTACTTAGAAACAAAAATGCTCACAAAACAAGAAACACTTATAAACATAGGTGGCTGGAACACAAAAGTAGGAAACAAAGCAGATCCAAATATTATTGGAAAATTTGGCCCAGGGGTCAGAAATGAAGCAGGAGAATGGCTCCCAGAGTCTTGTAAAGCCAACAATCTGTTTATTGCAAATATATGCATCATGTTTCAAGTAACCAAACAGATGTGGACATCACCAGATGACCAATACAGAAATCAAATAAAATACCTACTGCCAAACAAGGTCAAGAGTAGCCACTTGGAAGGGTCCTAATGAAAAAAAAAACCAAATCATCAAGTGCAAGGATATGTCACTGGAGATCAAGACCAAGATTATATACATTGGAAGACAAAATATAAGACAGATTGCTAGCCACAGCCTTGAGCTTACAAGGGCTGAACAGAGCTGTTTAGTATAGGACATTTTGGAGATCATAAATTGGAAGTGACTTGAGGGCACATAACAACAACAACTCAAATTTTCCCTTCTTGGGCATGTTTCTGGGATTTGTGGTACCTTTTCTGCTTCGTAAATTCTTGGTTAAGATGGATTATACAGATACTTTTCAGTCTGATTTCATACCTGGGCTTAGTTCCCTTGGTGGATGATCTACCCATAGTTGGACATGGATGGAGTGTGTCCTTGTTAGTTCAGCTGGATGTCTTAACAGCTTTTGATACTATCAATGAGGGCTGACCTCTGGGAGTCTCTGTGGACACTACAGCAGGAAATGCTGATGTTTTTGAAAGTATTCTCGCTGGTGTTGCTTAAGCTTCTATGAGATTGGATATATGCTTAATTTAGGACAGTGATGGTAAGCCTTTTAGAAACCGAGTGCACAAACTGTGATTCAAAACCCACTTATTTTTCACAAAGTGCCAATATGGCAATTTAACCTGAATACAGTGGTACCTTGGGTTACAGATGTTACCCTTTAGGAAAGCGAGGATTGAAGATGAGTCTTTTGAATTTCCTGCAGCCACAGCACCCTTGCTGTGGCAATGGGAAATTAAAAAAAAAATCCTCTTCGATCCTTGCTTTCCTGAAGGGTAGCAGCCTTAAGGTAAGTGAGGATCGAAGAGCAGGCTTTTGAATTTCCTATGGCAGAGAGCCTTCACCCAGCTCTCTGCACAGACCCATTTGGGAGTTTTCAAAATGGCTTCATGTAGAGAGCTGGGCAAAGGGGAGGCAATGGTTTGTGGGCTCCTTCGTAGCCCAAGTTTACTCTCCAGCCACACAGCTTTTGGGATACCCAGAGCGGCTACGGATAAGCCCATAAGCCACTGCCTCTCCTTCACCTGCCTCTCTGCACAGAGCACAGTAGCGTGCTCCAAGTGGAGGGGGAAGTGCCATGGCTGTGGGGGGCTGATGTCACATGCCCACAAAAAGGGCTCTGTGTTTCACCTTTAGCACCCATGCCATAGATTTGCCAACACAGATCTAGGATGAGTCACTCTGCAATAAGAGTTATTTCACCCTTTTGCCTCTGTTATGAATTAGTGGCAGATTGAGCAGCCTCTAACTGCTTCTTACACAAAATTATAAATAGCAGTGGGAAAGGATGAGACCTGACTGAAATAAGGACTGTGGCATCTCAATATTCCACTCTGAAACAGTGCTTCTATGTATTAGCACAGAAGCATTACCACCACCACCCCTGACAACCTAGTTACTGAAATGCAAGTTTTTATCAGTAGTTGCATTTTGGTGGAACCAAAGCAAGTAGAAGGAACTTTGCATATGTTCATGTGATAAGTTTCAGAGAGGGTAGCTGTGTTAGTCTTTTCAAGAATTTCAGGCAAAAATCAAAGAAAAACAAAACAAAACAAAGGTATGGCTCCGCAGCGCGGCTGCGCCATGCGAAGCGACTTTGCCCCCCCCCCCATCCGGGAGCCTTGTGAGACTTACCCAGGTCTCGCTGGAGGCCGGGAGATCTGAGCCCTTATAAGGGCTAGTCCCCGGCCTCTTTTGGCGACCAGATTTGGAGGAGGAGGTGCTGGAGCTTCGTTGCCGGCGGCCACCATCTTGGACACGTGGCGGTGCGGCCGGGAGCTCCTGGGAAGCCAGAAGAGGATCGAGCGGAGGCGTGGAGGCACTTCCCAGCTGGCTCGCAGAGGCGAGTGCGCCTGAGGTGGCCGGAGGAGGAACGAAGACTGGTGGCCGAGGATGCGCAACAGAGCTTCACCTGGCTTGCGGAGGCGAGCACACCTGAGGCAGTCAGAGGATGGCTGGAGACTGGCAGCAGGGGAGGCGCGGCGGTGCTCCCATACAGGTGTCGGGGACCGACGGGCCGTGGCGTGGGCGGTGGGGGAGCTTTCCTGGAATGGCCTACCATGGCCCACTGGCCCCAGGGGGGCCCGACGCAGGGGCTCCACGGCGGAGGCGGCCAGGGGAGGCGGCCGGGGTGATCGGGACCTGCTGGGACCGCAACTTTCATGGGAGGGCAATTGGAGCACCGCGGCCCAGAGCCACCCATGTGTCCGGCCTACCTTGGCCACGGGGAACCCAGTGGGGGGTGAGAGGGCCCAGTCCCTGGATTGGCCAGAGGGAGAGTAAGGCCCGGGGAGGAGGACGGCCTAGCGAGGCCTCAAGTGGGTGGAGGGCACCGGTAGGCTCCACACTGAGCCCAGAGACCCGAGCGAATCCCCCTGGCGGCGAGCCCGGCCTCCGGCCTGCTCTCACCAGAGAGTGGGTCTGCCACCATCAGGCCTTGGGTCCGCTACCACCGGGCCCTGGGCCTGCTACCACCAGGCCTCGGGCCGGCTGACGCCAGGCCTCGGTCCTGCTACCACCAGGCCTTGGGCCTGCTACAGGATTAAGGTCGTAGGTCGGGGAAGGGCCCCGGTTCAGGTGAGGAGGGAGGTACGGGGCCTAGGAGTAGGTGCGGCCTACGCCACCGGGTGAGGGGGTAGCGAACCCATGGCCCCCAGGAGGATGAAGGGAGGCCTGAAGGGGAAACACCCAGCTAAGAGGCCCACCCCAGAACTTTCCAACTCGAAGTCCTCCTCAGCGGAGGAGGACTGGGCCGCGTGGGCCCGACTGGAGGCTCGTATGGAGGCCCTGGAGGGAGGGCCCAGTGGGACACAGCACCCTGGTGAGGGCCCCACAGTGGGCTGGGCCATGGCTCGCCCCTCCAAAGCCCACAGGAGGGCCAGGAGGAGGAGCCTGGTCCAACGATTAACCTCTCATTTTGATGCCCTTGAACAGAGACAAGTGATGGCGGCCCACGTGCGAGGGACGAGGGCAGCCGAAGGAGCTATAGCGGCGGAAGAGGCCCGCGCACCCGAGGTGATCCGGCTAGCGGCAGAAGAGGCTGTCCCCGGCGGAGGTCTGGGTGGCCCAGTGGCGGTGGCGCCCGGGGCTGTGGAGTGCACAGCGGCGGGAGGACCCACCCTTCCTCACAGGATTGAGGCTTTGGCACCACCATCTATCAACAGTGAGTTGGCGTGCGCACCGGACACCACACCACAGGAGACATGGCCTTGGGGCGTGTTGGAGCCAGCACAGCAGGATCACGGGGGGGGGGGGTGGGCCAAGAGGGGGGGCATCAGATGGCATGTACGGGTTGGACAGGGGGGCCGAGTCCAGGAGCGGCACCCCATTGTGTGTCCCATGGGGGGCATGGCGTTAGCGCCCAGCAGGTGAGTCCAGGGCTGAACCTTCCAGCAGGGGGTCACTGCCAGCCACAACAGCTATCCTCGGGCCTGGCATGGCAATGGCCGCAGGGACAACAAGGGACAGTAGGTATGGGGATCGTGGGACCTTGGCAGATGCCACAGCAACCCGGAGTATAAGCAGCACCCAAGGGTGCCCAAGTGCATGGGCAACGAGCCCCGTCTACGAGGGGGTTCCCTACACTGCCTTGCCACACGCAGATTATGCTTCCCCGTTGGGGGACCACTTGGCACAGGCCACAAAGGAAAGGATTTGTAGGGGGGACTACATAGACCTCTTTAGCTTACTTAACAGGGAACTGGACTCCAAAGAATTGGAGAAGGAGGATGCCAAGGACAGGGAGCGTTGGCTGCGGCGCAAACCTGAACGCTCCTGGGCCAACTGGCTGCCAGCGTTCAGTATTTACATGTCCATGGTTTTGCACGCACACCCATGGAGGGTGCAATCGCTCATTAAATACCAGGACATGATTTACAGGGCTTTTGTGGATTTCCCAGGGTATGTCTGGCTGACATGTGATGAACGCTTTTGCATGAAGGCGAACACGCAGCCCCATCTTAGATGGGATGAACCTTACCCGCCACTATGGCTCCAGTATATGACACCTGTGCACCCAGCCTTGGGAGATCGTTTTGACAACGGACACATCATTAGGCACCCCACACTTGCTGCAGGGTCCCACCCAGGGGCGGGCCAGCAGGTTCAACCCCAGCTGGTCTGTTGGGATTTCAATGGCCAGGGAGCCTGCAGCTGGGCTCAGTGCCACTTCAGGCACGAATGCTCAGTTTGCAGGGCACAGCATGCCGCCGTTAACTGCTCCAGAGCAAAGGGGTCCTTCGGAAGGCCAGGAACTGGGGGACAACAGAGGAAACTGCCACCGGGGGGAGGACCTAATCAGGCAAAAGGGCCTCAGCCCAATCAACCGTGAGGTCCTAGAGAAGTGGTTAGGCATATACCCTGACAGGGAGGGTGCACAGTTTTTGGCCAAGGGTTTGGCAGTTGGGTTTCGAATTCAGTTTGAAGGGGTTAGGAGGCCCTTTTGGGCCACCAATTTATAGTCGTGCTGGGCATGGAGCAGGTGGCAGGAGAAAAGATCCGGAAGGAGGCAGAGAAAGGGAGGGTCCTGGGGCCATTTGACCATCCTCCGCTGCCTAACTTTAGGGTCTCCCCTCTGGGGCTGGTCCCGAAGAAGGCACCAGGGGAATACCGGCTCATACACCACTTATTGTACCCGGCGGGGGAGTTGGTTAATGACGGGATCCCGCAAGAGCTCTGCTCGGTTAAGTATACATCCTTTGATGTGGCGGTGGCCATGGTCCGGGCCTGCGGGGTGGGGGCTGAGATGGCGAAGTGTGATATTCAGTCCGCGTTTCGGCTCCTGCCCGTGCATCCTGCGGACTTTGACTTGCTGGGTTTTCAGTTCCAGGGGAAGTTTTACTTAGATAGGGCACTACCCTTTGGCTGCTCCATCTCCTGCGCTGTTTTTGAAAAGTTTAGTTCATTTGTCGAATGGTTGTTGTGACATATTATGGGTATGGGCAGCGTTGCTCATTACCTTGACGATTATATATTTTGTGCGCGGCAGGACTCCGGGGCATGTGGTTTTCTGCTTAGAGCCTTCCAGGGGATGGCTGCCGACTTGGGCCTACCTCTGGCTGCGGATAAAACGGAGGGCCCCGCAACCTGTCTCACAATCCTGGGGGTAGAGCTGGACACGTGGAACCAGTCGTGCCGGTTGCCAGGCGACAAGCTGAAAGACCTACGAGCCAGGGTGGCTGCCCTTCTCCAGCGTAAGAGCATCACACTCAGGGAGCTGCAGGAGCTGGTGGGACACCTTAACTTCGCCTGCCGAGTGGTGGCGCCCGGAAGGCCGTTTATACGGCACTTCTGTGATGCAATGCAGGAACTCAGGAAGCTGGCCCACAGAACAAAGGTCATGGGCGGCATGAAGGAAGATCTTCGAATGTGGCTCGAGTTTCTGCAGGGGTTTAACGGGGTGTCCTTTTGGCGGGAGGAGCTCAGGCTAGGGGCGGATTTCCAGGTGCAGACAGACGCCTCCGGGTCCCAGGGCTACGGCATCTATTGGAAGGGTAAGTGGTGCTGCGGCACCTGGCCCCCCGAGTGGGCCGCTGCAGGGGTGACCAGGGACTTAACATTTTTGGAGCTGTTTCCCATAGTGGGGGTGCTGTGGCTCTGGTCGCAGGACTGGGCCAACTCCATAGTCCGCTTCTTGTGTGACAACATGGCTGTCATCTATACCATCAACGAGTTAACATCCAGATTGGAGCAGGTTATGCGGCTGGTCCGGGCCCTGATGCTCGCATGCTGCAATATAATATTGTGGTGTGTGCACGCCATGTGCCGGGGCTGGACAATTCCATTGCTGATGCTCTTTCCCGCCAGCAATTCAATCGCTTCAGGGCACTGGCACCGGCGGCGGCCGACCTTCCCGAGCAGCTGCCAGAGGAGGTATGGCAAGTTGGTGGGAGGAGGCCGATGGGGCACTGGAACTGGCGCTCGCGCCGCACACACAGCGAGGATACAAGGTGGCACTCAAGGACTTTGGCACCTTCCGAGAATTGATGGAGCTCCAGCCCGCCTGGCCCGCCCCGGTCGACCATGTACGGCAATATATGGTATACCTCCACAGGAAAGGCCTTACACCGGGAGCCATGCAGGGACGGTTGGCTGCCCTAGTGTTCCACGCCAAGGCTCTGCGGTGCGAGGATATGACCCAGGATTTCCGGGTGCAGAAAATGCTGGAGGGGTGGAGTAAGGATAGGGGCAGGGTAGACAATTCATGTTTTCCCCTAACACCTGACATTCTAGTCCGGATGGGCAAGCAGTGGGCACAATTATGGTGGGACTATTATGAGGCCACCTTGATGAGGGCAGTGTCTCTCGTGGCCTTCTTCGGGGCGTTTCGCGTCAGCGAGCTGGTGGTGGCCAGCAAGCGAGACGAATCCCTGACGGCCCTACAGTGGGCTGACTTTCATCAGCATCAAGGTAAGGTGGTTTTGCTCGTGCGCAGGTTGAAAACGGACCAGCGGGCAAGGGGGCAGAGAGTGGTACTGGGGCAGTGCTCGATCGAGGAGGTTTGCCCAATTAGGGCCATGCAAGAATACCTGGCTCTCCGGGGAGAAGCGGAGGGCTACCTCTTTACACACGCTGCTGGGGACCCGCTAACAAGATTCCAGTTCTGGAAGATGACACAGAGGGCATTGGAAAAAGTGGGCATGGTGGGGATGAGGTTTGGTACCCACATCTTTAGAATTGGTGCTGCATCTACAGCGGCGGCCCTGGGGTATGGGCCACAGGAGATCAAGTCGCTGGGGCAATGAGCATCGGCACGTTACAACACTTACATGCACCCCCTCCCACAATGCTAACTATCTGGTTTTTGTTCTCTTCCAGGACCTGGGCTGGGCCACCCAAGGTGCCATGTCCTCATCCTGGGCCATAGTTACATTTACTGGGCAGGGAAGTATGCGGCCAGGACAGCCTGGGGGGTGAACTTGGGAATGGGAGGATGGGCGGTCATAGAGTGGAAGGGCATCAGGGGGGTGAGATGGTGCCAGTTTGAGCGGGCAGCCTGGCGGGAGGCCATGGGCTGACCACCCGACGTTCTGTTAGTGCACTTGGGGGGCAATGACTTGGGATCCCAGTCGGGGAAATCGTTGGCCCAAGATATAGTCAGAGACTGCATGGCATGGAAGGAGACATTCCCACAGTCCAAATTGGTGTGGTCGAATATTGTGCCGCGGCGCTAGTGGAGGGCGCCGTGCGACCCGCAGGTAATGAACACAGCAAGGAGGGGGGGTCGACAGGGATGTGTGTCGAGCAGTGGTGCACGGTTTGGGAACAGTGATGGGCCACCCAAGGATTTTGGTCGCTGTCCCGGAACTATACCGAGGCGACAGAGTGCACCTATCGGATCAGGGCATGGAGGTGTTCCTGAATGACCTAAAGCAGGGCCTGCTGGAAGTGATGTCTGGCTGGTGGGGTAGGTAGGGATCATAGCAAGGCTAGGTCCCTACCGTGGTGGTAGTGTGGGGTACGGAGAGGCAGCAGGGAGTCAGGCCTCAAATTCCCTGTAGGACCATCCACTCTCACGGCGTTGCGGATCTGAGATCACAACACCAGTGGGGATGGATGTACCTGGAGGGCCCAACGGACTGGCAGGCACAAATGGCTCGCCTGGACAGCCCGGCTGGGGAAATGGGACCTTGCTGGCCAAGGCCGCCCTGTCCAAGGACAGGACTACCTCGGGGCTATGGACTCGCCCTGAGATGCTGCCAGTGAATGGGGTCCTGGGCAACCCAAAGGAACAACTTTTAACCCGCACTACAGCAGGCCCCCTGTTTGAAGTTGTCTTTGTTGAACTTGTTAATAAAGTGGCCCAGTGTTTGTACCCATACCCAATAACCTGTCTCGCGTGGTCATTCCAGGTTGGGGGGGGCAAAGGCAAAAAACATGTGGCACCTTAAAAATTAACTTTCATATTTTAATGTAACGTTTCGTGGACTACACATCCACTTCTTCAGACATATAGCAGCAGAGTGACTGCATTAACGTTTATTCCCAAAATAGAAGCTAGTGTCCATGATCTGGTTTGACAATGTAATGTCTCAAGTAGGGCTTTGTACACAGGCCTCCATGGGACAAGTGGAGAACCTCCATGGGTGTGTAGGAGTGGAGGGTTGCCTTCTTTGTGCCATAAGAAACCCTAAGTTGCCTTTTGCTCAGCATGCTATAGGTTATATGTTCTATATTTCCTATCCTATACTGCAGCTTCTTGCCGCCCTGTTCTTGGACCAGAATGTGTGTGGCGGAGGTATGGGGAGTGAATCTTTATGACTATTTTGAGTCTTGTGAATTCAGAAGCATCTTCCTTGTGCCTCCTTCCTGTTAAAGTTTTATTGACCACTGAGGTCATTGGAGGAGGGAGGAAGGAAATGTACCCTCTTTTGGATGCCTGGTAGACATTTCAAAGCTGCTTCAGTGTCTGTCCCTAATTGCTGCTCTGTTCCCTGCTTTATGATCATTGTTTCAAACAGGGACCCATGCTAGATAGAGGAGATACAAAGAGCCCAGATTTCTAGTGACACATTTCTGTTCATCAGCCTTTCAAGCAATGTTTTCATCTCTGTTCCCCACACAATCTTCTCATTAGTCCTTGTGGGATTTCTTTTAGAACTTTCTGAGTGCTAATCCATTAGGGAATCAGATCCACTGAAAGTTTGGATGGCAGTTGACATTTATTAATCTAGGAAACCACAATTTGAGACCTCAAGAATCAGGAATATCTTGGCTGTTTACAAACATATCGCTAAGTGTACTTTTGTGTTCCTATAATGAGGCTGTGCTCAGAAGATGCTCCTTTCCCCACCCTTCCCATTGGAGTTTATCATATTTTGTTTGTTATTACTGTGATGTTCTTGGAGATGTTATCCTGCAGATATTTAGACAAGTGAAAGTTGCACTGCATTATTATTTATCCTGCTGCATATTAGTCAAATGCAGCGCATTGTGTGCTGGTTCATTATTTCGGAGGAAGCTTGTGATTCTATCCTTTACGTTTAGTTTGAAAGCTAAGACATCTGTTTATCGGGTGCATACAGAATAACTCTCATGTCTCTTTCATTCTGAAAATTTCAAAGGCTTTCATGCTGCTAAAAAACCCTTTGAAGAAGCGGTAATCAAAGACAAAAATTATCAGAGGTACATTTTTGTTTTCCAAACAATGAAAATAACAGCGCTCATTCGACTCCAGTTTCAAGCACCTGCATCAAAACTTCAAAACCAACGATCTGCCACATGAATCAACAAATAATATTGGGAGTAGAAAACTCCAAAGTGCAGGCTGTATTACAAGCAATTTGGGTATTTCCCCTGTACTTCGACTTCTCATAGAAATTCTAACAAGACATTTAAATAATAAAGACCAGTAAGAAAATGCAAGACATCAAAAAAAAAAAAAAGTCACACAACTTATCCCATCACAGCTTGACACTGCATCAAAGTTCCATTTATTTATTTATTTATTGTTTTCTTCTTTGTTTGCCTAAAGAAGAAAAAAAAGAAGGGTATAGAAACAGCTTTGTGGAATTGATGTGTTCTGAAAACAGAACATTGTGCAAACAATCATTTTGACCCAGCCTTTTGACAAAGCTTCATTAGCAATTGTTAAAGTTAGAATCGAGTTATTTTCTCTTAGAAGAAATTCATGTCATGATGCTCGTCATCGCAATTGGGGATGAATAAATGTAGACTTATTTCTGAGACTAAAAAGAAGCATACCATTTAAAAAACAGACACTCAGCCCCCCTCAAGACTGTAGTGAAGGAATTCTGAAAGGGAGGGCTTAAGTTCATCTTATCCTGGATTTTGCGAGATGACATTCTAGCATCTGCTGTTGAATGGCAGGTAATCAGCTCATCGGGGTTGACAGAAACCACTGGGGCTTAAGTCATGCTTAGCAAAATCATCCCTAACCTTTTAAAGTACTTCTGAAACAGTGCACAACTCCTTTCTATACACCTATTCGGACAGAGGTACTTTACAATGTGGATGAGGCTGTTGAGATCTCTGGCACAGACAGGCTGAGGTGCTCATATGCCCCACAGGGACAGTTAATCCAGATGGGTCCTTGGTTGCTATTAGTCTAACTCTTCTGCCCCAAGGATCTGTTATTGGGCTGAGCTGCTCTGCTCCAAGAAGCAGAAGAGCATGTTACACTCTACCATTCGAAGATTCAACCACATGTAAAGAGAAGCTGGCAGGCACTGGGACTTCCTTGGCACCTTTTGAGCTACTCTCCTGCTCACAATGTGGCTTGCCCACTGTGAGTGCAGAAAAAAAGTTTCAGCTGTCAGTCCAGTGAGATGAACCCCAACTGAGATGCCAGAGAGTAGGAACTTGATTCCCTTACCAGGCTGGGTAAGAGAAGAGCTAGCCTGTGTCATCTTGAGCACGCTACATTGTTCCAGGACATGACAACTTGCTCCTGAGTATTGTATAAAACCCTGGAAAGGATAGTCTGAATCAACGTAGCACCTCCTGCTTCTCTTCCTTATTCGTTACAGACTGCAAAATCTGGGCCAGTTCTGCAACTTTAGCATGATCCCACTTCAACTTTTTCCTGGGCAATTGACAGTGGTTGTGTAACAGCTGCATGTTTTAACTTTACACATGATGTATCAGCTATGCTGCATCCTATATATTTATTTTCCAGAAGAGTAGCTCGCAGGAGAAAGATGCTAGAGAACCATTCATGTCTGTCAGTCTATGTCTTCTTCAATGCTTTTGTGTCTCCCCAGTTGTGTCTTTTCTTTATTTCTCAACGTCCACGTGGCAGCCTTCCAATTGTATTTATCCACTCCAGCTAATTGAGTCACATAAATGCCAGTAATTTGAAGCATTATTGTGAGAGTTTTCTGTTTGCTTCTTTAATTAAACAGTTGTTCACAGGTGCATACAGTTACAACAAAATTAATTGATAGCTTTTTATTACAGTTGGAGTCTGCTGCTATTTGCTATATGCAGACAACTTCCATTTAGCATCATACTCCCCACCTTGACTTAAAAAAAAAAACCTCACAGGGATTTCTCTTTTCCTTTTGATGAGAATTAGGGTTTCAAAAACCTTGATCTAAGTAATGGGTTAAAAATCAGTGACTGCAGAAAGAAGAATTTTACTGTGAACACAGAAAATGCACAACATGGTGTGGTTTGACAGAGACGCCAAGATGTTCTCCATCATTGCAACCATACACAAATGATTTCCTTTGTAGACTAAGGTCTATGACTTTGTTTGTGGTTTGGACCAAAAACTGAATTATTGTTCTTAAATTTGATTTCAGTCTGTCTACTAGAGGGTAGCTAGAGCCTGAATGACATTTGATATATTGGGCTTGAACAATGACTGGTTTTCACTATACACCCTATGCTAATCTTTACTGATACGAAAATATAGTTGAGGTCTTTGAGGTGGTTGGTGCGGGTAGATATGTCCGCATCACCCCTATCCTGCCTCGCCTGCACTGATAACCTGTTGCATCCTGAATCACGTTAAAGGTAATGGTTTAGGTTTGCAAAACGCCATGGCTTGGGAGGGACCTGACTATCTGGCTGAGCGTATCTCCCTCAGATCAGCAAATGCCTGTCCCACAAGAGCTTCCCAGGTGCTTGCACTTTGGGTGGCCACTGCAAGAGAAGCCCGGAAAATGTCCACTCGAAATCATGCTTTCTCTGTGGACAGCCTTTCATTGTGGAATTCCATCCCCAGTGATATCCACCCGGCACAATCTCTGCCTCCTTTCAGAGAAGCTGGAAGCTGAAATAACAGGAAAGTTATTCGTCTTTTTCGTCTTCATTGTATTTATGTTTTGATTTTGATTTTTGGTTGTTGTTTTTAAAGTTTTGTTTTATGTAAACTGCCCAGAGTTCCCTCTGGGAAAATCAGTGAGGTATACAAATATAAAAATAATAAATAAATAAATAAATAATAAAGCTTTTCCAAGAGGTCTTTGGGTGATTATTCCTATTATTCTTTTCTGTTTGCCTGGATGCGAGTATCTAGTATCTACTGTTTGTTTTATTGCACATTGTTTTGGATGTTATTGGGTTTTGTGTTGCTGTTTGTTGTGCATATTTATTTATTTTGTTCTTGTCTTGATTTTGTGCACTGCCTAGAGTTATTTATACAAGCTGGCAAGTATATAAGTTGTAAATAAAGTAAAGTCTTCCAATGACTGTTAAATGACCACTGTTAAGATCAACACTGTTCTATTTTCTGTTGCATTTCCATAGGTTACCATCTGTTGAAGTGGTCTAGAGTCCATGGAAACATATGCTAGATAAAATCTACTCGTCTTTTAAGGCATTATAGGACTCTTACTGGATTTCACTTATTGTTTGAAGTTGCTTAGTACTTTGTGTTCCTTTAGTCTTTTGTTCATGGTTCCTAAAATTTAAAAAATATTGTGGAAGCCACTGGTTCTAGGCCTATTTGAGATAGCTACCACCACACTTGTTTTGTTTGTTTGTTTGTTTGTTTGCATTGTATCTTGTTGGTGTGGTTAGAAAGGTATATTTTACTGAAGCCCACCTCCCTGTTTTTGAAAACAATATAATCATAATTAGAGCACTATCATCTATATTTTTCTTAAATATGTTGTTGTTTTTGTGCTTTATACTAGAGCGCATTCCAATAAATGATTATAAGACATTTTAAGCTTCTAAATAAACAATATACCTTGACCTCAAATGATATCAGATAAATCCTACCAAACCAGCTGGTTTAGGATATATGCTTTAAATTCACTCATATGTCAGTGTATTTTATTGTTTGTTGTCAATGTTTTCATATTCTCCTATGTCTTCTTATGTGCATTTCTCCCATGAGAAATATTAAGTATGAAAAGGCAACCAGTGAAATGGACCAGGATTAAGTGATTTTTCCCTCAGTTTACATGGACAGTGTAGACAGATATGCCATAATGTTTTGGTTCTCATATAGGTGTTACCTGGAAATAAGATGCTGTCCTTTTGTCCTGTAAAAGAAGTGTACATGGTTTATATTATATAACAGTTCCCCTGTAGCTATAAGGAGACTGCCTGTGCTTGACTAATAGCTATTGTCTTGAATCTAGCAAATAGGTTGCTCATTTCTGTTGTAATTAGCTAGGAAGAGGAAATTAGGGTCGAAGTCCAAAGCAGAACTAAAGAACCAAAAACAAGGAGTGAAGAGATATCTAGTTAATCTTGGGAATTAACCTTAATAGTAGCAGCTATGTTAAACAAACCTGATAAACAGGGATAGACATTAGATTAATTGTTGTTTAGATCTGAAATAAAATATATGTAGTTGAGAAGAGAGATCACGGAGAAGACCCAAAGTGCCGCTCTTTAGCTGTCACTTCAAATTCCAAAAAATAATCTAACTTATCAACTTGTAGGACTGAAATGTTTTGACTTAACTGTATTCCTAGTAGGTTGGTGGGAACTGTTTAATTAGTTTAGCAGGAGAAGATTATTAGAAAGGAAAAATGATATGATGTTTCCATCATCACAAGTGATACAAAGTAGTGTGCCTAGCATTACTCTGTTGCCCTTGCTCCTGTCATCCTGTCTTCCTTACATTCTCAGGTCCTTTTTCAACATTAAATACCAAGTACCTTGAAGCAAGAACTCATCTTGTGCCCTGAAAGTCATATATTTTGATGATAAAACAATGCAAATAACACTAAGAACAAGTGTTTCAGTCTTCACACGGGACAATTAATTGCTCGTCAAATTGTAGAAACCTTGAGGAGAGTGCTGGGCAGCAACAATGGGGATAGAAAGCTGTCCCCATGCCATGGAAATGCATATACTCCATTGGTACTGGGTATCTCCATCAAAGCAAAAAGGGGGCTTGAGCCGTGTGGTCATCACAAAACACAATTGCAAAAATAGGTTATAGGCCATACCTTTACAGGCCACTATTAAAAATAAAAAACAAGGAACATTGCAAGCTTTCGAGTTTAAATAAGTCTTCTTCAAAGCAGGTCCCAGAAGTTCAGACATGGTAAAATATGTGCTTTACCAGGATGTAACTTTTAGATGTTCTTAAAATCCATGGCTACTGTGGATGGTGTTGCAGTCTTGTAAGAGGCAGGAAGGGCAGTTGTAAAAGCTGCTTCATAAGTACTGGGTTTCACAGCCCCATTCTTCAAACAAAGGCACATGGGTCATACACCGCCCCCACTCCCCAGCCCAGCTCCATTTGGCACCATGAGACATACAAATCCCTTTTGGCCTAGAAAGGGGGGGGAGAAAGGGGTTGATGCAGGAGACCCATGTGCTTCATTCTGGAATTGGGGTAAAATTTTGTAAGTCCACTAGGTTTGCCAATTGGAACCAGATTGAATTAAAGTTATATTACCTAGTGGCTGCGGTCTTGCCCTTTAGTGTTGAGAGTCCTTGTCCCTCATTCCAGGTCCGTGGGGGAATGTGGCCACATCACAAATGATACTCTCAGCCAGCAACTAGGTGTGATATCAGAATATGAGTAAAAGCTAGGTTTGCTGGTATGGATATGTTCTTAGAGCAGCATTTTCCACCATTGCAAAATCTGCTTACAACCTGAAAACTGATGGCCAGTAGCCATGTGGATGAAACAAAACAGCCAGAATTTGGATCGCCCAGGGACAAAGTCAGTTTTTGCAACCTCTCCTCCCCGCAGCTGTGTCTCACCCACCAAGCAAGGGGGGGGGGAACAGATCCTGGGGGAACATTGGGGGAGGGGAAGAAGGGTCTGTCAAAAAGCCTCAGCTGGTAGGCAGGGGAAAGGGCAAAAGGCAGAAAACAGCAGTCTCCACCACCACCCCGGGTGCTGTCCCCACTGCCCACTGTACTCCTTGTCCAAAACAACCTCCTCCTTGGAGGGGGTAGCAGGGGAGAAAGGAGCAATCAGGCAGCAATTTTACTGCTGCCTGGCTACTCCGCTCTCCCTAGCCGCCTGCCTCCCAGCTGGGATTTTTTGACAGCTCCAGCTGTTGAAATCAGCTGGGAGGCAGTGGCAAGGAGGCTTTTGAATCCCACATTGCACTAGCTAGAGTGCTGGTGCTGTGGGGGATTCATTTTGTTTCATTTTGCTTCGTAGGTAAGGAAATGTTTAAAAATAATTTGTTACTTATGATGCGAAATGGAATGCAGTGGGGACTAAACGGAATGAAACGAAACACTATTTTCCATTTTGTGCCTATCCCTAGTTCATAGCTGTCTACTCATCACATCACATACAATGGGATACATACGATTTTTACAAGTGAAATTGATGTAAGAACCATTTGGAATTTTTTTTCTAGTATGAAGTGCTCCTTTGTCTGGAATGTATCATATTGTTAATGCAAGAAGGGGAGTAGAAAAGAAACTTTCAGCTCAGGGCTTGATCAGATGGGCATTTTCCTGCTTTTTGGTTGACTATGGGAATGGTATAGTTTGCTCTTTTAGCTGACAACATGAAGTAACCTCTGGAATGAACCAAAAAAGCTCTAGAGCAGTCAGTCAGTCAGTCAGTCAGTCAGGACCTTTATTGGCATCAAACAAAGCATACACTACAATAGGCAATAATACATGCACATACAACAAGTATGTGCCCAATTAAAATTGCATGGGTGCTAAAATACAGAACAAGACATGGTATGGAAAAATACAAAATGACATGATATGTTTGTTTGAAAAGTATTTGGCCATCAATCACATAGATGTCCAGTAGCCTGACTTTTAACAGTCTATATGCCTGTGCAAAGGATAGGGCACCCAAATAATCAGGTGAAATACCCATGGTTTGAATCTTTTGAGAGAACAATTTAAGACCAAGAGAGTAAAAGGAATCAGAAAGGATACCTGCTATTAGGGTTTTTTTTATTGGACAGAAAACATATTCTCAACCACTACTTGAATGGTCTCAACTTGCACTTGTATACTCAGTCTGCACTTGTATACATGAGCTGGGGCTTTTGCTATTACTTGCATTTTAAAGCCTAGAGTTCTGTGCTCTTTAAATCTTTTCCTTTCCAGGAGCCAGGAGGAGCCAGGAGGAGGGGTTGTTCAAAGCCCTTTACAAATTTCTGGAAGCACATTAGCTTGCCTGCCGGTGTGCGCAACTCAAAAAAAGAAAAAAAGAAAGAAAGAACTCTAAATATTTATATAAAAAGAAAAGAGGAGAAAGGCAGATACCTTAATAAATTAACAATATTGAGTTATAAGTAACTCACCTTATTTAGTCAAGATGGAGGGTCAGGGGGCAGATGTAGTCACTTGTATCATCTGCAGCATGTTTTTTTTTTTTTTTTTTGCCAGAACAACTGCCAGCTTACACATGCTCAAAGTGCAAGCTAGTAGCCCTCTTCGAGGACAAGGTCAGGCAGCTGGAGGCCTGTGTTTCTAATCTTCGCAAGGTTAGGGAATGGGAAGTTTTTTTGCAAGAAGCAGAGAAAAACTTTGCCAACACAGGGGACAGGGGTAATTTCAATCAGGACAAGGGCATTTCACAAATACAGGAGACAGACACTTGGAAGAATGGCACAGTCAGAAAGGGAAGAACTAGGAAACAGACAGGAAGTTTACAGTTGCAAAATAGATTCCAACCTCTCTCCCTTATCAGCCAGGAGAAGGAACTGCAACAAGAGCAGCCTCCAGACCTTTTACAAAGGAATCTGAATCCTACTGTGCACCAGGGGGCATCTACCAAGCCTCGGAGGAGGCGAGTGGTGGTGGTTGGGGATTCCTTGCTTAGAGGAACAGAAACGGTCATCTGCAGGCCTGACAAAATCAACCGAGAGGCCTGCTGTCTCCCTGGAGCCAAGATTCAGGATGTAACGGAGAGACTGACGAGACTCAACAAGCCCTCTGATTCTAACCCCTTTCTCTTGGTCCATGTAGGAACTAATGCTACTTCAAAACACAGCTTTCAGGATATCATAAAAGTGTACAAAGAGATGGGTAGGAAGCTGAAGGATCTGGGTGGGCAGGTGATAATCTCATCTCTCCTCCCTGTAGAAGGATGTGGGCCACAAAGGGAAAGAACAATAGTGGAAGTGAACCATTGGCTTCAGAGATGGTGCCGGCAGGAACGATTTGGATTCTTGGACCATGGTTTGTTTTTTCATTCAGATGGGATATTGGGCCAGGATGGGGTGCACCTCACCACTGCTGGTAGGAATCTTTTTGCCAAGAGGATTGCAGATTTAATAAGGAAAGCTCTAAACTGAGTTTGCAGGGGGAGGGAGAAATTTCTCTTAATGGTAGAGATCCAGAAGGGGATTAGCCCAAATGTTGCGAGGAAAAACAGGTTAAGCAAAGGAGATGTAAGAAGCACACACAGCCTCAAATGTCTCTACACCAATGCACAGAGCATGGGGAACAAACAAGAGGAGCTGGGACTCCTAATACAGCAAAATAAATATGACATAATTGGCATCACTGAAACATGGTGGGATGAGACGTATGATTGGAACGTAGTCATTGGGGGGTATAAACTGTTTCAAAGGAACAGGCCGAGTAAGAAAGGAGGAGGTGTAGCTTTATGTATTAAGGACATTTATACTGCTGAAGAAATACAAGATAAACAGCAGAGGAACCATGTTGAGAGTATTTGGGTGAAAATCAGGGGTGGAAAAACTAGGAGGGATGTCACTGTGGGGGTATATTATAGACCCCCCAAACCAGCCGGAGGAGTGGGATGATGCCTTCTTTGAGCACATGGCCACACAGTCAAAAGGGAGAGATGTAGTACTAATGGGAGCTTTTAACTGTCCTGCTATTTGCTGGCAGTCCTACTCAGCTAAGAATGCAAGGTCTAACAAATTCCTTACTGCCCTTGCAGACAATTTCTTGGTCCAGAAGGTAGAGAAGGCAACAAGAGGCAAAATCATTTTAAATCTGGTCTTAACCAATAAGGAGAACCTTGTAAATGGGGTCGAAGTGGTGGGATCATTAGTTAAAAGTGACCATGCCCTCTTGGAATTTGTTATACAATTGGAAGGTGAAGCACAAGGAAACCAGCAGGAATGAAAAAACAGTTCAGAAGGGGGAGGGAAAAGATGGCTGCCGTCTGCTGGTAATGGGTGCTTGAGGGCTGCTCCTCTCCCTTATTGCCTACTTATTTCTGTTTTCTTTTCCTTGTTTATTTTAACCTGCACACCAAGTTTTACTTTTTCCTTCATTTTAATCCCTCCTTGGCTCTGGGTTTTTTAAGAGAGGTTTAACTGCCACTCATTTGGACATTTTATCTGGACTGCCGAGGATTGTGCCGCACCCTGAGGAAAATATTATGGGGAGGAAGAAGAAAAGACAGAGGACTCCCTCAAATTCCCCAGTCAAGAGCTCAAAGCAACTTCGTCTAGATGACATAATGGACCTGACTGCAACAGAAAATGTAAGTGACTTAGCCAAATATACTACATCAAATAAATTCTCAGTGCTGGCTGAAGAACCACCAGCTGCAGTCCCCCAGAGGAACTCTGAGAATATGATACAGGAATTGCCAGCTCCTTCTGTCTTAAAAGCAACTAGATCAGCTTTAGAGGATAACCAATGTCTTTTAGAGAGAGAATCTCCAGAGGTACTGTCAAGAGAAAAGACAAACTATAGTGGGCACAGAACAGCCAGCGGTAGCTGATCAACAGATATGGGAGCAGTTGGGGGAACATTGTATAATAACTGGCAAAACAGTCCTGGCTATATTTGGAAAACTCCAGCATATTTCTGACCAGCTTGCTATCCTTCAGAAGGCTCTAACACAAAAGGAAAAAGAATCCCCATATCAACATTCACCATCCCCACACCTGTCTCAGGAGAAAGGCAAGGAGTTTAATTCAGGAGGGCACAGAAGGACTGGGAAACCCTCAGTAATAAACCCAGCTAATGCCCCCGTCTCCCGGCGCCTGATAGTGAGCCAAATAATTTTAGAAGTCACAGATAACTACACAAACAAAGGAAAATGGGTGAACAAAAAGAAGGTGTTAAATTCACTGAGTAAACTGCTACAAACAGAAGTGAATCAAATTGACCTGAAAAATCTAGTAAACCTACCGGCTCCACACTATAAGACAAGACTTCAATTGGAATTCCATAAACCAACGATTCCCCTTATGTTGTTCAGGATGAAAGGATTTTTGAACACCTTCTCAACAGCAACTAAAAGAGTTTTCTCTAATGTGGATATAGCTACAAGTCTTTCTCAGTGCGGCCTTGAGGAACCTTCTGCTTTGCCCACTCCCTCACTGACTACAAGGACAGCACAAACTGGCCAACTGTCAAGACAAGATTTATCTGAGAGACCACCTGGGAGGCAGGCACAAGGCTTTCATCAAATGACAACTGTGACTAACCCGGGGCCTTGTGAACAAGGTGCCGTAGAAAAGTTGGAGGCTCTGACAAAGTGCCTAGAAAACTCCGTTGATAATCTTAAGAGAAAGTCAAACCAAGACCCAGAAGGGCTAACCCAGAAAACCCGGTGTCAGGCTTTCAGGGAGCCAACCGTGGTTCAGGAACCAACGTCTAATCAGCAGCCTGACTCCAAAAGTGCTTCCAACCCATGCATAAACCATGTTCAGAAGGCAAACGAGAAAGAGGATAGTGAAGTCTCTGGGAAAGACTTACTATTTCAGCTGGACATTGATGGTGATGAACTGAAGGGGGAAGCTACCACTGCCTTTAAAGGTCTGCCTAGGGTGGAACAGATGGAGATTATCACCAATCTGGACAAGGTGAGGGCTGAACTAATTGGTAACATGGATCCAAACATATCACCACCAGCCCACTACGCAGAGGATGAAAGTAAGTGGTCTAATCTTAGGCCAGCACTGGAAGCCTGCCTTCTACATGCTACATCCTAAACACACCTCTGTTCCCAGTGCTGCATGCCAGTGGAAGTCCACCACCATACCACCCATGAGAAGGAAGGAGAGCCAGGAACTCATATGAGAGGGCCAGTTTCAATGGGGTCTGACCCCACAGATATATCAACCACCCACTCACTGTCTCCAAATATGGACCTACCCGCTGGACTCCAAAATGAGGATTGCATGGAACCAACAAAATCACTGTTCAAATGCGCCCAGGATCAGGGATCCATCAAGGATACCCAGTCTGACAACAGAAGCAAGCTTGCAATTAGGGATGACAGTAAACTCTCCCAGGCATTAATTTTCTCTCAGTCGCGTGATACAGATAATCACAGAAAGAACAAGGATATACGGCCAGCTCAGGCTACACAGAGGAGTCAAAAGAACTGACTCAATGGAGCCCACTTTAGCACACGACCTACCTCTCCAGTAGCAATCATCTCATGGAACATTGCAGGCTGGAAGACTAAAGTAGCAGATGAAGACTTTCTGATCTACTTGAAAGGATTTGATATCCTCCTACTGCAAGAGACATGGCTGCAGGAACAATCACAGCTACAGATCCCAGGTTTCAAAGCGTTCTCCCTTTCTGCATGTAAACTCAAGGCTAAAGGGCGCCCACAGTCTGGTATAGCCACATTGGTAGCTACTAACTCAAATTTAAATCCTGAATTAATAGCTACACCTGATCTGAATTGCAACAACTGTAATTTTTTAGCTATTAAGATAATTTTGGAGGGAAGAGGTATTTTAATAATTAATGTTTATATGCCCCCATACTCTACCCAGCCAATCTTAGATCAGCAGTGGAATCTTCTGGCAATTTTCTTAGGCAAGTTAGAGGACCAATTCCCCAACACAGACTTCATAATTGGGGGAGATTTCAATGCCAGAGTAGCCAGTGACATGGACATATTTGCTATGACCCCAGAAATAGATCTAGACTCTTCAATGCTATTACCATTCAATCATAAGCGATGTTCTAAGAATAAGAGCACAAATGCAGCAGGGCATAATATGGCAAGATTCTGTATCCAACATAATTGCATATGGTTGAATGGCTTAACAGACTATCCCAATTCAGGAGAATTTACCTTCTCTTCTATTAGAGGAGCTAGTGTTATAGACTACATTATGGTGTCCCTACCCCTGAAACCCTTTGTGGCTGAATTCACGGTAGGGGATAACATTTGTAGCGATCACTTCCCATTGTTACTTACGTTGAACTTGAAAACTGAGGGTAAACCAATGCTGATAAGACGAAACCAAAATTCGGAGGTACTCAATAAGATAAGATGGAATGCAACAACAAAACTTAAACTGGTCCAGCTACTAAAATCTAAAACACTTCTAGACCTTAAATCCTCCATTACGACCTCTAATGATCCTAGGGATGTAATTGGAGCCTACGAAGGATTGACAGCACTCTTATCTAAGACACTAAGCTATAATCCAACTTTAGAGCAATGCAGGACAAACCACATCAAACAAGACTGGTTTGACCGCGAGTGTATAGAACAGAAAATTATCTTAAGGAAGATCTACAAGCATTATAAGGACCAGGAGCTAGCATATATACCAAAGGAATTCTATGAAACAAAGAATCAGTTAAAATTGTTGTACAAGGCCAAAAGGCAAGCCTTCATCCATAACCAATGGAATCAATTATTCACAGCAATATCCCTTAAAAAAATCCAAACAATTTTGGGACATAGTGAACAATACAAACAGAAATAATTATTTGGATCCAGCCAACATTGAACCAAATATTTGGTACAGACATTTTTCATCTCTGTTCCATAATGGAGGTAACTCCATCAGTGCCAGCAAGGAAACCATGCCTAAGGGTCTTCCAGAATGGCCCCCAGTCACTCTTGCAGAGATAAAAGAACTAATCTCCCAGTTAAAACTGGGTAAATCACCAGGGGCTGATATAATACCCCCAGAGATACTGACGTTTGATGCTGACTGGTGGATGGCACCATTGGCTGCCCTTTTCACCATGGTAGACAAATCTGGCTTGATACCAGAAGCCTGGACCAATGCAATAGTTGTCCCAATCTATAAAGCAGGTGGCCCCTTAAACCCAGGCAATTATAGACCAATTAGTCTCCTATCTGTTATTGGAAAACTTTATACCAAACATCTTTTAAACAAACTAATTGACTGGGAGGAGCAGACATCAGTAATCGGACCAGAACAAGCAGGTTTTAGGAAGGGGAAATCCACTCTTGATCATTGTTTTACCCTAGCACATCTGGTAAATAAATATGTAACTCAGGCTAAATCTAAATTATATGTGGCCTTCTTAGACCTGAAAGGGGCTTTTGACTCAGTGGACCGTGAGAAATTGTGGGACAAATTAGCCAACCTCCCAATTGACAGAAGATTAATATTTCTTATTAGGAGATTGCATTTGGCAACCTCCTGCCAAATTAAATGCTCTAACTCAGGGATCCTAACTGAGCGAATAACTACCAACAAAGGTGTTAAACAGGGTTGTTTACTAGCCCCTTCCCTGTTTAACTTGTTCCTCAATGATTTAGCCCCGCTATTGTTGGAAACTGAAGGACATCCCCCTAAAATTGGCTCCACTCCAGTCCCTCTACTTCTGTACATGGATGATGCCGTGATCCTGTCTCGTACCAGACCTGGCCTAAAACGTTTGATATATAAATGCCTTGAGTTCCTAAGTAACAACAACTTACAACTTAATTACGATAAGTCTAAAATTGTTGTATTTGCTAAATCTTGGAAATTGTACAGGTGGATCTTTGCTGGAAGAAAGATTGAACAGGTTAAGCATTTCAAATATTTGGGTATCATGTTTCACTATAAACAGTCCTGGGTGCTCCAACGCAAAGTGGCAATACAACGGGCCAAAGGCACCACCCAGGTAGTTTGCAGATTTTTTTTATAATACAGGAAACAGATGTGTACCCTCCGCACTAAAAGTGTTCAATGCAAAGATTGTACCTCAGTTGCTGTACGGCATACCATTATGGATCAAGGCATGGGACCATTCTCTAGAACAAGTGCAATCTATGTTCCTACGGAAGATCTTCGAAGTACCAACATGTGTACCATATGCGGCTCTTTGTTTAGAAACAGGCCAAAATATGGTAGCAACTCAGGCATGGTCGAGAGCAATCAAATACTGGTTGAAGATCCACTACAACTTTAAAGAGGGTAGCTTCATACACCAAATTCTCCAAGAACAGGTCAGGGCACAAGAACTTGACTACATTGAAAAGAAAATTTCAAAAATAGGTCTATCATTAGAACAACTTGGCTCTCTGCCCCAAAAAGAAGCATTTCATGTAATTAAACGCAGATTACTAGATACTGAATTTCAGGATCTCCTGAGTTCAGCAAATAAGACTTGCTCACCCTTAAATCACTTAATTCCAATTAGGCAAGGCCAGAGTGCTAGATATCTTCATTTACTACAGTCACCACAAAAACGCAGAGCTTACTCTCTGGCCAGATTTAATGTAATGCCTTCAGCACTATTAGCAGGTAGGTTCCAAGGCATTCTGTATAACAAGAGGAATTGCTCATGCGAGTTGGGAGGAATTGAGTCTCTGGCACATATGTGTTTGTACTGCCCTCGCTACTCAGTACCCCGCATGCAATACCTGGGCCCAATATTATCTAGGGTGAAGGGATGGCCAGATGCAGGAATAATGCAATTAATGCTAAATGATCTAGTGGAAGACAGGGTGAAGAAAGTAGTGGGTTTTATGGCATACATAGTGAATCATGCTGAAACTCCACAGCCTGTATCAATACTCCCACTCTGAGCTATGTTTGAATGTCAGTTGCAATCATTGATTTGGTTATTGCCAGAAAACCTAAATTAGGTTTCATATATGTGTTTTATTTATATATGTGTTTTATTTATGCCATTAAAGGTTTGATTGATTGATTGATTGATTGATTGAAGGTGAAGCTAAGCATAGCCAGACAAGAATCCTGGACTTTAAGAAAGCCAATTTTTGTAAACTTAGGGAATTATTGGCTGTGATTCCATGGACAGACACACTGAAAGAGAAGGGAGTCCAAGATGGATGGGAATTCCTTAAAAGCGAGATATTAAAGGCACAATTTAAAACTGTTCCAACAAGAAGAAAAAATGGGAGAGGTCTAAAAAAACCACAATGGTTTACTAAAGAACTTTCAACTCAGCTAACTATAAAGAAAAACAAGTACAAGGAATGGAAAAATGGGAAATGCACCAAAGAGGAATATAAGCAAACGGCTAATATATGCAGGGGGATGGTAAAAAAAGCTAAAGCGCAAAACGAACTTAGACTTGCCAGAGAGATTAAAAGTCGCAAAAAGGGTTTCTTTAGTTATGTCCCCAGCAAAAGGAAAAATAAGGAAATGATAGGCTCTCTGCATGGCGATAATAACCAGTTACTGACAGGAGACAAGAAAAAGGCAGAACTACTCAACACCTTCTTTGCCTCCGTTTTCTACAAAAAGGAAGAACGAGATCTTCTGTGACAAAGAGTAGATGAGGTAGGATGGGAATTGCAACATAGAATAGGCAGAGAGCTAGTACTGGAACACCTGGAAGCATTAAATGAATTTAAGTCTTCCGGGCCAGATGAATTACACCCAAGGATATTAAAAGAACTGGCAGAAGTAATTTCCGAACCATTGGCAATAATATTTGAGAAGTCCTGGAGAACAGAGGAAGTCCCCATCGACTGGAGGAGGACTAATGTTGTCCCCATCTTTAAAAAGAGGGGGAAAGAGGACCCAAATAATTACCGCCCAGTCAGCTTGACTTCAATTCCTGGAAAGATCCTAGAGCAGATTATTAAACAGTCAGTCTGCAATTATTTAACAAACAATGCTGTCATTCCAAGAAGTCAACACAGGTTTCTTAAAAACAAGTCATGCCAGACTAATTTGATCTCTTTCTTTGATAGAATTACAGGCCTAATGGATGAGGGGAATGCTGTGGATATTGTTTATCTGGACTTTAGTAAGGCCTTCGATAAGGTTCCCCATGGTATTCTTGCTAAGAAGTTAGTAGAAAGTGGGATAGATAGTGCTACTGTCAGGTGGATTTGTAATTGGTTGACTGATTGCACCCAAAGGGTGACCATAAATGGCCTCTCTTAAGCTTGGAGAGACGTGACCAGTGGGGTATCCCAGGGTTCTGTTCTGGGTCCAGTGCTGTTCAATATCTTTATTAATGACTTGGAGGAAGGAATAGAGAGCATGCTAATTAAATTTGCAGATGATACCAAATTGGGAAGGGTTGCTAATTCCCCAGACGATAGGATGAAAATCCAAAAAGACCTTGACAGATTAGAGTGCTGGGCCAACGCTAACGGAATGGATTTCAACAGAGGGAAATGTAGGGTGCTACATCTAGGTAAAAAAAAAATGAATTGCACAGATATGGGATGGGGGATACTTGGCTGGAGAATAGTACCTGTGAAAGGGATCTGGGAGTCTTGGTGGACCACAAATTGAACATGAGTCAGCAGTGTGATGTGGCAGCCAGGAAAGCCAATGTGATTCTTGGTTGCATCAACAGAAGCATAGTGTCTAGAGCAAGGGAAGTGATACTACCACTCTATTCTGCTCTGGTCAGACCTCACCTGGAATACTGTGTCCAGTTCTGTGCGCCTCAATTTAAAAAGGATGTTGACAACCTCAAGCGGGTGCAGAGGAGGGCGACCAGGATGGTTGAGGGTCTGGAGAAAATGTCTTATGCGGAACGGCTTAGGGAACTGGGAATGTTTAGCCTTTCAAAAAGAAGACTGAGAGGGGATATGATAGCTATGTTTAAATATTTGAAATGATGTCATATTGAAGAGGGAACAGCTTTGTTTTCTATGGCTTCAGAGACTAGGACTCGGGGCAATGGTTTCAAACTACAGGAAAAGAGATTCCATTTGAACATTAGGAAGAACTTCATGACAGTTAGAGCTGTTCGACAGTGGAATATGCTGCCATGGAAGGTGGTTGAGTCTCCTTCTTTGGAAGTTTTTAAGCAGAGGCTGGATGGCTATGCGTCAGAAATATTGTGATGGGGTTCCTGCATGGCAGGGGGTTGGACTAGATGGCTCTTGAGGTCTCTTCCAACTCTATGATTCTATGATTCTGTGATTCAGTCTAGTTAATCCAGCCTCTAGACACAGAGCTTCATATGGCACACAATGGGACACAGCGAAGATTTTATAAAGGAAAGAGGCCTGGAGTGTTTCCACTGAAGAGTTGAAAGCATCCACAGAGATTGTCATCCCATACTTCAGTTGGGAGATGGCCTTGGCTTTAAAGACCTGCAGGCTGGTGGGAATGTGTGCATTGCCCCAAACAGGGAAAAACGAAGAATATCTTGGATGGTCAGCTTTACCAAATTGGTGGTAATATGATGATGTCTAGCCCATGAATTATGATAATAATTCAGTTTAACCTCAACTTTTTGAGCCTCCAGCAGAGGCTTCTACTTTTTTGGTGTGATTAAGCAAAACGTTTAATCATATTAAAACCCAAATAAAACCCTTAATTAAATCCAAAACCTTATAAATATTGCTTTAATATGAAAATTAAGAAAATTACAATGAATCAATCCCTCTAATCCATGAAAATTACTTTTTTAGCCCTCTAAAAATTAAAATCAGTTTCCCAGTTTGCCCCCCCCCTCATTTGGGCTGCGCTCCCAAGCTCTTGGGAGGGCAGCAAATAGGAAAAATGGCCCTTGAGCTTTTGGCCCACCACTGCTTCATCTTCAGGGGCTCTGCACTCAAACCAGGCCCTTTGTCTAGACAGTTTACACTCCAGTTAATGATACTCTAGTGCCCCAAACATAAAGATTCATTGTCTGTGCTAGTAGTACACAACAGCTCCCCAATAAATAAATAAATAATTGTACCCTTCGCATACCCGCAGGATAATGATGACAGCTGGTGCCACAGGGGAATCAGGATTTATAGGGTCAAAGTGCTTGATTAGCAGAAATAAGACTTCCCAACTTTCTTTTAGTTAAAATATGAATCTCCCAGTAGCTGAGGTGAGGACAGAATGGATTTACACCACAAGCATGTAATACTAGGTGCTGTTGTAGTGGAGATTTTGGGATGACTTGTGATGACTTGGAGTTGAAGGGGGAATTAAGATTGATTAGATTATTGCTCCTGGTGGAGATGAAGACTTCTGGAAGTGGTCTGCTCATGATGCCTGCCGACCTTGAAAATTTACCATTCAACAACACTAAAGCTATTTAACTTTATGAGGCTAGGTATACGACTCAAGAGTTTTTTTTTCTTCCCAAAAGAACTCCGGGTGGTTAACAAAACAATAAACAAAACAAAAATCAAACACATAATACAACAAATGGCAGATAACAAATAGAAATACTTGGCATACTCGGCAAGATGGCAGAACAAATTTTTTAAAAAGCCTTAAAGGTCACCAAATGCCTCTCTGAAAAACAGGGTCTTAAGCGCTTTTTTGAACATGGGAAGGGACTGTGCTAGGCACAACTCACTTGGCAGATGGTTCCAAAGTGAGGGGCCAGCCACAGAGGGCTCGGTTATGGGGTACCAATTTCTTAGCCTCCCTGGGTGTGGCCACCAGGAGTGAGAGTGCCTGCAACATTCTGGTGGGTCGGGCCTCAGTTGACATCTGGGAGATCTGCTCCACCAGGTATTCAGATCCCAAGCCTTGGAGGGTTTTATAAACCAAAACCAGTACCTTGAACCTTATTCGGAACACAATGGGCAACCAATGCAAGCGGGCCAGAACTGGGGTGATGTGGCCCGCACCTACCACCAGTCTGGCTGCTGCATTTTGTACCCGCTGAAGTCTCCAAATAAGGTTCAAGGGCAACCCCACATAGAGAGTGTTGTAATAATCTATTCTCAAGATCATGAGCACCTGCACGACTGTTCTCAGGGAAACCTCATCCAGGTATGGGTGAATCTGGGCAATCTGACAGAGATGGTAAAAGGCAGTCATGGAAACAGCCACCACCTGGGCTTCCAGGGATAAAGCCAGATCCAGGACCAAACCTGGATTCCTAACTCTATCTGCCAGCTGGAGGGTAGTTCCCCCGCCCCCAGACTGGGGAGAGGGCCACTGTATCCGGTAGAGGATGTCTCAGAGAACAGAACCTCGGTCTTCTCTGGGTTGACCCTAAGCCAGTTAGCCCTGGTCCATTCCATGACCACATCCAGGCACAAGCCAAGAGTCTGCATCACCTCCACCACAGAGGTGGTAAAGGAGAGATAGAGCTGCATGTCATCTGCATACTGATGACAACAGACTCTGAATCACCTAATGACCTTGGCCAGCGGCCTCATATAGATGTTGAACAGCATGTGGAAAATTGCCAACACCACAACACCACAAGGGAGTATCCAAGGGGCCAACAACTCTTTCCCCAGCTGCACATGCTGGAGACAGCCGCCAAGGAAGGACTTGAGCCAACTATACACCATGCCTCCAATCCCCATCTCAGAAAGCCGACCCAGCAGGATACTGTGGTCGACAGTATCGAAGGCCGCTGACAAATCTAGGAGGAACAACAAGGTAGAGCAGCCCCTGTCAGCCCCCGTGAAGAGGTCATATCTCCCGACATGGCTTGAACCTAGACTGGAATGGTTCCAGGACACAATCCTCCTCCAGGAATGACTGGAGCTGGACACCAGCCACCCTCTTGATCACCTTGCCTAGAAAAGGAACATTGGCAATCAGATGGTAGTTTGACAAGTTGTTCGATGCCAAGCCATTTTTCTTTAAAGTGGACTTCACCACTGTCTCCTTCAGGCGAGAGGGAAAAATCCTTTCCCTGAAGGATATAGTGGAAATAACAGAAGCCCACTCTGGCATGCTCAGTCCAGCAGACTTGATAAGCCAGGACGGGTAAGGGTTGAAGGGGGAAGCCATCGGCCTGCAATAAGCCAGTGCCCTAGAGGCCTCAGCTGACAAAACAGGCCCAAACTCAACCAGACGAGGAGACCGAGGGGGTGCGGCACTCGGGATACTCAAGGAGAGGTTAGAACAACTGGGAACTAGACTGGTTTGGATGGCCTCAATCTTAGTTCAAAAAAGGCTGCAAGTGAGTCAGTAGTGAAATCACTAGGAGGAGGCCTAGACTGACCACCCTCATCACCATTATCCTTGCCCTTACCACTGCCCCACCACCACAGGCCCATCACCACTGCCTTGCCATAGCCATTGCCACCGCCCTTGCCCCTGGGACCACCAAATTGCCAAAACCACCACCGCCATGAACATCCCTGGCACTACAGTTCTCCTCCATGCCGGAGACAGGAGCTCTCCACTGCCACCGCAAACCGCCAATGATAAACCGCCACCATCTCCATGCCAGGGACAGGACCTCTCCACTACTGCTGCAAACTGCCAGACCAGACACCCAACCCGGAACAACGACTTGCTCCAGGTAATGGAATCCCAGCAACAAGTTGAGCCACAGATCGAACAGAGCGTCATTGGGGGAAGGGGAGACTAGCAAGATAGAAAACCAGAGAGGAAAGAAATAAAAGCCCCTATCCCCACCAGCACAGGGCATAGGAGCAGCACAGGAGGCTAAAGATAAACAAGCAAAACAATTAAAGACACCAAAAGAAAATCTAAAAAACAAACAAATAGCAGCTCGTGGTAGAGGCAAGCTCCCTCTGCTGGCCGTCATCTTGCTGGAAAGTGGTAAAGAAAACTAAATTCACTAAATATTACTTATTGGGCCTGTGGACTTTATGTGACAGTTGAATGAGGAATTTTTAACCCCACGGGATTTCTCACCTCCAGGAAAAAATGAGATAAAATGTGCCCTTTTCCCCCTTCTTCAAAAGATTTCAGTAATTTGCACAGGCATATTCTGCAGAAAATGAGAGCGCCCCCCCCCCATTTTTTTGAGAAGCAAAGAATGGCTAGCTGGTTCTTTTTAAAAAAGATGCAGACACTCATAGTTCTAAAGAGCCCATAAAGCAGAAGGGTAGCCACTATAATTCTGTGCAGTTCTTATCATTTGTGGGAAAGCATTATTTGCATGTTTTGCTTATAGCTCTCATTGTATTCTCTTAAAGACAAAGCCTCTCCTCAGGTGAGGTGAATAATTTTGCAGTTTCCATCCCTGTAAAACAGGATGCAGCAAGGATGAGACAAGGAAGAATATACCTACTTATTTAGGCAGCTGCTGGTTTCCATACTGTGTGGATACACCCTGTTGAACCCAATCTCCGAATATGAATTATCTTTAATTTAGGGACCTACTGTGTAGTCCCCTCCTTATGCTACTAACACTACGTATGCTGTATATGTCAGTCTGGAACAATCTCTAACATAGAATTGATCTCAACGAAGCCTGGCAGGTAATTAACTAAGAGGAAAAAACTCTGTTTGCAGAAATATTAAACATTTAAAAATATTTATCGTACTCATTGATTCACATTGCTACCATTATCTGGGGAGATATGCAAAGAAAGGAGAGCAAGATGGGTATTAGTCTGTTTTGAACAGAGTTTTACAATGCAGTTTAAAGAATATAAAATGTTATGTTCTCCCTCTAGATAACACTAGATTAAGGTTAATATTGTTGAAAATACGTATGTTTTCTTCCCTTGTCCTCTCACTATGGTGTTTATCACCTAATAAAAATGCTAAAGTTGCCAAGGAAAGATGCTTAATTTGCTCTTGTTGTTCAGATACATGTTGCATTCTATTTTGTAGTAAATGCCATAATATCCCAAGTGAACTGCCATACTGTCAGATACATTATTTATACATAACATTACTGGTTAATCAATGAAAAGAAAATGCAAGGAGGCTCTTTTTCTGTTTTGCTTTAAAGCTACAGTAAAGATTGTTTGAGGGTAACAGATGTTTTTAGCATGAAAATATATTCTGTTCACACTTTTCTGATTTTCTTTGGGTTCCAGAATACAGGGCAATTTCACACTTTTGTTATTACTGTGAAAATACTAGCATTTGGCAGAGTCTATGCCTCTATGTGAACTCTAAAAGGGAGACAAAAAAGTCAGAATCCCTCATAGGGAAGGGATTGTGCAATTTCTTGTGTCCCAGTAAGCCAAGACTAGCTTCAACTGGATGCCATACGTTCTAGCCACTAATGACGAAGCATGTCTTTCTTTTCGCACTTTGTTTTCCAAGGCAAACACCACTGAAACATTGGGGTATTGCCAGCACTTCTGAATAGAGATGGGCACGACTCGGGAAAATGACGTTTTTCGAGTTGTCGTGTGTCGGAGGCAGCCCGTGTCGGCTCGTTTCCGTTTTTCGTGAAAATTCACAAAAATTAGTCGGTTCGTTTTTTTGTTTTTTCGTTATCGTTATACTGGTTTGGGGGGGGTAGCGGGCTCATGGAGGCACCTCTGTGGGGTGGGTGCCTCCGCCGGCCCGCTATAAAGGAAGGGACAGCAGCAGCAGGCTCCAAGAGACCCCTCAACATGGGGGTCTCCCCTCCTCACCTGCTGCTGCTGCAAAATGGCATGCATAACCATATGGCTATGCATACCATTTGCAGACAGTGAAACCTGCTCAAGTACCTGATCCCCTGGTACGAGCGTGTCGCACCTGCCATGTCCCACAAAGAAGGGAATCGTACTTGCGTGTGTAGTGCAATGCAAGTAGATCTGGCTATGGGCTAAGGTGGGTTTAGTCCAAGGGCTAGGGTTAGGCTAATGACGGGTAAGGTTACGGTGGGCTATTGGGTTGCACCTCTGGGTGCCTCTCTGACCCACTAAGAAGACAGTCTGTGACGTATGGGTAAGGAGTCAAGGGTTATGGTTGGGGGTTAGGGGGCTAGGGCAGGTTTTAGGGGGCTTTTTGGCACATCCCAGAAGTCTCAGTGGCCAAGTGGCCATGCGATTGGTGGGATGGCTCCAAAAATTTGCATGGTCGTCCCCTCCCACATGGCTGGCCAGGCCACTGGGCCAGCCCATCATTGCGCACTGCGCAGGTGTACAAAAAATAAAATAAAATAAAATCAATGGAGGACAGAGGAGGAGAGGAGAGACATTTTGTTGCAAGAAAAAACCCACTGCTACTGTGAAAAATCTGGCAGTTTATACATTTTTGTGTGTTTCTGTTGTGCTTGTGTGTTTTTGGACCACGATTTCAAAAACAATATTGCGTTCGCCGCCCCATTTTGGATCCCCCGCCCGCACCGCATGGCATGGATTGGCAACTCGAGTCCGGCTGCCCCGGATGGGGGGGAGGCGGGACCACCCCTCCAGAAACAATCCCTCCGGTAGGTGCTGTGCGCCCTTAGTCAAGCAGGCATTTTTCTGCCTGCTTTTTGGCCCGGGAATGGGGGGGGGGAGACCCGGGAGAGTTTTAAAAAGTTTTTTCCTGTGTCGCCCGTGCCGCTTGCTTGCGCTTTGGCGGCCGGCGGCGAGACTGGGCTTTTTGTGGTGGGCGAGCCTGCGGCGAGTCCCACCACACCAGACCAGAGCATCCCGGGATGGAGGGGGGGAGGCCGGGACCCCCCCTCCAGACCAGAAACCCCCCCTCCGGTAGGTGCCCTGAGGCACGGCAGGCATTTTCCGCCTGCTTTTTGGCCTGGGAATGGGTGGGGGGAGAGTTTAAAAGTTTTTTCCTGTGCCGTCCGGGAATGGGTGGGGAGAGAGTTTAAAAGTTTTTTCCTGTGCCGTCCGTGCCGCTTGAGCCGGCGGCGAGACTCGTGCCGTGCGGGAATGGGTGGGGGGAGAGTTTAAAAGTTTTTCCTGTGCCGTCCGTGCCGCTTGAGCCGGCGGCGAGACTCGTGCCGTGCGGGAATGGGTGGGGGGAGAGTTTAAAAGTTTTTTCCTGTGCCGTCCGTGCCGCTTGAGCCGGCGGCGAGACTCGTGCCGTGCGGCTTGTTGCTGCTGCTGAGAGCCTGCGGCGAGTCCCACCAGAGCAGCCCAGGAGGGAGGAGGGGGGGGAGGCCGGGGACCTCCAGAAACCACCCCTCTGGTAGGTGCCCTGAGGCACGGCAGGCATATTTCCGCCTGCTTTTTGGCCGGGAACCGGGTTTTTTTAACTTTTAAAAACTTTTTTTCTGTGCCGCTTGGCATTGCGCGCGATCGCGCGATGCAAGTAACGAGCACGACAAATCAGACCAAATTGTTTGTTCGTCGGTTTGAGCTCGAAGTCTGGCGGAGTAATTCCCGTTACCGTTTCCGTAGAGTAACGGAACCGAGTAACGGAAACGGAAACGGAAATACCGCTAAGTCGTGCCCATCTCTACTTCTGAAATACACATGACACAAAAAGAAAATTACATTCACAAGCCTCCCACAAAGTGCATTTCTCTTCTTCATGCCTACATCTGATTTTTTTTATGACAAAGAAGTGACTTTTGACAAGATATATATGTTAACCATTATTTGAAAAACAGGAGTTGTATTCTGGTTCCTACAGAAAGAGCAGTATCTCTTACTTTTCAATATCCAAAGCAGGACTAGCATACCTGCCTCACAGAGTGTGGATTCTGGCCAATCAGGAGTTGTTAAAGGACACACATCATCCCACCTCCCTGTTTGATTGGCCAGTGCCAGGAAGAGGGAAAGATGACACATCAGAGACTGTTTCCTGGTTGGAATTTCGCCCAGTGTGAATTACAGCAACTGCAGTAGTTGATTTTGTTCCGGAGGGTGGACTGGGTTCCGAGCACCAGCTGTGATGGCATGTTTCATTTTGGAACCAGTTCCCTCCCAAAACGAAATGCCCATCTCTATTCTCTAGTTAAATTAAAGGTGCCTGCTACTGTGTGGTGGTAGTGGTGAGTCATTTGAAAGAGGAAGCCACAGTACCATGCTGTTCAGCAGTGGGGGATTCCTCTACTGTTCTTTATTTTTTCTTAAGAATTGTATCAAAATACATGTAACGTGTATATGTGTGTGTATGTAGAAGCATATAACATGGTCATAAATGCATCAATATAGAGATATATTTTAAAATATAGATGATACATAAATATCTATGCTACTTAAACAATGCAATTGGATTTATGTAAGAATATAGGAAGATGGTCTAATCCTTAGTCGCAGCTGCCACTTGAAGATGCTTCACAATAATCACCCATCATCTGGAATGCAGTGAAGTGGAAAACAAAAGCTGATCAATGTGGTTTGCCTATGTCACATTTTGGAGGAACAATGGTGTCATTTCTCACCCCATTCCTCAGAATTTCTTGTTCCCTTGAACCTTAGCTGTTGTGCTCAGAATACATCAGTCTCAACTGGAGTAAAGACACATGAATACTTTTGACAGACTTGAATTATCAGAAGCAATTGATACTAATGGATCTGCTCTAACTGGGCCAGTACTGAGAGTTTTACCAATATATTATGGTAAGCAATCCTCATTTTAATGAAAAGTATATACGTGTGGTGCAGCCTTTACACCTCAGGAAATTGCTTTGCAGATACCCTACAATGGATGAAGGCATAGTTTCATACAGCTTTAATTGCTCTCCCTCTCCCATCCCCCCCCATTGTATTAAAGCCTGGGCACCCATCTCAATTTATTTACTTATTTATTTTATATTTAGAGTATTTTTACCCCACCTTTCTCCTTGGAAAAGGACCCAAGGTGGCTTACAGTAATGGAGGATAATATATAGTCCAGTACAATTAAGACATATTCAATTATTGAGAACAGGGGAATGAGGGACATCTTAAAGCATTAAAAGACATTACATTAAATCTACAAGAGAACGCAAGCAGTTAAATTAATTTCTGGCTGGTCCCAGGGTTTTTTCTGGCTCAGTATAAAGGGTGGTGTATCTTTCTTGTGTGTCAATGTACATGGCATGTTGGACCCACATGCATGTACTTACTGCTTGTCTCCCTGTCCCTCGCCTCTTGTTTTGGTCATCCTTGGACCTATCATGCGACTGGGAGAAATGGGATGTCAGGATCACAACTCATGTTGCACATACCCAGGGCAACATGAGACACAGTTCTTGTTATACAAGCGCTGGCAGCATCCATGCAAAATGCAGAAAAACTTCTCCAAGAAGCTGTTTGCCACCCACTCGAATTGCCTGAAGCCTTTTTAAATGTCCACAGCCATTTCACTGTTACTTCTGAATTATCCCAAATTTAAAGAGATCAGAGGAAACAAACACTGAAGGACATATTGAAAGAAAGGAATATGCAGCAGGATGGATAGGAGAATTATGATGTTTTTCTGCTTCTACTTAACCCACTTCGCTGTGTTTTGTTAATAGAAGCTTCAGATCAATACAAAAATATTCCGCTTTGTTCCAGTGATTGACTATGAATACATTATGTGCATGGAAAAAATAGTGATAATCTATGTTGATACAATAGTTCATTTTGCATTAGTGTCCTAGATGGAACAATGTTAAGAAGCAATTTAAATGAAATTCATTTAAATGTCAGCTCTCATGCTTGCGATTTTTCTATAATTGGTTATTTAATTAAAATAATTCTCATAGTCATTAATTTAGACTAAAACTTGCTGTGCACTGACATGTTTTAATTACATGGTATTAACAAAATTGATATGCTTTAAAAAAGCATGGTTAAATTTTAAACAAGAATAAATTAGAAATCTCATAGATCATCCTACTTAGAGTATTTATGAGAGAAAATATCAGTCTTTTAGAGTGTTTATTATAAACAAAGTCACAGTAATATTGCTTATGACTCCTAGCAAGGTCTTTTTTTCCATGTGAGAAGAATTTTATTTCATCATCATCTCTGAATTCCTTTAGCCCACATACTATAAACAAGGTAATGAACTTGAATTAAATATTAATTGGAGAAGCAAACAAACCACAGAGACCTGAACAGACAAACACTGAGCTGATGCCTGAGCAAAGCCATTACTTTGATTTCATTAGCACAACATTTTAATGATATCTTTTTGTATGTCTGCCTGTTCATTCATTCGGGAAAGTATATGCTGCATTATAGGCTACTCCTCACATATACAGTACTGTATATAGACATAAAGCTACCTTGTCATTCCCATAAACATAAAAGTTTTTTTTTTAACCTAGAGTTCAAAATACGAATGCTTTAGAGGCTTGAATCATGAAAGATTCTTCTGTTTTTCAGAACAGAAAGAGGCTACCTTATGTCTCCTTAATTGTAATAGGTTTACTTTCACTTTGAATTCAAACCATATGGACAGAGTCCTAATAGAAGGGACATGTCACATGGGCTCTATTCAGCCTTTGCATCCTAAGTCTTGGTAGAGGTTGATATATGGTAAAGATGGGAACGTGAACAAGATTCCTCCATGTGCTCCCTGCAGAGCAGTGCTTGTAAGCACATTTTGCTAAAAATGCAGAGTTCCCATGAATGGGACCTGGGAAAGGGAGCCTCTTGACGGCCGAAGTGCTGGGGTGGCTGCTTTGTCCACGCATCCGACCAGTGACATAGTTTGCCTGGGCTACATGATGCAATGGGCAACAGAGTATATAAATAGGCTCACCTTCCTTAGTGCAGCTCCTTTCCATTAAGTTGGCTTTCCCACTAGAGATGGGCACGAAACAAACAAAAAAATTAATTCCGTTATTCCGTTTTGTTACATAACAAAATGAATAACGAAAATTGCGATGAAATTGGAACGAACTGAAGAGAACCACGAAAATTAGGTTCATTATGTTTCGTTTTTGCTAATGGTGACATGCAATGAAATGAGCTATTTTTAAATGTTAAAAAACGTCCTGAATATCCGTAAAAACCCAGTGATAACTATTTATACTGTCTGATAATACCTACCAGGGGGGTTGGGGTCCTTAAAACGTGCATTTATGTCTTTTCTCAGATCGCTGTATTTTTTTCTTTAAGGGGAGTTAGGGGACATCAACCCAAAATGGCTCCCAGATGCCTAATATTGATTTCCTGGGTATTAAAATGCCCTGGACATCCATAAAAATGCAGCCATAATTATTTGAAATTATTACATACCAGAGGGTTGGGGTCCTTAAAATGTTTGTTTTTGTCTTATTCCCATCGTGATGTATTTTTTCATTTCCCTTTAAGGATGACACAAAAATGGATTCCAGCCACAAGATGGATGCAAGCCATGTGATGGAATCATGTAAATTCTTGGACAATTTCAACCAATAGCATGCCCAGGTTGCATACTGGGTAGGTATGGCAGCTACAGAGGGCATAAAAAGCTCTGGCAGCCCCCGTCCTCCTTGCAGTCTGCAGTGGGAGTTAGGGTGGCATTGCTGTCTCTGCAACTCATTACTTTAGGCTAGCTAGGCAGGTGTGTCTCTGTGTTCCTCCTGGCTGCAGCCTGGCTCTTAGAGGAGAGAAAGAAGAGATTTTTCTTGCAGCCTCCCTGTGTACCTCTTGGTGAGTGCCCTCCCCGGTCCCGCAATGCAGTCACTCTGCGGCTGCCTTTTATGCCCTGGGCAATGGCCGCCGCTGCCTTTGCAGCCTCCCTGCATACCTAGTCTATACTGTGTCTCTGCCAGCATCATTTTTAAGTGTTTTCCCTCTGGTCTGGAGTATTGGAGGATGCCCAGGCGCGGAAATGCTTTAAATTGCGCAAAAAGCGGGTAAAAATGAAAAATGAAAAACGAAAAATGAAAAAACAAAATGAAATATTTTCAAAAAAATCATGAAAAATGGAAACAAACCGAAACGGACCCACAATGAAAAACGAAAAACCGAAACATCATTTTTTGATTTGTGCCCATCTCTACTTCCCACCCTTCCACCCTATGAGGAGAATGAGACTAGCTGATCACGTAAGGAACAGATGGGAACTTTTTACTGATTGGCCAGGAGTGATCATGAGTTTTTGCCTATCCCATTCTCTTTAAGCTTTCAGGAAATTGCTTACTCCGGTCACAATTGACGAGCAGTGCAAGTGGTGATGGAAGTTAGGCTAAAGTTATTCAGGAATATGATGCTTAGTCTGGCAGCTCTTAATGATAATTAGGATTGGAGGAATTATTGAAGAATAGAGGAGTAAGGCTGATGATAATATTATGCCCCTCAGTGATAAATGAGGGCTGCCCAGGCTGTTACACTTTTGGCAGCACGCTGATCAAGGGAGCAGCGTCCAGCTAATAATAATCAGGAACAGTACTTAGCCACTTGCACTTTTCTGGCCTCCAGAAGGTTTCAACAGTTAAAGACACTTATTTAAGTTAATAAATTGTGATCCAATTCCAACCCTGAAACATGTGTCATCTCTTTATTTCTGGACTGGGTGGGCAAAACCACAGCTCCCATTCATAGAAACACTGCAAATATTTTCGTTGGAAGATCTGCATGGTAGACCTTTGCTGTGAGGTGAACAGATGAAGGTCTGCCTGTCTTCCAGGAGTGGTGAATGTGAGGACAGGATATACGTGTTTCCAGCCACTTCAAACCCTACCCAGACTATGCTGTATTGCCTGAATAATATTGAATGATAAGACTGAGCACTTGCACGAGTGGTCTTTTAGCACAAGCTCTGTACTTTGGAAAGGTGCTAACTCCAAGGACATCACCTCTTCCCTTCCTTGTCCAAGAACTCAGCAACTTCTTTTTCTGCTTCTGGAATGATCTTAGTTGAGAAACTAAGAAATAGAAAAAAGATGTCAATTGCTTTCCTGGAATAAATCTCATGTTCTGAGAGTGTTCCGATCAACCTTTCCTGTTTCATAATAAAATATAAGCAGATCATTCACTTATCTTATTGGCTATTTGTGGGAAACATTGACTTGCTTAAATGTTCAGAGCGAATCTTGAACACCAAACCTCGGGGGAAAAGAGAGAGATCATTATGGAAAGGATCATTCACCTCCCCAGGTTACTTAGGTATTACAAATGTTATGTGGATGTAGTCTTTAGGGGCACTGATCTGTTAATTAGATCCATTCTTTACGGTTTTGACCTTTTCAAAATTCTGCCTTGTAACTGGACAAGCAGCCTTATCTTTGAGAGGAAATAGCTTCGTGCAGTTTTTTCTTCTGAAGCTGGAATGCCATCCAGTCGGCAAGCAACCCATAGTACCAATGTCACATCAGAGGTATATATCAAAAATGGCTACAAGCTTGTAGCCATCTTTGGCTATGGAGCACTATCTTGGTACAGATATTTTTTCAAAAAATTGAGAAGGTAGAGAAGAGCTATTAGTATCCTTTTGTAAATGTGACCCTTCTTACAAAGTGGTGCCAGCATTAGGAATCCTGTCATAGCTGTGTTGGACAAACATTGGGCTTACAGGACTATTTCGTTTTTGCTACAATCCTGAGATCCACCCTGATGCAAAAAGGCACACATTTAGAAGAAATAAATATTGAGGCCTGGAATTTGATTAGAGCACCATTCTTTCCCCATAGCAATCAGTTCCTACTTATTTTAGGGCTTGATTTCCAGTATTATTTCCAGTGGTTACAGGGGTAGTCCAGGAGTTGAGTCATGGCAATTGGACATATTTTCTTTTGGTGTCATAAAGTTTCACTATTCATCCATGTAGCTTCTTTTGTCTGAGGAAGGTTGGTGGGAAGCTTCCAATTTATAGTTCACCTTGGTTTTACCCTACCCTGGTCTGAATAGGCTCATTAGATGTGCAATGGCCTGGGGTGTGTGAAGGTTACACCTATGCATCCCTTCCCAACACCCATTAAGTATGGGTTGTTAGCAGTGGCCCTCCTGGTGAAGGTGTGAAGTGGCTGATTGACCCTTCAGGGATTTACCAGACGCTAATACCAATCACTTGATGGAATGAAAGCAAGATGGTGGGAAGTGTCACCTTTTATTTCAGTTTCATTTATTGTTTGTTTGTTTCAAATGTTTATAGTCTGTATTGGTAATTTGCTTGAAGCTTTATACTGACCTATATTCTGAAAACTGATACATAGCAGATGAAATAGGATTGTTAGACATCAAAATTATTAGTGGACCATTAATACAATAACTGTGAAACGCTACCATAACAATAACTGGCAGATGCCAGTGCTGGCATGACACAGGAGCCACTCTATACAGAGAAGAGTGTGGAGATGATGCTTATTCTCAGGGCGATATTTTAGAAAACACCCACATAGCTCCTATTTCAGTTCATTTACTTCTCAATTGATTTGGATTCCTGCATTGGACCCAATGGCTTTATAGGCCTCTTCCAACTTAATTAGGCTATGATTCTTTGATTCTGTACCAGTGGAGAACTCTAGTTACTTTCATGTGTGTCCACTGGGGGGGGGGGGAGACTACTCGCCTCCCGATATCGTGATTTTGTATTTCTTTAAATGTACACAAGTACCCACCCCTCAAAAAAAACCCTTCAACTACACAAATAAATATAAGTGAAGTGATTACTGAAACCAGTGAGATCATTGTGGGAGTAAGACGTTCCAACTGTGATGCCAAGGCCTCCTGCCCTGTTCTGAAGGAAAGCTGATTGGGCCAGTAGGCAGCTTAGTTCTGACCTAATGATGCAGTTCCTTCTACAAGCTGTTTTGGTTCTTAACTTGATTTCAAGCACTTAATCAATTAATATGTTATCAATCTATGGTTGCATAATAAAGAACACACATTGTAGTACTCTGCCTTTGCTTACAGCATTTGCCAAAAGTCTACCAAGCCCTTTGACTCCTTACCTCCCTCCAGTAAATGAGTGCCAACTTCCAAAATTTTCCTCAACGGAGTACAGAAAAACTTTGGATTTTTGCCACTATGATCTTTTGCCACCATCTCCGTGTTCCAGTTCTTCTCTGCCAACATTTAACAGAGAAAAGGGAGGCCATGATGCTCATTCTGGTGTTTTGGAAGAAACAGGGAGGTATTTTAGATAACACCCACATTAGCTCCTGTTTCCATTCCAATTACTTGTCATGCTGCCAGGAAATCTATTTTTATTTCCCCAGCCTGTTGTTGGTTTCTCCAGAAACTGCTTGACACAAAACCTGGTCCAGACTCATAGGTGAAAAAAAAATATCTCAAAGATTTCATCCTCACATCACTGATGTTTAGCATGTTATTGAAAAAGCTGTGGATTGTCATTAAGCGACAAACCTGCTGCCAAGTTCTTGTAAGAATTGTATTTGTTGTCTCATGCCAAACAGCCTCTTTAAATGCTAATGAACAAAGTATGGCACACATTCTGTTCTTGATGGATTATGCCGTTGCCTTCTGTGGTCAACAGAAGGGGAATTCCAGACCCATATGATTTCCATTCTGGCATCCACAGCTTGTCTCCGGTTACAAGCCAGTAGGCACTCAAAAAGATTAGTCTATCTTATTTTTAAATTGCCCACAGATTTTTCCTCAGTAATGTGCACAAGGAAAAGTGGCACATTCTAATGCCAAACGCCTTCATTCATGGAGTGAATTTTCCCAGTTCCTTCAGAGAATTAAACATATGATCCTAATATCAATGAGGTGTACTGTGCATTGATATACTTGAGAAATTCAATAATAAATTCTTAATAAATAGTTAATTAGACATTTGTCTGCAACTCTATGGAGAAAGAAAGTTAGTGATTTTCATTTTTTAAAATTGTCTCGTAATTATAGTCTTCTGGTAGTGAAAAACAAAGCTTCCCTTTCCCCCACCCCCCTGGAATACAAGCTCTTAATTTGTTGTTTTGGGGTTCTGTGCAATTTTATTTGCTGCCTATACATTAGCACATTATCAAAGCAAAAAGCAAAGTGTTCTGCTTATATACTGCCCCATAGCACTTTAAGCACTCTCTGGGCAGTTTACAGTTTAATTTTGCCAGCTACACATTGCCCCCTCAGCAAGCTGGGTACTCATTTTCCTGACCTCGGAAGGATGGAAGGCTGAGTCAACCATGAGCTGACTACCTGGGATTGAACACCAGGTTGTGAGCACAGTTTTAGCGGCAGTACAGGCATTTAACCGCTGAGCCATGAGGTTCCTGTATGTGATGTCTCCTTAGACTCTGAGCCATCAAGAGACAAATCATGCAGAGATAAAGCATCAGGCCAATGGAATGAAAAGGATTTGTTAAGTCATAGATTCCTAAGTTTTTGGCTCCCCCCCTTCCATGTTTTAAGAACCTCACACTCCTTACCTCTTCTTAACCATCAATTCTAAGCACTTGGCATGAGGACATAGGAACAAAAATGAACAATTCAGGCACATTCTCAAAGTCTATGTATGAAGACACAAACAGATGTCTGAATATGGATTCAATCAGAATATATGTGTGTGGCAATCATAAGGCATGGCAAAGAGTCCCGCAGCAAGGCAGCACTACTGTGTATTCTTTTTGTTATATTTGCCATTCACACCTTGCAACTGGCAGTGAGGAAAGGGGAATAAAAATAAAGCAAAACACTGAGCTGGTGGCAAGGGAGAAGGCAAGTATGCTCATTGCCTTACAAATGGTACTTTCTTCCATTTCCTGCTGGAAAATTATAACTTACATCAGTGGTTCCCAACAGGGGGTGGGGTGGGGGTCGGGACCCCTTTGTGGGGGCAAATGACCATTTCACAGGGGTCGCCATGAGCCAGTGAAGAAAAAGGCACAAACGGCTTGGGTCTGAAGGGGGGAGGGGGAAAGAGTGAGTTAAAGGTTGATAGGTTGGAGGGGACATCAGTCAATGGCACCGGAGACTGCTATTGGCTGATGGTGCCTGTAGGGGGCAGTTCTCTATGGCACCTGCGGCAGCTGCCAAAGGGAGCTTGTGGCCTCGTCCAAGGAGAGAAAGGGGTCACCACAACATGAGGAACTGCATTAAAGAGTTGTGACATTAGGAAGGTGGAAAACCACTGCCTTACATAATCAAAGTTGGTGTTTGCAACCCCACTCCATTCAGATTCATGAAACAAGGAAGGTAGGGAGAGACAGGATGGAAGGTATAAGGAAAGACTCACTGCATTGCCCTTTTTAGAAGCTACAAAATACTTTTGTACTCACTGACCTTTCAAAGTCCTTCACACACATTTAGCCCACTGCAAGAACCACTGCAGGGATGGCCTGTTATGATTTTAAAGATGCTGATCAGTCAATGTCTTTGCAAGAGCATACCAGTCTACCCTCTTCTAGTCCCTGTTAAGAGGCTTTTGCTGTTTTGCTGCAGTTAGGGTCTCTCCATTTTCCATCTAACCCTTATGTTTGGTTTCTATGAACAAACCAAAGGACCACTTCCTCTTTTAGTTTGCCAGTATCATGATTCTTGAACTGTCTTAGTAAGAGGGCCCATATATTTAGGCAAATTAAACAATTCCTTGGCTCTGTGGAAGTGCTGAACTCACAAAGGCAGCACAAGGAGGCTACCTTCAGAAAGGCACCTGGAGTAGGAACTGGCAAGCCACTCCAGTATTCCTGCCAAGAAAACTCCATGGACATGGGGTCATGAAGAGTCAGTTATGACTGTAATGACGACGATGGCAACAACAACAATGACAACAATGACAACGACAATAAGAACAACAACAACAACAAAGTAACATCATAACGAATTATGGGCTTGTCTACACATTCCTTTTGAAGCAAGCTGGAGCAAGCTAAATAGTGTCATTAGTAATTGCTTTATGGCATTTGCTACAACTTTCATATCCAGATGGCATGTGGAACTGAAGCAATCCTATGCTGGTTGTCCATACCAAGTACTAGCCAGGCCCGACCTTGCTTCGCTTCTGAGATCAGGCAAGATTGGATATGCTCAGGGCATCTGGGCAGTTTGTTACTTCCTTAGGCTCTATCACACAACCACTTAAATGAGCCTTTTTCTTTTACTTAAATTCGCATCTAACGATTGTGCCCCCACGGCCAGCCCCATCTTCTGAACACCCCTCTTGACCACGGCCCCCTGAAGCACATCTCAAGCGCATCTTCCTGCACCACCACTAGGGGTTTGAGCAAATTACTTCGCTTGCTGGTGTGCATCTTGATGTGAAGCAAAGGTTGTGTGAACTCCAAAAAGCTGCACCCTCTTCTGGTTTCACCCGTTTTGCAGCAAACAGCTTTTCAAAACAGCTCTTTGATGCGCATTTGGCAAATGGGGACACAAAAAGAAGTTTTTTAAAAAGCTACTGTGGGCGTGGTAACTGCGCATCTAATGTCATGTGACCACTCTTGGAGAAAGTGCACATTTTATTATCATCTGCATTTAGCGGCCATGTGATAGAGGCCTTAGGATACCTAATTGGAGTTGGTAGCTGGAAAAGTGGGAAAGCTAAAAATAATGGGGGAAAATAAGGCTATGTCTCCCTCCTTCCCCACATGTATTTAGCCCATGTTCCTAATTCTGACAAGGTAATAGAAGTGGGAATGAGTTTTAAGAACACTTGCTGCAAGGATTTGCTTTGCAGTCCTGTATGGCTTCCATCTTAACAGTTACACCAGAGTACAAAGTTTAACAGGAGAACCTTTCTCATACAGTATGTTGATGTATTCACACCTGTTGCTTTACCACATTGTTTGGCTTTAGAGCAAGACCTCCTTTAAGATGCACCACCACTGAAGTGCTGCTGGTCATGAAATAAGGGGGAGGCTTACGAAGATGGTCTCCTCAGAGGATCAGCCCAGCCTTTGCTAAATTGATCTCAGTTGCAAAGCTTGAGCCCAGCTGTGTACAGTGAATAGAGGAAGTTGAAAGGTAGAGGGAACACACACACCATGTGGCTCTTGGAGTGGGTAGATTACTAAATTAGAAAATTCATCATTGTGGGGTTAAAGCCAACATTGTCTCATTTCAGACTTCTGCCCCCCACATGCCTTCTAAGCCCCCCCTCTTTGAGTCAGTTTTTTGGGGGGCGGTGTAGATTGTTGAGGTTATAGGTGGAAGGGATTTCTTGTCCTCTTTACATTGATGAAATCCATCATGTACATGATACAATCCCCTCTCTGTAGGCAGAATGTTGCTTACTTGTTCTTGGTTTTTTTTAAAGTCTACCTGTCCTTAAACATAAAATGTACATTTGACTGACCATTGTGTCCTCACTCTATTTAGCCCTTCAGTCTCAAAATGGATGCTTGGAAGATGCTTCTTAAACAATATTATGCAGGAGCACCCAGTGATAACATCACAGTATGGATTTTGAAGATGGCCGTCTCTCCCTGGTTCCATTGTTCAAATCTCTCCGCACTGTACTCAAGGTGTGGGCATCAGGTCAAGATTTATATGCTTTGCTTGCCTAATCATTGGAAACTCATTGACCGCTCCAAGGAAATCACTTGAACCGCTGTCTGAGTTTAGTTTTTGTTTTTTAATTTGGACCCATTTTACTTCTTTGCAAACAAACAAACAGTTTCTCCAGATTTCACTCCACTGCAAAAACAAAACAAAAAAATAGTATTTTTTTAAAGTTTCTTTTCCCAACCATTTTGTAGCTAGAATCTGTAAACAGCCAGAACAATAGGAACATTTCAGAGGCAGAACAGATTGAAGAAACCTTCTCACCCACCATTTGACAGTATATATGCTGGTGCTGTACCCATACTAGGAGCTGCACATCTGTTTACCAGCATTCGTTTTGTTTTAACGGAAACACACTGCTTTATGCTGTATGTGGGCTGGATCGTATTCTGGTTTCCACATGACACACATTAAAGATGTTGCTGCTATTTATGGTAAGACCTTTAAAGGTCTAGACTAATTAATAAATGAGATCAATTTCCAGATTTTTAAAAAATTATCAGGGGCCACTTAAGTATTCCATTTGGGGAGCCTGTGAAAGGCCATGTCTAAAAGAGATTTGTACCCAGCTCCCTGATGTGAATTTCTCATTCTTTGCAGTGTGCCAAACTGTTATGTGCAATAACCTTTTCTCTGTTTTGAACAGGGATTAGAATAATATATTTGACCCTTTACAGTTTCCAGAGAGACAGATGCTGGTCTCCATGTCCAATAAAGTGAAATATGCTACTTGTGTCCTAGGGTTAAGGCCACTGTGCTAAAACTATTTAACACCAAGTACCATGCTGGTTTGACTTGCTCAATCCACAGAAAGCATTCCTTTTATAATTTCAACTGAATTATATAAGCTTAATCACAAGAGTTTCTCATCCACAGTACAATTAAGGGGAATATTTAGCTTTACAAACAAAGCAAGTTAACCTGGTCACAATGTGCATTATAGGAGAATTTATTATTGCATAAAGAGCAGTGTAAACTTACAGAAGGACTGGTAATTATAGTACCATTGATGGTCTTTGTTGCTTTAATTCCAAGGCAGCCAGAATGATTAAAGTGAATCTTAATCGACTTCTCCATTAAAAATGCTGGCAGTGGAGCTCTTTTAACCTTTCCCATTGATTGAACACAACAATCACCATTCAATTATAATGCAAAAGGACATTTGTTATATTGTACAAAAGATGCATAAGCCATTTCCTTTTCCTCGAGACAATCAATGAGATGATTTCTGCCTCAGAGAAAGTCAGCTCACCATACCTGCAGAGATGTAGTATGCGGCTAAAGCGGACCACACAAATTACATGTTTGGGTTATTGTTATTCCCTGACTCCACCTGAGAGCATATGTTTCATAAGTGTATTATATTAGATAATGCATTAGAATAAAAATTCAAAACTTTTCCTAATCCTTAAAAAATAAATAAACTGGGCTTAGCTCTGCAAATATATTAGTAATGTTGTACAAAAGAAGCCATTCCATTTTATTGTGTTGCTCAGGTGACTGCTACTCCAGAGGAAGTGAGCTTCATTCAATGAGATCAATTGGTTAGAATTATAGGAAAATTGAATTGGAAGGTACCTATAAGGCCATTCAGTTCAAGCCCCTGCAAGGAATCCAAATCAAAGGTTTAAAGGTTTTGGTAAGTGTTAGTGAACCCCAAAAATGTAATTCAAGGGTCAGCCTGTTTTGGAGTGGGCTGGAGTGGACTAAATACTGTAGGGTTGTTAGGAGATTTGATGTTTCATTTGGTGTGATCTCCACATCCCAATGGCTTATGGACTCAAATCAACCACATTTGATCCCCACCAGACTGCTGTCAGAAGCAGAAGGAGAAAGGAGGGGAGCAACAAGGGAGAGTGTTGTTTGCTATTCTTTCAGAAAGCCAGTGGAGAAGAGCAAAAAGAAATTATCCTCTTGCCACCAATGTTGCTTCACTTGGTCTTTGGAAAAGCCAATCCAAGCCAATTCCTCTCCCTCCATCTCTGTTTCAACAGGAAGCAACACGTACATGAAAGTTTGAAAACCCAATTTCCTACCCAGCCTTCAGAAATCTGACCCTCCTTTTCTCTCCCTCTTTATATTTCCCTCTTTTTATGTTATTTATTTATTTATTTATTGCATTTATACCCCGCTTATCTACAAAGTGTACTCTAAGCGGCTTACAAAACATCAGGCCTCAATAGCCATAAAAATTACAAAAAACAAAGATAAAACAGATAATAATAACACAAAACAGGATTAAAAACCTAATAGCACCTCAATGACTTAACAATGATAGATAAAATAGTTTGTGATGGCGGAGGGGAAAAAAAAAACAGTTAAAAATCGCCAAAGGCCTCCCGGAAAAGGTAGGTCTTTAGCGCCTTCCGGAAGGCCAGCAGGGACTCTGCAGAGCGCACTTCACTGGGGATGGAATTCCAGAGGCTAGGGGCCGCCACTGAGAAAGCCCAGGTCCGAGTACTCGTCCTCCGGGCTTCATGAGGGGTGGCGACCCGAAGCATGTGCGCTCGCGCCTGCCGAACGGGACGGGCCGAGGTTGATCGCTGAGCGATACGCTTTGCCAGGTAGTCCGGTCCCAAGCCATGGAGGGTTTTATAAACTAAAACCAAGACCTTGAATCTAATCCGGGCTGCAACGGGCAGCCAGTGCAGGCAGGCCAGAACTGGGGTGATGTGGTCATAACGACGCACACCAGCCACCAGCCTGGCCGCCGCGTTCTGTACCCGCTGCAGACGCCGGAGAAGAGTCAAGGGCAGCCCCATGTAGAGAGCGTTACAGTAGTCCAGCCTCGAGATCACCAGAGCTTGGACCACTGCTCTCAGAGAGCTCGTGTCGAGGTACGGGCGGATCTGGGCGATCCGACGGAGATGGTAGTAGGCGGACCTGGTCACCGACGCCACCTGGGCCTCCATAGTGAGCGCCGGGTCCAGGAGCACACCCAGATTCCGCGCCCTCTCCGCGAGCTGGAGGGAAACTCCCCCCAGACAGGGGAGAGGGCCACTGTACCCCGACGGCGAGCTCCCGAAGAACATGACCTCCGTCTTCTCGGGGTTGAGCTTAAGCCTGTTCGCCCCGGTCCAAGCCAGTACGGCCCCCAGGCACCCGTCGAGGACTTCCACAGCTTCCACAGCAGAGGTGTTAAAGGAGAGATAGAGCTGCGTGTCATCAGCGTACTGATGACAGCAGACTCCAAAACTCCTGATGACCCCCGCCAACGGCCTTACATAGATGTTAAACAGCATGGGGGACAGAGACGACCCCTGTGGAACCCCACAAGGGAGAATCCAAAGGGCCGATAACTCCCCCCCATGCTGCACGTACTGTGGACGGCCCTCCAGGAAGGAACGGAGCCAACTGCGAGCAGTGCCTCCGATTCCAACCTCAGAGAGCCGGTCCAACAGGATACCGTGGTCGACGGTATCAAAGGCCGCTGACAGATCCAGGAGGACCAACAGGGTAGAGCAACCCCTGTTGGCCGCCCTGAGAAGGTCATCTTGCAGGGCGACCAAAGCTGTTTCGGTACCCCGGCGAGGCCTGAACCCGGACTGGCAAGGATCGAGGCACTGCCAATCCTCCAGGTATGACTGCAGCCGGACCGCCGCCACCCTCTCGATCACCTTGCCCATAAACGGGATGTTGGCGATTGGGCGATAATTTGATAAGTCATCCACCGCCAGGCCAGGTTTTTTCAGAATGGGCTTTACCACCGTCTCCTTCAGACGAGAGGGAAAAAACCCCTCGCTGAAGGAGGCGGTGGCGATGACAGAAGCCCATTCGGCCATAGTCCCTCTGGCAGCTCTAATTAGCCAGGCAGGGCAAGGGTCGAAAGGGGTGGAGGCAGGCCGGCAATGCGCCATAGCTCTGGAGATCTCGACAGCAGAAACAGGCCCAAGCGCATCCAACCGAGGCGACGAAGGCGGACCAGCAACTGGGGATGGCGGGGCGGGACCACTGCAACCGGAGTCAAGGCCGGCACGGATGGCCTCTATTTTAGTTCGAAAAAAGGCTGCAAATTGCTCGCTACTGAACTCAGTAGGAGGAGGCCTGGCCAGACTAGGATTGTTGAGGTCCCGAACCACCTGGAAGAGCTCCGCCTGGCGGTTCGAGGCCTCAGCAATTCTCAGGGAGTTAAAAGATGACCTAGCCTCCCTGATCGTGTTGATATAGCGACTAGTCTGGGCGTCTACTGCAGCCTTACTTGATACCGTCCGGTCTCTTCTCCAGCTGCGCTCTAGCCTCCTCCTCTCCTGCTTCATCACCCTGAGCTCCCCCGTGAACCAAGGGGAAGACCGGGCTTGGCAACGGAGAAGGCACTTGGGGGCGATCCGGTCTATGGTGTGGACAGCTGTTTCATACCAGAGGTTAGCCACATCCTCGACCGGAGCGCCAGTCAGACCACCAGGTAGCCCTCCGAAGAGTTCACCGAACCGCTGAGGGTCCATGAGCCTCCGGGGGCGGGCCAAGATGGAAGGCCGGTGGTCCCCGCGGGGTGGGGCTGGAATCGACAGGGAAAATGAGAGCAGGTGGTGGTCTGTCCATGACACAGGGAGGGCTACAATGTCCCCCACCTCCAGACACGAGTCCCCCGACATGGAGATAAACACCAGATCCAGGGTGTGACCAGACCTATGGGTGGGGCATAAAACATGCTGGGACAGACCCATGGAAGCCATGGATTCCATGAACTCCAGAGCTACACCGGAAAGCCCACCTTCCGCATGCATGTTGAAGTCACCCGCAACCAAGAGGCGCGGGGACCTCAACAGGGCAGCGGCAATGAACTCCGTGAGCTCTGGGAGGGATTGTGCGGGGTTGCGGGGAGCTCGGTAGCCCAGCACAATGCCAAATCTGTCCCGCTGTCCCACCAACAGGTGGAGGACTTCTAACCCCTGGCTGACCAATGTTGAGGCCCTGCTAACGTGAAAAGAGTCCCTGTACATGATTGCGGCCCCTCCCCCCTTTTGACCCCCCAACCTTCCCACAGCCTCTACCAAGTACCCAGGCAGGCACAGCAGGGAGAGGGAAGCCCCCCCCTCCGAGCCCACCCAGGTCTCGGTAATGAACGCCAGGTCGGGCTTTTCATCCACGATAGTATCATGGATGATAGGGATCTTATTGTGCACCGACCTGGCGTTCATCAGGATGCAGGTAAGGTTGGGGGCGCTGGTGGAATGACTCCCGGGCACGTGGCAGTGAGCCGAGGGGTCAGAACGAGGGACAGACACGAGTTGTCTGACCCGAGTTCTTCTTGCCTGACAAACCCTACGGCTACAAGCGTACCGCCCACGGCCCATCACCGTTGGTATGTGAGCCCCTGCTATCATGGCGGAGAGAGAGAAGAAGGAAAAAAAACGATAAACAACAATACAGTGCAAACTAACCAAGGCCAAGAAACTACATACAAAACGCCAAATACAATATAACAATATAAAACTAAAAACTATGAATCACAAGAAAGAAAACAAAATAAATTAAAGAAAATTAAACAATTAGCGTGGGATAAACAAAATAGGGCACAAACCAGGGCAGAGTGGAAAGACCGGGGGGGGGGGGGAGAGGGGAAGAAACGGAGCGGCTGGTGGAGGGGCCAGAAGGACAATGCCATCCAGGGACAGCTAAGGGGAGTTGCAGAAGATGGAAGAATCCAACGCCACGACCCTAGCAGTCCAGACTCAGGAGGAGGAGGGGAGCAACGATGGAAGGGCTCAAAGCCCAGATCCCCTAGCAGTCCAGGCCATTGGGTGGGGAGCAAGATGGCAGGGCTCCGGAACCCCCCCCCACGCAGCAGCAGTCCAAAGGATCCTGGACATCCGGTCCTTAGAGGGGGGTGGGGGGAGCAAGAAGAAAGAGCTCTACACCCCCACCGCAGTCCGAGAGGGAACCGGGGGGGAGGGGGGCAGCAGATAGTTCAAGCCCCCGAACCCCAAACAATCCGATCCCTCGGCAGTCCTCCGAGGCCGGGCCGAACGATGGAACGACGATGATGAGGGCAAACCGGAGAACGTGGTGGTAATGGAGGCAGCCTCCCGGCCGACCCGGTGCGATGGTAAACAGCGGCAGCGGCGGTAGACGGTATGCTCCGGAGCCGGCTCACCGCAGGGTCTAAGTGGCGGTGGGCAGCACGAAAGGGCGGCCTCCGGAGCCTGCTCGCCACAATGGCTCGCCATGATGTTAGACGGCGGCAGCGACAACAGCAGCATTGGTCGGTGAGCCGCCGGGCGCAATAGCCTATTCGTCGCGGCGAAGGACAACGGCGGCAGCGGGCGTGGCAACGATGGTCAGTAGGCCGCGGGCATAGCAACAGGGGAGGGAGCCTCCGAGGTCCGGGCAGCACGCCGCGATGGTGGGCGGCGGCGGCGGCGAGGGCAAGGGGCGGCAGGCCGTGAGGCACGGTAACGAGAGAGAGTGGCCTCTAAGCCGGTTTGCCGCGAAGGAGAGTGGTGGCGGCGGCCGCGACGATGGTGGTCGGTGGTCAGGAGGCCGCAGGGCACAAAGGCGAAGAGAGCGGCCTCCAAGGTCAGCACGCCGCCATGTCTCGCCATATCTCACCTGATGGTAAGCTGCGGCGGCGGGGTTAACGAGGCGCTAGGCACAGGAGCAAGGAAGGCGGCCTCTGAAGCCGGCTCGCCACAATGGAGGTGAGGAGCGGCGGCAACAACAGCAGCGGTTCTGATTCCTGAGGGAATCGCAGTAACTCAAAATTCAGGCCTTAGGGACATAGGGCGTTTATACACGACTCCTAAACTCCGCGGCAAATGGCTGCAAGCTCCGGAGCTTTAAAATGTTTCCCCACCAGCTCCGGAGTTTACAGGCAATTAAGTGCGGCCACGCCCACTTTAGCGCATCCCAGCGCACCTTTCAAGTACCTGCTTTCTGGAGGTGAACATTCTTTGATGCGGTGCAACGATAGTGAGTGCAGGGCTCTCCTCGCTTCTGCTTGTTGTTTTTTTTTGGCTCCCACCCCTTTAAGAGCTACTTAAGAAGAGCGAGAGGCAGAACCGAGGTGAGCCACATTCTTTCTTCCTTTGTTTTCTCCCTCCCCTCACGCAGCCAGCAGCCAGGAAGTGCGGAGGGGGTGGGAACACAGGAAGAGCGACAAGCCCCTAAGATCTCTGGTCCGAATTTAAGTGACCAACGGATCTTAGGGGTCGTGTAAAAGTGCCCATAGAATACACAAGGATCATCATCTTGATGCAAAGAAGATCCTTTCCTTCTGGTCTGTCCAGATGAAATGCTGGTTTGAAATAGAGATGGGAAAAATGAAATTATAGTGTTTTGTTTTTTTTCTTTAGTAGTTTCATTTCATTTCATTACTAACAATTTTAAAAATAATTTTTGGAATGAAACAAAATAACATGATCCGTTAATGGCTCCCCTGGGTCGTAGAGGCACCAAAATTGCAGGATAGCTTCTTTGGGCACTTCCTTGTAAGCCTCCTCCAAATTTGGAGAGGTTTGGGGTTTAGGGGGCTGAGTTATGAAACTCCAAAGGGGGTCCCCCTAAGAAAAAATAGTTTCTAATTGAGTCAGGAAACAGTTAATCGATGGCTGATAACCATTTTCCGACTCAATTAGAAATGATTTTCTCCTAGGGGGACCACCTTTGGAGTTTAATCTCAGCCCCCCTGAACTCCAAAGCTCTCCAGATTTGGGGAACTTTCAGGGAAGAGTCCAAAGAAGCTACCCTGCGATTTTGGTTCCTCTCGGATGAATTGTTTCATTCCAAGAGGGAAAAATTGTGTTTCATTTCATAACAGAACACATTGTACAGTTTCATTTTGTAACCAAATGAATTGTTACATAGTGAAACAATGAAACATCATTTCATTTTTCATATCTTGCCCATCTCTAGTTTCATATAATTTAACCATGCACTATGAAACTAATCTGATAATACAGGGTACCAGGTTTGCACATTCTCAGTTCAAGTTCTGCACACTGCAAATGCACCAAGGCACCTTCAATATGGCTTATGCCCATGAAAACTGTTCAAAGAAGTACTGTACAGTCACTTAACAGTGCAAACTAGTGCAGAGGTAAAGATTCTATGTGGAGGTTTATTTAACAACCCCCACCACCACTACCCCCACCCCCTATGGCAACCCTTTTCAGGGTTTCCATCTGGGCACAATGAAGGATGCCCCCAGCTTGCCCAACTCCACATATGCCGTCTCTTCTGGGATACATGGTGGGGATTTGAACTCCTCCCACACCTATCAGCCAGCAGTTCTAGGCTTGCCTGCAACCTGGGAGCCACTGGAGACTGCAGCCTCAAATGTTGCTTCTCAGGCCTGCCTTTCTTCAGTATCAGGTAACATGACCCACTGTTTCTGTTAGAGCTTACCTGTAAGAATTAATACATTACTTAAGCTATACTTTAAGAACATTTTAATGGAGTTACCATGCTGTTACCCTACAAAATACCAAACTCAGTTGGCTAATTTAGGCCACGGTCATACCTGTGTTTTCTCCATAGTTTCCCTTCAGCTAACTGTGCATAAAAAGATGGCATCCTAACTGTGAAGAGAAGTAAATTCCGGTCCCAGCTGACCACGCCCCTTGAACAACAGTTTCAGTGAAGTTTCAATAACCACCGCCAGGGGCTGGATTTAGAAACTTCGCTCGAAAATGCTTACATATTTACTTCTGTAACCACAACAGGACACAGAAAATACGCAGTAAAATCAGTTGTTTCCCCTTTTCGTCAGTTTAAACACCACAGAAGCTTGGAAAGTAGAGCCGGAAAGAAGGGGAAAATGTGAAGTAGACAGATAGACACAGAACCAGAAGAGGAAAATACAACACAGAAGAGAGGACACTAACTGCACATTAAAAACCACGTGACTGCTGGGAAAAAAAGCATGAAATATATATACGCAGAGAACCTTACTCACAAGAGCTACATTATATACAATGGATCCTGAAGAAGATATAAGTAAGAACTCCATCCAGGGATATTATAGGTCTGAGGAAGTCACAAAATCTTCTAGCACTGATAGACTGCCCTGCTCATAACCAGACACTCTACTGAAAAGGAAAATACCATCCATTTCCAATCAAAGATTTCCAATCAGATTTTTGAGTGGAATTTAAAATAGAGAGGCACAAGCTGATTAAAAACAAGACAAGACAAAACAAAAATCAATAATTGTGTGCTCTCAATCCTGATCGTGGTGACTTTCTCATGGTTTTCTAGCTATACTTTTTTCTGAAGTAGGTTACAAGGTCCTCTTTCTTATGGCATTTGGTGACCATGCAGCTTGCTGAGAGCTGTATAGGTGTAATTGGAACTCAAACACCAAACGCCTGGTTTTGCAGCCAGATCATCCAACCCACTAAAGTATACCAGCTTATAGAGTTTTTCAGACAGAGTAATGCTACACCATGTATGTGTCTGGAAGTTAGAACATAAGAACATAAGAACAGCCTTGCTGGAACAGGCCACAGCCCATCCAGTCCAGCATTCTATTTCACACAGTGGCTCACCATTTTCTTCAGGGTATTCCCAAGCAGATATATTCACCACAGATGGTGGCAAACATGGAAGCACACTCATCAGCACAATCCACAGTCCTGGGAGTTGATATAATTCCCAATGAAAATCTCACCTACCTACCACTTTAAGCAATAATAAGTTGATAGACATAGTGTCTAGATTGTGAAGTAGGCAGAGCTTTCTCCATGCCAAGTTACAGTTCAAGATCCACACACAGTATCTGTTACTTTGATTTGTCCAGTTCTACTTCCTTGACAAATTGCATGCATTAATTTTTCAACAGAGTCAGATGTGTCAGACAGTAACCAGCTAGTATTTCACACATCAGTGCAACTTCTTGACAATGAGTAAGACTTGAAGCCAACAAGTTAATTCAAGAGAGAAAAGAAGAATCATAAATTCATAAATCCTAAGGTTTCTCTCTCTCTCTCTCTCTCATTTGCTCATTTTCTCCCCTCTCCTTTCAGCCTGTCCATTGCTGCAATGTATAGGATGGCTTTTGTACTCACTAACGAGCCTCTAATGTGCCAGGATCTTTTTGAGTATGCTAGCAGTTCATCCTCCACTGGGCCAATTTATACATGTATTTCCATCCTTTGATTATTATCTCCTTGCCGATTTGTAGCCAAATGTGTGAACCAACTCTACCAAAAAGCAGTAATATCTGAAGGATAGGAATGCACTGTCTTGGATGATGAAATGATAGAAACTCATTCCAGTGGAAAAAGTCCTTGGTTGGTGCCACAAAGGAATGTCCTTTGTGCCTCCTTGCATAGGGTAGAAGCACTGTGGATTGTGCTGATGAGTGTGCTTCCATGTTTGCCACCATCTGTGATGAGACAACTTTCTGTATATGGACAGATAAATGTAAGTGTTCCTCTTGAAATTCTCTGTAATCACATAAGAACATAAACATAAGAACATAAGAAGAGCCATGCTGGATCAGGCCAAAGGCCCATCTAGTCCAGCTTCCTGTATCTCACAGCGGCCCCACCAGATGCGTTTGGGAGCGCATGAGACTAGATATCTGTCTCCTGATAGCACTACCCTGCATCTGGCCCTTGAAGTACCCTAGTTTTAAGCCTGGGGAATTACACATCTCCATCATGGTTTGTAACCCGTGATGGACTTTTCCTCCAGGAATCTGTCCAATCCCTTTTTGAAGGCATCCAGGCCAGATGCCATCACCACATTCTGTGGCAGGGAGTTCCATAGACTTACAACGCGCTGGGTGAAAAAATATTTTCTTTTGTCTGTTCTTACTCTCCCAGCCCTCAATTTGAGTGTATGTCCCCTAGTTCTGGTATTTTGTGAGAGGGAGAAGAGCTTCCCTCTATCCACTTTACTCATGCCCTGCATTATTTTGTACGTCTCAATCATATCCCCCCTCAGGCGCCTTTTTCCAGACTAAAGAGCCCCAAATGTTTTAGCCTTTCCTCATAAGGGAGGTGCCCCAGCCCAGTAATCATTTTAGTCGCTCTCTTCTGCACCTTTTCCAGTTCCACTATGTCTTTCTTGAGATGCGGTGACCAGAATTGTACACAATACTCCAGGTGGGGCCTTACTATTGTTTTGTATAATGGCATTATAATGTTGGCTGTTTTATTTTCAATCCCCTTTTTGATAATCCCTAGCATGGAATTGGCCTTCTTCACCGCTGCCACACATTGGGGAGACACCTTCATGGAGTTGTCCACCAACACACCAAGATCTCTTTCCTGATCTGTCACGGATAACTGAGAGCCCATGAGTTGATAGATAAAGTTTTGATTTTTTGCCCCAATATGCATTACTTTACATTTGGCTACATTAAAACACATTTGCCATTTCGTAGCCCATTCCCCCAGTTTGGATAGATCCTTCTGGAGCTCTTCACAATCTTCTCTGGTTTTTACCACACGGAAAAGTTTTGTGTCATCTGCAAACTTGGCCACCTCACTGCTTATCCCTGTCTCCAGGTCATTTATGAACAGATTGAAAAGCACCGGTCCCAGGACAGATCCCTGGGGCACACCGCTTTTCACCTCTCTCCATTGTGAAAATTTCCCATTGACACCTACTCTTTGTTTCCTGGATCTCAACCAGTTCTCAATCAATAAGAGGACCTGCCCTCTTATCCCCTGACTGTGCAATTTTTTCAGCAGCCTTTGGTGAGGGACTGTATCAAAAGCCTTTTGAAAATCCAGATAGACTATATCCACCGGTTTACCCAAATCTACATGCCTGTTGACCTTTTCAAAAAATTCTAAAAGATTTGTCAGACAAGACTTACCCTTGCAGAAGCCATGCTGATTTTCTCTCAGCAAGGTTTGTTCTTCTATGTGTTTTAAGATTTTCTCTTGGATGAGGCTTTCCACCATCTTCCCTGGGACAGATGTAAGGCTAACTAGCCTGTAGTTTCCCGGGTACCCCCTCCTTCCTTTTTTAAAAATTGGTGTGACATCTGCTGTCCTCCAGTCCCCTGGCACTGCTCCTGTTTAGGTATAGAGGCTCCCAGATGAGTGCACATGTCATTGCCCCTTTGCAGGAACAACAAATATGAAGAAACAAATAGTTATATGAATAGAAAACAAAGAGTTATTTGAACTTCCTTAACCCACTGAGATTTTTGCAAACCCTATTTTACTTGCATCATTGTTTCTTATTTATTTATTTATTTATTTATTTATTACACTAAGTTTTTCCCAGTGAAGAAACTCATGTTGGCTCACACATCATTAAAACAAACAGTATTTATAAGAAAATGTTTAACCCCTGCAGATATGCCCCCCCTATTGTTTAGTGTAATGAAGGAAGTTTCTAAATGAGAGTGTATATATTGTAAAGGAGGTAGGGGACCACTGGATTAGTAACATATGAAATGATGATTTTTTTTAGTTTGCCACCTGGCACACAGTGGGATTCACTGCTTTTTTGTTCTGAATTATAACTAATTTGTACTAGATGAGGAAAGCTATGCAAAGTGCCAGTTGCAAAAATTATAATATGCAAATACTTACATGAGAGCCCATCCAACTTTTTAACCATAGGAATAGGTGGATCCTGACCTGGTAACCTCCCAACTCTGGTCAAAGAAGAAGCCACCAAGGAGACAAGACAGAACTTGAACCAATAAACCAAATCCAGGTGATCCTTTGTGGACAATTCCAGTTTGACCTGCCCTTGCTGCCTCCAGACCACCATTATTAATTTTAGAGAAAAGGAGCTAGTTTCGAGAGCAGGAGAGTAATATTGCAAAGGCATTTTTCAAAAGTGCTGCTATGTGACAGGCCAGAACGTGATGTGTGTGCTCTCTCCTAAAATAGACACAGGAAACAAATGTTTTAAGAACTGCTTAACAAGACTTGTCTTGGATGCATTTCAACAAATGTTTTATGGATCAATGTTAAGATTAAAACAGGCAAAGATCAAAGATAGGCTATCAGATTCATGTACATTTTATATACAATCCATGTGCAGAAGTACTGATTGATACTGATATCAAGAAGATGGATGCACTGAAAAACTGCTGCATCTGCTCTTATACTGATTCAAATGTTTATCAGCAGCTACCACAATGGTACTACTTGGCTTCAGAAAGAAGACAAATATCCCTCTCCATTGACATAATGGTGAGGGTTTTAAGGCCAGACTTTGCTTTGAGTCCTGGAAGTTTTTCCTTCCTTTACGAGTCAGTTGTTTTCATTAACTGCTAATTACTTTTCACAAGCATGTGGTCTGTGTGGCACAGATGCTCACATTATGTGGCAAAATGAGTTGCAAATAACAGATAAATATGTAGCATTGTGAAATAAGATAGGACAATTTCTTCAAAAAATTAAGAAGCAAAATGAAATATAACTTGTGCAGGTCAAATGATTATAGTCTTTTAAGTAAATTGGAAGGATGAATATTTTTAACAATAGTTAAGGTTAATATGGACTCCTTACAGCCACTGAGTCAATAAGCAATTGAAGTATGAGATGAAAAATATAAAGCTGAAGGACAGAATATTATCTCAGGAAAAAAGTGTGTGTATTCTAACTGACTCTCTGTCCTGAAGCTGGATTAAATATAATAATAATTCATTGTTTAATGAATCTATTCAGTCCAAATACAGTACATTACCACAGTGGTTGTCCTAACACGATAATGTGTAAGTAGTATTCCCCATGTTTTGATGGGGGAAGAGCTAAAGCTGAAATTATACATCTGGCTGCTTTTTGTTACCCAGAAGGTTCATGACTGCCTGTTAAGTAGACTGATCCATCCATTGGGGTTGGATGGATCAGTCTAGTTCTATATGTATGTTATCAAAACATATACAATTTAAATTTATTAATTTATTTTAGTTTATTCCATTTAACTTTATTTTACTTTAGTTTTAAACCAAGAACTGTATCACAACATTCAGAGAATGTGGGATCCAGGCATTGCAATCTACACATTGTTCTGGAAGGTGCAGATCAGGTACACTTGTCAGATTCCATAGTCTGGATAGTCAGTCCTGGGTAGTCGAATCTATATAGCCTGCATGCCAGGTAGTGTTATTTGAATATTAAGAAAACCTGTATATGAAACAGATTGTTTTCATAAACTGTAACATATTTTTCTACCAATATACTGTATTTCAGTTTGGGCTTTGTTTCTATAGTAGCCACTTGCCTGAGAGAACCTGTACAGCAATCCTTGCTTAGTCATAAAGCTTATTTTACATCCTTGAGCCAGTTAGGGGATGTCAAACAAAGGTACTATATTGGATTGTTTGGGGCAGTGGTTCCTTACCTGGAGATCAGGACCCCTCTGGGGGTCAAACGACCATTTCACAGGGGTCGCCATGAGCCAGTGAAGAAAAAAAAAGCACAAACGGCTTGGGTATGGAGGAGGAGGGGGAGGAAGGGGGGAAGAGTGAATTACAGCTTGATAGGTTGGAAGGGATATCAGTCAATGGCATCGGAGGCTGTGATTGGCTGAGGGTGCCTGTATAGAGGGAAGTTATCTATGTCACCTGCGGCAGTGGCCTCCCAAAGGCGGCTTGTGGCCTCTTCCAAGAAGGGCAAGGGGTCACCAGTCACCACAACATGAGGAACTGTATTAAAGGGTTGTGGCATTAGGAAGGTTGAGAACTCCTGGTTTGGGGCATAAAATGGAGGGATTCTCTTCCTCCTCCTCCTGTTCCTCCATCACCACCACCACCACCACCACCATCATCATCATCATCATCATCATCATCATCATCATCATCATCATCAGAAATGGGCACGACCAGAAAAAATGACGTTTCGAGTTGTTGTTTGTCGGAACCGGTCCGTTTCGGGTTGTTTCCATTTGTTGCGGAAATTTTCAAAAATTTGTCATTTCTGTTTGTCGTTTGTCATTTAGGGTTGGGGTTGGGGTTGGGGTTGGGGTAAGTGGGATCTGGGAGGCACCTCTCTGGGTGCCTCTAGTCTGACCCACTAAGAAGGGAAGCATTTAGCGATTAGCGCGTACCGTACAATATATTAGGGTTGGGGTAAGTGGCAGAGGCACCTCTCTGGGTGCCTATGACTCACTATGACTCACTTTGGGTACTGTGTGGCATATAAGTTGTAAAAATAAAAATAAAAAAATAATAAGAAGGGAAGTGTACTGGCGTACAGGTTATGCTTAGGGTTGGGGTTAGGGTAAGGGCTAGGCTTAGGGTTACGGTTAGGGTTAGGGTGAGTTAGTGGGCTGCACCTCTGGGTGCCTCTGACCCAGTAAGAAGGACAGTGTACTGGCATATGGGTTAGGGTTAGTGGGCTTTTTATGCCCTCTGGCACATCCAGAAGTCTCAGTCAAAACCTGGCCATGCAATTGGTGGAATGGCTCAAAAAATTTGCATGGTCCTATCCCATGGCCAGCCCATCATTGCGCATGTGCAGGTGTAAAAAAATAAAAATGAAAATAAAATAAAATAAAATCAATGGAGGCGTTTTATTGCAAGAAAAACCCACTGCTGCTACTATAAAAATTCAGGCAGTTAAAATACCTTATTTTCACATGTTTCTGTTGTGCTTTAGTGGGTTTTTTGACCACGATTTAAAAATAAATATTGCGGTTGCCATTTTGGATCACCACCACCACCGCATGGCATAGAGACAGCCCAGGAAAGGAGGGGGGGAGGCCGGCGACCCCCCCGAAACCACCCCTCTGGTAGGTGCCCTCACTCAGGCAGGCATATTTTCACCTGCCTTTTTGGCCAGGAATTGGGTTTTTTTTTTTACTTTTAAAAACTTTTTTTCTGTGCTGCTTGCTGGCAATGGCATCGCGCGAGCCCGCGATGCAAGGAACGACAACGATAAACCAGAGCCAATTTTCCTTTTTTCGGGTCAGGTTCGAGCTGGAGCAGAGTAATTCTCGTTACCGTTACATGTTACGTAACGATAACGATAACTGAAAACGGAAACGAGAATTTCGCTGCTCTGTGCCCATGTCTAATCATCATCATCATCATCATCATCAGGTCAGTTCTAACTAATGGCAACATTTTAAGAGTTTTCCAGAAAGAGAGAAGTGGTTTGCCACTCCCTTCCTCTGGAGGCATCCTGTGACTGTGCAACTTGCCCAAAGCTACTCCCTCTGGTTCTACTCAAAGCAGGTGCAGTGGGCATTGAACTTCTAACCTCTGGCTCTGCAACCAGATACTTAAACCACTGAGCAGTCCAGGAAATGACATAAAACAACCATGTAAAATGTTACAGGATGTAAAAAAAAGAAATACAGTGGTACCTTGTATAACGTAATTAATTCGTTCCAGAACAAATTACGTTATACAAGGTTTTCGTTATGCAAACCCTAATTTCCCATAGGAATGCATTGGAAGTGGATTTAATCCGTTCCAATGCATTCCAATGGCGCAGGGAATTCCCTCCCCCCCACCACCCGGCACAGGGAATTCCCTCCCCACCACCACCCCGCACAGGGAATTCCCTCCCCCCACCACCTGGCGCAGGGAATTCCCTCCCCCCACTCACCTCTTGCCGGAGCCTGCTTCCCCTCCCGCCCCGCGTCCGATGGGGAGCCCCGGGCCGGTGGAGAAGCAGCGGAGGCGCCGGCGGCGGCAGTTGGGGTGGTCGAGGAGGAGGAGGAGGGAGGTTGGGGTGGAGGAGGAGGAGGAGGCTGGAGGCGTGGAGATAGAACGCGAGCTTCTTTCGTCGGGAGAAAACAGCCCCAACAGCCCTCCATTCCCGGCGGGTCCCTCCTTCCCTCCTTCCCTCCCAATGCCGCCTCCGCCTCCGCCGGGCCACTCAGGAGGCAGCAGCAGCAGCAGCAGCAGCAGCAGCAGGGCCCGCCCGCCCGCCCGCCCGCCCGCCCGCTCGCCCGCCCGCCCGCCCGCTCGCTCGCCTGCCCAGCCTGAGCCTGGGATCCGGCGGCTACAGCAGCAGACCAGGGAGGCCGGCAGGCAGGCTGGCTGAGGAGGGAGAGGGGAGGGCGGGGGGGGAGAGAGAAAAGGAACACGCCCGGCGTAAGAAGGGGCCGGGAAGGAGGAGGAGGAGGAGGAGGGAGCGGAAGACGGGCCACCATCCCGCCTCTTTCTCTTGCGCGCTCCAAGGGCCCCGGCGGAGAGCAGCAGCAGCAGCAGGCTCTGGCCCGGGCGAGGGGGAGAAGGAGAAGGAGAGCGCCGGCGGAGGGGGGTGGGTGGAGTCAGTCGATCCCTCCCTGCAGCCGGAGGGGGGCGCTGGGAGGCGGCTGGGACACACACACCCCTTTTTTCCTGCCCCGACCCCTTTCTCTTCCCTGAGGGGGGGGATAAGCTCTCTCTCTCTCTCTCTCTCTCTCTCTCTCTCTCACACACACACACACACACACACACACACACACACACACACACACAC